>CM062817.1:395969544-396361454 GCA_031772625.1 Pinus tabuliformis
TGCTCTCGTTTCCTCCATTCCATTGCAGAGTAAACGAATATCACAACTGTTGATCCAACTGTTCCACTCCGACTATGAACTATAAAGCTCCATTTTCTCCCGCAATCACATCCTTTTCTCCTTTTGCCTACTGTACATTGCTCCCACCCTCTGTTTCGAACCTATCAACAACCATTTACAGACGAATTGCTTATCTCTGATTGTTTACAGAGGAACTCCCACTTAGTTTTTTCCCAAGAATTACTGAGATCTTCTACAAATTCCCTTTGCCAATCTCTCTTGCGTTCATTCTGTTACCACGATGGCCCCAAAAATTGCCAATGTTGGTGAATCCCATGCTCACTCCCCCTATGGATTTAGATCACATCCCTCTTGCTGACATAGACTATAAGATAACCGAGACATAGTGTGAATTCGACCTCTTCGAATTATGTTGTTGGTTTCATGACATTACCTTGGACGCAGTGAGGCGAGAGATATAGTCGAGCTTGCATTCGTAACATTGACGAAAATTTTCATCAACGCACTCCTCAAAGATATCTATAAAACCATTTCCATCCATAGATTAAAGTTTACATACATAATTTCTTTCATAACTTAGACCCAAATACTTCCTTTTGATAATCCACTAACATTGTTCATCTCAACAATGAGTGCGGTGAGAGAGAGACTAGGAATACAGATTATGGAGGAGCAACAACGTAACTCTTCATCATGGTATAATATAATCAATTGATGCTTTTCCCCTTCATATTATTTTATTTTATTGGTTTATACTAATGCATTTGATTTCAATTATGCATTAATATTAATAGGTATTGCAAAGTGTAGGATTTGATAAATTTGTTGTATGTGTGCAGATCTGCAATGCACGAAAGCGAGGAGCAAAGATCTATAGTGTTATTTCAAGCTAGTTGCAACAAACATCAAATTCTATTAACAAAAGGTGTCCCTCATTCCTTCCCTTTTTCATTTCCTTACTTGCATACACATGTACAAATTTGATTGACTAGAACCTTTACTATAACCTTTACCTTCTGGACAAGCCCTAGGAAGGCTTGTTGGAATAAAGTAATCTACTTCTATAGGTGTAATATCTTTGCAAACAATATGTTTCTCCATAATTTTTTATTTATTCACTTGATAGTTTGTTTAATTCAATGGATATAGAGTTACTTCAATAATTTCTTGAGTTATTTATTTAGAGGCAAATATGGTTTTCTTGGATTTTTTAATTATAAATGGGTTATTATAGATTACATTTCCTTCAACTATTATGCAACAAATTGTTGCAATGGTTTTGTTAAATTATGAATTAATTAGTTTGATTATATAAGTAGTTGCATATCATTCATAAGATAATACAATGTATCTTAGAAAAGATAATACTTTGTTATTGTACATACAATGCATAGCACCTCTAAAGAACCACATTTTAGATTCATGATTTATGTGTTGTTACAGTTTTGTGATATTAATTAATTTTCATTACCAACCATTCATATAAACTTTGTAATTTTTTGAAGGTATCCTTATAGGTGTTTCCTCCATTTACTCAAACTTGGTGGTATCCCAATTTGAGATCTAGCCTAATGAAGTATTAGGAATGTTATGACGAATCTAGCAAGTCATTGATCCTGGGTATATGGTACCAATTTTTTATGGTGATCTCATAGAAACCTCTATACTTGATACACATTTTCCAAGTCCCTTTCTTCTAGACATTATTATGGTAGGTGATCGATAAGGGTGAGGTACTTAGTTGAATTACTTCTTGTTCCAATAGTTCTTGCAATTATTTATTTACTTCATTCACTTCTAATGTGGGCTATTTATAAAGTGCTATGTTTGGAAATAGACATTCAAGGGTGTTCGGTATATGTTATATTATTTGCATGAATATCTCCACGAGATGTACATTGCACCAAGTGTGGTGAGGGGTTCATAGTGGGTACGACAACCCCCATTTTTTGGGGGTTTCACAGGGGATGCAAAGCCCTCAAAAAACATTAAGCAATATTTTTAGCCTATTTTTGGTAGTTTTCAGCATATGGTTTTCACCTTTAGTGGTTTTGTCACACATGGTGGTTTATAACATGATTTTGTAGTTTCAATTATGTTAGACACCTAATCCTCTAGGATTGGGTGAAATTATGTAAATTTGTAAATAGAAAAACTAGAATAGGAAGGGATCCTAGAATGTGAATCCCAAGGGTCATCATTATGATTGTATATAGTGATGCTTATTGTAATGGAAAGCATTCATTCAAGAGTTACCATCCTAGTCTGACATGGTATCAAAGCAAAAGTACCAAATTCAACATTCCTCTGCCCTTGTAACTCCTTCACTATGGATTCACTAACTAGGTTGTAGACCTTCCCACCTATCTTCTAATGCTCCTAAGTTTTCCCTAACATCTACTATTCCTATTTATTTCCATGTTTCACACCTTTGACCATTTTTCTTGTTCCATGCCCCTTGCTCAAATAAACATTCTGCCAAGTCCTAGCTATTGTTTGCAGTTACTTTGGTAATATTGAAGTATGATGGGGTTTCATGTATCATCCCTTTTCCTTTAACAACCATTCTGACATATATCAACTCTATGCACCTCTATTGAAGATGAAGCATTAACGTTGGGAACCCTCACTCCCGTTACCTTGTGTCACCTGAGATTCATGTAGAAATTGGTTTCATGAGGGGAAATTTGAGGAGGGTTTCATGAAAGTAATGGCTTGACGGGTAGTGGTTGTTATTAGTGTCAAAAACATGAAGGGTCATTTCGTGGCCCAACACTTTACCCACAAGGGATATGATGTTGTGCTTCATTGATGAGATTGAAAAAGAGGAGAAGGAATAAGTCTTTACCATAAAAATTAACTACTCCAACACTAAAAGAGTTAGGGAATCTTTAAAAGGCATTCGTTCCCTTAACTTTGTTGAAATCATGGTCTACAATGTTAGCACATTTATTCCATGGAATCCACCCAAATTCATAGACATCAGGCTTGAATTTAAGGCCCTCATAATTTGATATTGGCAACTTCAATTATTTTTGGCCATGTTGCTACAATTGTGTCTCACTCCATTTAGAATTCTTGAGTTAGTAATTATTTCTTAGTTGTATCTAGACTAACCAGTGTCATTTCTGAGATATTATTTGAACTCCTACTAAAACATCCAATGCCTTTACTTGTGCATGAAGCTTTATTACACCATTTTTTTGGCATTCCATAACTATTTATAACCTACATTTATATTTGGATAATATATCTTTATTTCATGATGGAGTTTAAGTCCTCCCATGGTTTTTAATGCTAGTTTTTTGAAAAATGTTTGCAGGCATCTAGGTGATCAATGTGTTTTTGAAAACTCTGTTGATCAAACCAAATAATATTTGGGGTTTATGAATATATTGCTTTGTTATTTTCCCTTTCCACATTAAAAGTGTATAATGAGGATGCACTCTCTCATTTCCATTGTTAGAGTAGTGTCGAATGGCAAAGAAAACTACCATGAGTGGTTAAGAAAGATCATGCACACACTTAACTTTAATGACAGTCCTATGGAAAGGTGTTTGTGATGAAGAAGGTGACAAGCCATCTGTCATGCCCAAATTAGATAAATGGCTCACCATATTGGATAACAAGAACATCAAGGCATATACTCTGATTGCAACTTTTGTAAGTGAAGAGGTGAGGTCGCCATATTATTCTAATTACAAATTATTTTGATGCATTAAAGAAGCTAAAAGACTTATACGACTCACAATCAGAACTGGAGGTAGTTTAGTTAATGATAAAGCTCTTCAACCTAGAGTTTAAGGATGATTATCCCTTGGCCCGAACCTAAAAAATTAGAGCCATCACACAAGATGTAGAAGCCACTGGAGTTAAAATGGACATCCCTCTCACAATTTTCATAAAGTCTCTCTATTCCATATATTCTTACTATCTTGAATCCTTACAAGCTAGTGCCCAACTCAAGAATATTACTTTTAACACTCTCATGGAGAAGTTTGCAGAAAGCGTGAAATGTTTTGGGAAGAGGAAGACAACTTCTCAGTCTCTAAAGAAGTTGTGTGCATTGCATAGAAAGAGAAGAATCGGACACAAGACTCTTCTAGAGGAAGAGGTGGAAGAAGAGGATGTGGAAGGAAGAATAACAGAGGTCGAGCGGGGGGGGTGGGTAAACTTCATCAATGAGGGAAATTCAATCTCCATTGTATTCATTGGAACATAGATGGACATGGCGAATCCACATGCAAACTCTATTGGGACATAATCCAACAAGAACGATATGAAGAGAAAGGTAAAACGCTAGATTAAAGGAAAGGTAAAGCACCCGAATCTATTCATTCAGGAGTTACCATCCTAGCCTGACATGGAAGGAAGAATAATAGAGGTAGGTGGGGTAAATGTCATCAAGAAGGAAAATATAATCGCCATTGTATTCTCTGCAACATAGATGGACATGATGCATCCACATGCAAAGTATCTTGGGATAGAATCTACAAAGAACAAAATGAAGAGAAAGGTAACACACTAGATCCATGGAACAATAAAGCACCTAAATCTATTCATTCGGGAGTTACTATCTTGGCCTGACATAGTATGCAACTAAGTATAAAAATCTTGTAGGAAGTCTTAACTACCTCACCAATATAAGAATAGATATTTCATTTGATGTTGGAATCCTTTCCAAGTTTATGTAAAAGTTTTGTGAGGGACACTAGTTTGTTGCAAAAGAGTTCTAAAGTACGTGAAAGGAAATCAAGACTTTGGAATCAAATATACACAGGAGGGTGACTTCAACTTGATTGGATATTTTGATTCATACTTGGATGGAGATAAGGAAAATGGAGTATTTACTTCATGTTATGTTGTGATTCTTGGATCAGGAGTTGTCTCTTGGTGGTCACACAAACAGTCAATTCCAATGGATTCTGCAACAAAGGCATAATATGCAGCATCTGTAAAAGTAACCAAAGATATTGTGTGGCTTAGGAAAATTCTTGAAGATTTGCAAGAGAAAGAAAATAACTCTACTCCTCTTCTAATTGACAATACTTCTGTAATTAAATTTGCCACGAACCTAAAATTCCATGATCGAACCAAACATATCGATACAAAGTATCATTTGATTTGACATTATGTTGAGGCCAAGACTATGCACCTATGACATTGTTCCACAAATGAGTAAATTACAGATATATTCACCATAACACATGGAAGAGAAAAGTTTGGAAGATTCATAATGATAATTGGACTCTTAAACACCCCTTTATGTAAAGGGGGGAATGTTAGACACCTAATACTCCGAGATTGGGAAAAATTATGTACTTATGTAAATAGAAAAACTAGAATAGGAAGAGACCCTAGAATGTGAATACCAAGGGTCACCATTCCGATTGTATATAATGAAGTTTATCTTAATGGAATGAATCCATTTGGGAGTTACTATCCTGGCCTGACTACACACACACACACACACACACATACACACACATATCCTAGTATTGTAATACTATAAAGAAAGATATTGATTGAAAATATTATTCTTTTTGCCAGTTTTTTGCTTTCCATAGTAAAATATTTATGTCAATGTGTGTTTTTTCCTTGCATCTTTTTTGTTTTATTAAGAATATATCCGTAACAATTAATTGTACAAGGTTAAAACCTACATGTGGTATCAAAGCAATTTTGGCTTCAAGGAGTGTTTTTGTGGCGAAGGGGTATTTTCAAGCTTGCGATAGACCTTATTACAGTGGGAGATATATGGGATTGATTCTTGTGGTGAAAGGAAATGACGAATATTTCAAATATAGAGATTGAGAAATTCAATGAGTAGAGTTTTAAGTCATGGAAACTCAAAAATAATGTAACAAACTTAACCATAACTTTACCGAGTTTTCATTTTTTTGGAGGTCATGTCAAATCATGATTTTCATGTTGATTTTGAAAAATTGTGATGTAACATCACCATTTTTTCGTTTCACGGTTAAAATTCCAACATTTTTTAACCATGGCATTAAAAACCAAATATCATGATTACGAAAGACATGAAAATTACATTGAAATGCAAAAGTGGTGATGCAACACCGCCTCTCCCTTTTTTTTCAAGGTTAAAATTCTAATATTTTTCAATCATGCGATTACAACTAAATATCATGACCATGAAGACATGAAAAAACACGTTGAAATATAAAAGTGGTGATATAACATCACTTTTTTTAGGGTTAAAATTCAAACCTTTTTTAAACATGGCATCAAAGACCAAACATCATGACTACCAAAAACCCTAAAACTCAACACTTGAAGTTTGTCTACCTTTCTATTTTTTCTTTTTTTTAATACTTGTTTTTTAAGGGTTTTTCAAAGTTGTTTAACTTTTATTTTATTTTTGGGGTTAAAATTACCAATTAATTAACATTACAACATTGATCATTGGTACTATAAAAAAAAATTAAGAGTGTCAAATCTAAATATCACATTACATAATTTTAGTTTAATTATTAATTAATTATTTATTTTTAATAATTTAATTTAAAAGAATGGAGAAATAATTGTAAATATTTTTTATGGGGATCACGTAAAAAAATCATTTTTTTATTCAAAAAAAAAAAAACCTTTAAAAATAAAATAAAAAAGTTAAAAAAACCAACTTGAAAAATTAAAAAAATAATAAATAATAACCATTTAAAATAAAAAATAATATTTAAAAAAATAAAAACCAATAAAACATTTTAAAAATTTAAATAAATAAGTTTAAAAAATAAAAAATAAAATTATTTAAAAATAAATATTAATATATTTAAAAATAAAAAACTATATATAAAAATATAATTTTGGCTTTAAGGAGTCCATGAGGTCTTGGATAGACGGTGATCGAGTGATTTGTTAAGGAACTCCTTGATGTGATGTCGTTGGTTCAATTCCTCGCCTTGATTGGGGTGATATATTGAACATGATCAAGATGTAGTCATGCCAAACTCACAAAAAAAATGGCTTCAAGGAGACTCACAATTTACATATTGGTTCATAATAGGATGATCACCAATTATGTTGGTTCTCGTGGGCTAAATTATAAATAAATTAAAAAAGAAAAATGGTGGAGGGGCGATGTCGGGCATTCCTCTCCCCCACGCAGGAAAATTGTGTTGTGTCAGGGATGGTGATGGTCATGGGGCCGGTTAGACAACTAGTCACAAACCCAATACACATGATATTTTTATTTTTATTTTTTAAAGTTTTTTTTAATATATTTCTTTAGTTTTTTATTTTTAATTTTTTTAAACATATTTTTTTAATTTTCTTTTAATATTCTTTTTTGGTTTTTAGATATACCTTTTTTTTAATAAGTTTATTTTTACTTTTTAAATTAAAATATAATTTTTATTTTTTTCCTTTTAAAAAGAATTATTTTGACCTTTTTTTTGGGTCAAGTTATCTAAGTTTTCCGAGATTACATTAGGCTTGAGATGTGGCTTGAGAAACCAAAACCTAGGGGCATTTAAGCCGTCAAAATCACCTAGGGATCGTACCCGGCCACACCAACCCTTAACACGGCTGGATTTTTGCCCACCGAGCTTCGAACTAGTGACCTTCACATCATAAAGTGACTTAACAACACACCCATCACTGTCTATTCTGCACTCCATGAGATATTTTGACATATTTTTTTAATATATGTATATTTTTAATTTGTTTGTTTATTATTGTTTTTTATATAGATTTTATAATTCTTGTTTTTTCCAATTTATTTTTTTTCAATTCCTTACATCTTTTTTAATTTATATTTGTTTTGAATTTTTTTTTTTTCTCAGTAAACTATTCTAGCGAATTATATTATGTACAAGTGAACATTACAGTCAAAAAATCAAGTTACCCAAGGCCAACAATGGCTCTGTGGGTTGGCTGTTTGCAACTCCCATATAGCCCATACAGGGGCAGCGTTTCCCTCCGGAATTGCACCCAATACATCAAAACACATTATGATTTTCAATCCGACCCATAAACTCCCTCGCAGGGGCTTTTAATCAAAAACTGCCCTCGCAGGGGCGACCCATATACTGAAACAGAGCATTTGGAGACCTGGACACAAACTTTTAAAGACTCAGACTTAAACATTCGCCTTAACCCATACCCCGACACAGAGCGCGCATTAGACAGAAGACTAGAACAAAACCTGAGCAGAAAGATGATTGATGCAGCCTGGCACTGAATTCTAATCCTCGGCCTGCTCCTCAATGATTGGCACCCATCCATATTCCTTAGTGACGTCTTCCTTTGCTTCCTCTGCGACGTTCTTGGAGGTGGACGCTTTGGTCTGCTGGTTCTGGGCAGGAGCCTGCTCCGGAGTTGCTCCCTCTCGTTCCTCCTCAGATGCCATAGGTTCAGCGGACAACGGTGCTTGGCTGCCCTCACCAACTTCATAATCTTGGGATTCCTTGACAAATAGGACGGAAAGGTGCGCACTGATGCTCCCAAGAGTGAAGACAGCAGTGCCAAATGCAGGAAGGGAAGGTGGGTTTGAATTAGGGCTTCCCGCGTCCATGAATTGGGATGCCTGCATGTGGGCAACACCAGCCCTTCGGTGACAGTAGCAGCAACAACAATGATGGTGGGCATCCGCTGCTGGATGGCGTGAGGAGCTCCCTCGCCCTGAGCCACGCCTACATGGCATTCTTTCTCTGAGCTTGACCATTCTTGCAGAGGAGCTGGCAGCGAAGAAGAGAGCTTCAATGGCTGGAGTCTCCTCCTCGAATCCTCTCCCAACACAACGAAGAATTCTCTCCGTTCCTCTTGGCAGTAACACAGGGTATCCCACTGCTCTGTCACTAGGGAGGACAGGCGAGGGAGAATCTTCAGCCACGGCGCTCGTAGCAACCACAGCAACAGATAGAAGAAAACAATTGCTAAAACCAACCTGCGCAGTGAGCCTCTCACCCTGAGAATGGCTCGTCCCCATGCCCAGCTTGAATTTATCAGTCTCGACATTCTCTTGGAGCTCGGGCGCCATAAATGCGCACTGCAGCCGTTCCAATTCTCCTTTGTATTCATTAAGAGCCCTGAGGTGAAGCCCCAGCACTTAATACTTCGGCGACTATCTCATCTGCCCTCCTTAAATCACCACGAGGCAGCACATGCAAGCCATGTGGCCTCCGTCCCTCTGCCTGGCGAACACCCGCATCCGGGGATATTTGTTTTTAAAATTATCTTAAATATTAGTTTTAATTATTTTTCTTCATATCTATATATATATATATATATATATATATATATATACATAATTTGTTTAAAATTTTATATAATTTTTAATTAAAAATAAATATATTATGTTATATCAGTTTTTAAGGGTGTTTTCATAATTTTATGTACATTGATGATGATTTAATAAGTCATGGTTAAAAAACATTGCAATTTTGGTACCATATTGAAAATGGATCAAGTTGTCTTATGCTGAGATATCAAAAGAACTATAATTTTAGCCTCTTCAAAAAAAATTGCTCCTGGTAGAATTACTCTTTCACTTAGATGTTGACTTTAAGGTTTTTTTTAGTCATGACATTTGGTTTATAATGCCATAGTTAAAAAAATATTGAATTTTTAAGGTTTTTTATACTCATGATATCCGGTTTTAATTCTATGGTTGAAAAATGTCAGAATTTTAAGGTTTTTCAGAGTCATATTATTTTTTTCTTTGACAAAAATAATCATATTGATATTAAGTTTGCACCAATTCGCAACAATAAAACCTGGTAAGAAATTACATTTTGGAAATTGATACATATCCACAAGAGAAAGCATGGACATACTCCTAAGACCTTGTTATAGAAAAATGTTGTAAACATATAGTCTGCAACTAGATTGCAACTATAAATGTGACAAAATTGTCCCCCCAAAAAACCAACTTTGCAGTAAGCAACCATTCCTCAAGCTAGAGGATCTATCAACATCTTTTTCGTGAAACTTCAAAACTACCATTGCGAGAGCTACATTGATCTTCTTCATTCTGTTGGGCTTGGAGTTCAACAATCTGATGATGCATTGTATCATTTTCATCTTCTAGTTGGTTGATACAAGTTTTAAGATGTTGCACTTCGTCCATGAGAAAGAGGATAGAATTGTGATGTTGTTGAAGATGGTTATGGAGGTCATTAACCTCTGCATGATGGTCAGCCGAAGGATGAGGAAAATAACTACAGACATTTATACCTCTTGAGGCTTCAAGGGTGGAGTCGAGACAATCTATGCTTCAATTTGATCAGAAGAGGGAGCACCAAGTCGAGGAGCACAAATTACTGGAGGGAGAAGGATAGGGGCTTGCAATAACACGCAAAGGGGAGGTAAGTTTGACAACCAGAGAGTGGAAAGGAAGGAGGGCTACACAAAATGAAGTGTTATGAAACCAGATCAAAAAGCAGAAGAAAAGATATACCAACGACTTGAAAATTAGCCTCTTTGAGGGGGAAACCTCCTTTACATCACATAAATGAACAATTCTTGGATGATATAAATAACAAGACCTCATTTCTATATATAGGAGTCTAAGGTGTCACAATATAATCAGAGCCTACATAACAATAATAATGTAATGGCACAAAAATAACAATACTGAGCTTCTAAAGGGCACATCAATAACAACATGGGGGCTACAATAACAATAAGGTGCTACACTGATAACAAGGGCTACAATAGTATTATAGGGACCTAACATGCCCCTCTCCTTAAAAAAAGGTGTTGTCCTCAACGCTTGAGTAGTTCTAGATGCTTTTGTATAAAATTCTCGTCCTCCCATGTGGTAACTTCAGTGGGTAAGTTCTTCCACTTAATGAGATACTCTGAAAATTATCGATTTCATTGTTGTCGGGTTCTTGTTTCCATGACTAATTCAGGCTCCAATATGATTTCTCCTTCTTCGCCAAGTTCTGGAAATATTGTTTAAACTGGGAGCTTTTCACCGATAACCTTATTTAAGCATGAAACATGGAAAACTGGGTGTACTCAAGAAGATGCAGGCAGCTCCAATTTGTATGTCATAGTGCCAATATTTTGCAACACCTTGTAAGGACCATAGTACTTGGGTGATAATTTATTATCCTTCTTAGCTTGGTTGAGGGACATTTGTTTGTATGGTTGTAGCCGTAAAAATACCTATTCGGCTACATCAAAACTTCTTTCACTGCGATGTTGATCTGCTTATTGTTTCATTTGATTATGTGTTAGAGTGAGGTTATCCTTTAAGAGTTGGAGAACATGTTGTTGATGTTCGATGTAATATTCCACTACTTGAACCTTAGAATCTTCTCTTAAAGATGATGTGATGGACAGTGGATGATATCCATAAAGGCCATAAATGGGGTCATTTTTGCTGCAGTATGGAAGGAAGTGTTATACCACCATTCATCCATAGGTAGCCACTTAACCCATTGTATTTGTTTATCAAATACAAAGAAATGAAGATATCCTTCCAAACATTTTTTCACTATCTCATTTTTCCCATCAGATTGAGGATGATAAGATGAGGTATGAGTTTATTGGGTACTAAAATAAGAAAATAATTCCGTCCAAAAATTTCAAGTGAAAATGGGATCTCTATCACTTACAATAATATTTGGGTTTCCATGTAGATTTTGAATTATTTCCATAAATGTAGTAGCAACTATATTGGCTTTAAAAGGATGAGATAATGCACAAAATTGTGCATACTTGGTAAGTCTATCAACTACCACCATGATGACACTCTTTCCTTTGGACTCAGGTAAATCTTTGATAAAATCTGTTGAGACCCCCTCCCAACGCTGACTTGGAATGGATAAAGGTTAAAATAGACCAAGGGTCTTAATTGTCTCAACTTTATTTTGTTGGAAAACCAAACATTCTGCCACAAACTTCTAAATATTAGATTTAAGGCCATCCCAAAAAAATTCGTTCTTGACCTTGTGGTAAGTTTTAAAAAATCCCGAGTGCCCTCCTAAGGGGGAGGTGTGCAATTTCAAAAGAATGTTTTGTTTTTTTTTTCCAAAGAAAAAAATGAACTTTTTATAAACACAATAAAAAGTTACATTGTATATGCCTGAGCATTCAAAATGCTATATGATAAGATCACAGAGCCGCTACAGAAAAATGACTGCCTTTTCTGTTCAACAAAAAGCTTAGAAAAAGAACCCTTTGAAAGCGTAAGCCCCATTACAGCTCACGTTTCCAGCAAAAAGTCACTTAAGACAGCCCATATAAACGATTCCACAAAGAGGTCCTAGTCACACATCTATTTCCTGGGTCTCCCCATAGGGGAAAACAACCCAACAGGAAATAGATACAAAGTAAAACTATTAAAAACAATTTTTACATAAACAATTATAGTCCCAGAAAAGATGCAAAAGACAGTGAACAATTTAACAGGAAAAGAAGAAAAAACTAAGTATGAGGAGGCTGATCTGACACATGGATCTGTCCATAATCTTCCTCTGCTACTCTCCAGTTACCCAAAGCCTGCTACATACCTTCCTTAGAAAGCTTGTCGGCTGAAGCATTACATTCCTTGTAGATGTGGCATAGTGAAAACACATTAAATGAAAGATTTAGGTTCTGAATTTCTTCTAATAAAGGTCTGAGCATATAATTTTGGCATCTACTTTTACCATTAACCCAATTTATAGAATTTAAAGAATCCCCAAAAATCTGAACTGTGAAGATGTTCGTGTGAATAAGCCAGCAAAGAAGCAGTTTTAAGGCAGACATTTCTGCAAAATTATTTGATCCATTGCCTAGGCCCACTGAAGCTTTTAAGATCTGATTCTCATTTAGATGAATAATCAGCCCTGCTCCTGCTTTATTGTTCTAAGAAGCCCCATCAAAGTAGGCCCATGGGACACCTTATTTGATTTGTTCTTCCCTTATCTGTCTGGGGTTCCTTTCCTCCTCGGATTCAGGAATATTTGAGAAAATAGAAGTACATTGTAACGCAATTGACTCAGCGGGGGTTTCCTTGTCCAAATATGCATCTATTCCTTGCAATCCAGACCCCCCAGCAGATGATGGGGGGTAGGTTCCGCAAGTTCCCCCCTGGATGCTGTCGCCACCATTTGTCCCAAACACTAGGAAAATTTTCCCCTTCCCAGGCGCTACCTGTTTTTGAATGAGTTTCCCAACTTCCACCCATACCTTTTTAACAAAAGGGCAATCTAAAAACATATGTCTTATTGTTTTAGAATCAGATCTGCACAGGGGACATCTCCCCGGTCCTTGTTTATATCTAGATTGAAGGATGTCCCAGGTGGGAATTTTCCTTTTGAGAATGCACCAAAAGAATAGTCTGGCTTTTGCTGGGCATTTGAGTTTCCATAAAAGCTTGACCCACCACTCCGGATCTCCCCAACCTTTTTTTGACATTAATAATTTATATCCGAATTTTGGAGAGTAAGACCCAGATTCTGCATGGGCCCATACCAGCTGATCCTGTCTGCCTTTCAGCCTTATGTTTGATCTGGATAATTCTTGTGTAAAGGCTTTCCACTCATGCCACCAATAGGGCCTAAGTTCTAGCTCTTCTCCAATTTTCCATGCTTGACCCTAGATTGTAGAAAAACCAATTTTCTCTACCTGACTTAGGAAAAGGATGCCTTTGGATTCAAGATTTCGGATTAGTCCTGGGGAGAGAGCGAATTTTTCATTGCATCCGACCCAGGGATCCTTTCCTATCCTCAGGTTTCCCCGTTACCGACCTGCTAGGCCAGACCTTGTTCAATCACCTTGAAAGCCTCTACAGTAGCTTTCCATACCACCGAAACATTCCTTCCTTTCTTCATGGGGTTCCTAATCCATTCTTCTAAGGGGACAGGGTCTATGTATTTCCGCTTCGCGACTCTCGCCCAAAGATTTTCCATCTTGATGATTCTCCACCTGAATTTGGCTGCCAAAGAGAGGCTGAAATCAGAGAGATTTTTAATTCCCCATCCTCCCCATTCTTTAGGCCTTGCCACTTTCTCCCATGCAACCCAAGGGAGTACTGAGTCCTCCTTTGAACCTGCCCAAAGAAATCTGTTGCAAATCCTTCTTATCTTGTCCAGAATCCCTTTTGGAACCCATGTCAAGGCTGCCCAATACACCGGCATGGCTAGTAACATAGATTTGATTAAAGTCAATCTACCTGCTCTAGAAAGCCACTTGAAACTCTAGTGCGAAATTCTAGCTTCAATTTTAGCAAGTAGCCAATCCCAGTCCTGTTTCTTGTAGGCGTTAGGCTTCAGCCAAAAACCTAGGTACTTGAAAGGATTCTCCAGATTGTAGACATCGAAAGGAAGAATTGAAATGATCTGGTTTTTCTCATGCCTATTAAAGCCTTCCAATATTAACTGAGATTTCCTGTAGTTTATTTGCATCCCTGTCGCTTTCATGAAAAGATCAAGAATGTTTTTAAGTTCCTTAATTTCATTCATATTCCCATTGGTGAATAATAAGATGTTGTCTACAAAGAGAATATGAGAAATGAACATGTTGACTGCTACTTCCAAACCTTTTACAGAACCTTCCCTTTTGGCCTTCTGGATCAGCTGGCTCAAACCTTCTGCAACCAGGAGAAAGAGCAAAGGCGACAAAGGGTATCCTTGTCTTAATCCTCTTTGCGCTTTGAAAAAAGGAGGGGCTGCACCATTTATAAGAACCGCAAAGCTGGCACTAGTGATGCATCCCATGATCCAGCTGATAAAGTTCGTTTTAAAGCCTAGATGAGTTAGTAGCATCCTTAGATATATCCAGCTGATTCTATCATAGGATTTTGACAAGTCAATTTTAATCACTGATCCTTTCCTATTCATCTCCTTGACACTATGAATAGTTTCCTACGCCACTCCTATAGCTTCATGTATCTGACGACCGTCCAAAAAACCAAATTGTTCGTTTGAAATGCATCTTGACAGGATTGGCTTTAGATGGACAACTATCACTTTTGCAATGATTTTGTAAATGCTGTTGTATAGGGAAATTGGCCTAAAGTCTTCAAAAGAATCTGGGACTTCCTTCTTAGGAATGAGCGCGATGAAAGTTGAATTGAAGGGTTGGTATACTTCTCCTTTCCTTCTAGACTCTTCAACCACCTCTGTTAATTCTGCTCCAATCTGGTCAAAGAAATGTTGAAAGAGTTCTATGGTCCACCCATCCGGGCCTGGGCTCTTGTCTTTGGCCATTGATTTTATAATGCTTTCAACTTCCTCCTTTGAGACTTCTCTCATTAAACTCTCCGCTTCTTCCTCCTCCACATAACGGGGGAAACATTGGGTAGTTCTGATTACTTCTGCTATAATTATCTCTCCTTGATCAGCGAACAGGTTCTGAAAATGATTTCTCCCCAGGTACGAGAGAGACTCAAAAGTATTGGCCTCCCTGCCCTCATCATTTTTTAGCTTCCATATTGTGTTCGAGTTTTTCCTCCCTTTTGCATAATTATGGAAAAATCTCGTATTTTCATCCCCGGCCTTAAGCCAAATCGCCCTACTCTTCAACCTCCATTCCTCCTCTCTAGCCAATAAAATTTGATTCCTATGTCTTTCAAGCAACAAAATTCTTTCCTTGGATTCCTGCGATGCATAGCCATCCGACTCAGTACTTTCCAGCTCCCGTAGTTCTGCATTGATTTGGGTTATTTCCTCATTCTGTTTTTGCTTCCTGATCTTTGCCCATTCAACAGTTGCTTTCTTTAGTCTTTTTAAGTTTTCCATAAAAAGGAAACATCTATCCTCCGTTGAGCTCCTGCCTGGGGGTCTCCAAGTCTCCCTGAAGAGCTTATTGTAGGAATCCGCTTGCAACCAAGAAGCGTTAAATTTGAAAGGAGTTACCGGTTTAAGAGGGGGTTTGGAGAGCTCTAAGAAAATTGGAAAGTGGTCCGAATTCCCTCCCTCTCCCACCCATTTCCGAAACGTTGGAATTCTGGAAGTCAATTCTTCGCAGAGAAGAAAGCGGTCCAATCTTTTAGCCATTCTAGCATCCCCTGCTCTTCGATTCCTCCAGGTGGGCTTTAATTTGATAAGGTTTACATCTATCAGATTATGAGAGATGAGAGAATTCAAGAAAAAATCTGATAGCAGGTCTTCTCTGGCTGAAGGTCCCCAGGCCTCGACATTCCCCATGGAAAATTTTAAATCTCCACCTATAATCAAATTTTGGCTTTTTAACACTGATTTTGACAGGAGATCAGTCCAGAAGTTGGCCCTCCCCTGGCAAGGCCCATAAATGTTTAAAATCAACAAGGGAAAGCCAAATTCTGGTGATTGAAACTCCATCCCTATCGCATGAGCCATTCCCCATTGGTTAACAATTTTCAGCCTTCCTTCCCTGTACCCAATGGCCAAGCCCCCCGAGTGGCCAATAGAATCTACTCCGAAAAACTGCCAGCCCGGGAGCAGAGAGCTTAGAGCCGTCTCCACTTCTAAGCTCTTACCTAGATCTCTTGTAGCAAAAGAATATCAGGGTTAGAACTCATAACCATCTCCTTGAGAGCCAGTTTTTTAGGTTTACTAGCTAAACCCCTGCAGTTCCAAGATAAGAAAATCATTTTATAACATTCTCACAGGGATTCACTGCTCTAAGCGCCCCATGGATAGACATTTGTTTACCATCAGCCACATCAAACTTTTCTTTCACTTGAACTTTTGACAAATTGGACTTCCTACCCCTAGCCTTCCTTTTAAAGCTCTGAGGATAGGTTAAACCTAATCCACCAACCGAATCTAGGTTCGTAGACTTTTTATCTAGGGAACAGAGGTTATAGTGACATGCAGAAGAGGAAGGAGCTATTCTATCTTCCTTATTTGGATCATCTTCACAGTTCAGATCTATTGAAGGAATAGCGGTGGTGATGTTATCAACATGGATTTGATCATCATGGATACAACTATTGATAAGAGAACCAGAAATCAAGCAAGCATCTTTAATTTCTGAAGGAGTCAAAGATGGGTTACTTGAGTCTAGTTGCTTACCCTTTAAATCTTCACTGCTGGTAGCCACTGGTTCTTTGTTTGACTCCTGGACCAGTCTCCCTGTCTCGAGAAGGTCTTCAGCCGCGTCCTCTCTGCCAGGCGAGGCTTTTAAAGCCTGTTCCATAGACTTCCCCTCCTGGTTTTTATCCACATCCATAGGTTCCTCCTCTTGGGTCCCTTCTGTCCCAAAAGTCTTTTTCAACTCTGCTTCCTTTCCCTCCTGCTCGACTGTCTTCTGATTCCTTCTACGACGCTTGCCCATCGGACATTCCTTTGCCAGGTTTCCATAAGTGTGACATCTATGGCATCTGAAGGGTAGATGTTCATAGTCTAATGGCTGCTGAAAAACATAGTCTTTGTACTGAATTTTAATATTTTCCGCGAGGTCTCCTCTTGGGTTTAAGCTGACCAAAATCCGAGCCATGGCTTTGTTATGATTTTCTATATAGGACATATCCGTTTCCAAATAAGTGCCAAGGAAGTTCCCTATTGATTTGAACATAAATTCCACCCAGAGAAAAGGGGGCAGCCCAGGTACCCGTACCCATACTGGGAACACATCAGTTTTTTTGTGCAGCGCATCAAATAGTGGATTTCATCGTTTGAATAACACAGGATGAATGCCAAAGGCCCAATTCCTCTCCATTACTTAGTACACCGCTTCCTTGTTCTCAAATTTCACCATAAACCACCCTTTAGCTAGGACCGAGACCTTGAAGCGTTTGACTTGGGTCATCTGCCACTGCTGTTCTCCCCAATTTTGGATGAATTGGGCTGAGTATTTCTTGCCCCTCGCTCTCCCTACCAGGGTGCATTCAGCCATTTCTAAAGCTTCTTCTATCTGTATGTCCATTCCCAGGACTAAGTTTGCTTCGAAGTCTTTCTTTTTGATAAGTTTCTACTTTTTTCTTTTCTCCCCTATCTTTCCTTTCTCAAAAACCTCCTCCCTAGCTTGTACGCTCGTAGCATTCTTGATCGCTTCCTCTTGTTGATCATACCCGACCTTGTCCAAGGTGGTACTTCTTGTGGCGGTGATGTCTGTTGTAGCTCTGCTTCCAGATCTTTTATCTAGCCCTTCAGGGGGACTATAGTCCACTTTCTGCTTCCCACTATCAGATCCAGAAAGGTCGTTTCTAATTTTCGAGATTTCTCATGTTCCGAGGCCAGCTGGCCCTTCAACCAGGCTAGGGCTTAACATACCTTTTGCGAGGATGGCCCTTGTAACTGCCGACGATCTTTCTACCTCACCTGCCACTGGATCAGTTTTTAGCGCTACACCATTGCGAAATCCTCGCTTTGACCCACAATTTACTATATCTTCAAGCCCTCCAGATAAAAGAGAAGCTGGTGGATAGGGCTTACCCTTACTTACTTGAATTGGGTGGAGATTCCTTACCTGATGAAAGCCCTCCTCCTGAAGACGCGACTCCTGAAGACCCTTTACTCCTTGACTATTTAATTCGACCAAATCCAGGCTTTCCTCTAGCAAACCCTTTGATGACCTGTTACTCCAAGACCCTTCCAGTGAAAATTTCTCATTTCCTTGACTGCTAGCTGACCCAAAAAACCATTCAATATTCTGGGCGGTTAAATCCTTTCCCCATACCGATAAAATATCCTCCGGTTCTGGATCAAGGTCGACTGCTTCTCTAGGTTTAACCATGGTTAAAAGCCTGCTGCAGACAAACACAAGGAATCACAAACGATCCGATCTCGCCTATGGATGCAGTGTAGAGCCTAGGGTAATCAGAAAATGGAGCCAGCGTATTAACCCCCAGTAACAAAAACATTTTCCTGCATAGTGAAAGGCATATATGCCCACATTCCAAGGTTTCCTTACTATTACTACCCAGCTGTCCTCGTCAAAACCTTATGTTTGCCACCTACCTCGTTATCAAACCACGTTGTCCTTCATTCGTACCTGCCCGTCTCCATCATTAAGCTCTGTACCCAAACTTGCAGGACCTTAGGACCTCGGCCTAGATGGCCGTGGGTCAGAATCCAGCCCCTACGTCCAAACCCTAGCCCCCAACCTCATCGCTCCTCCCCCTCCATCAATTATTCCAGTCCCAAGCCAAAAGAATGTTTTGTTTGAGTTGAGAATTCTTACACTTATATAAGTGATCTTTGTACCATAATGAATCGTTTTACCAGATAAATGTATTAGATGTACTGGGATCTTGCTGCAACTTTTGAATGAGTGTCCAAACCTCTTCATCATTCTTCCATTCACTCCTTGCTTTAGTTATCCAATCAAGTTGGATAATAGAAATGGAACAGAGAAAAGCTTCCACATCCTCATCCTTTCTTGAGAGTGCATCTGCAACAACATTTTGCTTCCCTTTTTTGTAGATGATTTGAAAGTCATAACTCAAGATCTTTGCGACCCATTTTTGCTACTCTTCTAAATATAATCTTTGTTGTAAAAAATATTTGAGACTATCATGATCTGTTTTACCTTAAAGTGTCTTCCCATTAGGTAAGGTCATCGTTTCTTTAGTGCATGTAGTATTGCCAACATTTCCTTATCATAAATAGGTTTGTGTAAATACTTTCCCTTGATTGAATAACTTTCAAAAACAACAAGTCTTCCTTCTTGCATTAAAATAACACCAATTCCATTTCCTGAGGCATTACATTCCACAATAAAGGTTTTTGTGAAGTAAGATGTAGCTAAGACTAGTGCTTGGCACATTGCCTCTTTAATATGTTCAAAGGCTTTAGTTTCTTCTGGAGTCCAAGAAATTGAATCTTTCTTTAGCAATGTTGTTAGAGATGCTGCTATTCTCCCATAATTCTTAACAAACTTGCAATAATACCCTGTCAACCCGAGAAATCCTCTAAGATACTTTAGGGTTGTGGGAATTTTCCATTCCTTAATGGATTTACTTTTGTTAGGGTCTACCTCAACACCCTCATGAGATACAATATGACCCAAATATTCCACCTCTTGTACTCCAAAGAAACATTTGGAGGTTTTTTCATATAATTGTTTCTCCTCTAACAGTTTGAGCACCCTCTCAACATGTTGAACATGATCCTTCCAAGACTTGTTGTATATTAGTATATCATCAAAAAATACTAACTCAAATTTTCTAAGGAAGGGTTTGAAAATTGCATTCATCAAAACTTGAAATATGGAAGGTGTGTTAGTAAGGCCAAAAGGCATGACTAAAAATTCATAATGACCTTCATGAGTTTTGAATGTATTAAGTCTTCATTCTAATTTGATGATATCTTGAATGAAAATCTCACTTGGTTAAGTAAATTGCTCCGTGTAATTCATCCAACAATTCATCAATGACAAGAATGGGAAATTTATCAGCGATTAAAGATCCAGACACATATGCCATCATCCATCCTTCTTGTGCACTGATACTACTGGAGCAGAGAAAGAACTTTGGCTAGGTGGAATTATACTGACCTCTAGCATTTTTGTAGCTAGACATTCAATTTCACTCTTTTAGGAATAGGAATATATATAAGGCCTAAAATTTGGTGGAAAATTTCTTGAAATCAAGTGAATAGCATGATCATGATCACAAATAGGTGGGAGGCCTTTGGGATTCTCAAATATCTTGGAATGATTGTCCAATATTCCTTAGAGATCTAGAGAAATGGATAATTTCGATATTTGAACATCTAGTGAGCATAATTATGCAATTACGCCTCGTTGTTCTTTCTTCAAAAGCTTTGTCATGCCATTTGATCTGAATGGGAAAGTTAGCATTTGTTGTGCTAAATTCCAATTCAGAATACTAAACAAAGTGCTTGAGGATTAGGAGGCAAATTGCAAGTTTTACATGAGTTTTTATGTCTTTATATATAGTTCATGAGCTTAAAACATAAATAAAAAAACATTGATCAACAACATAACAGTAATACACTTAGAAATTGATAAAGGAGTTCACACCTCTTGGGATACATCTCCTTGGTTCAACTTCCAATGGCTTGACCCAATCTCATTTTGCTCAAAATACTTCGGTGATAAAGAGTACATAAAGTGTTCTCACCAAAAGAGTGGCTACTTTCCCCTTCAAGGAAACATTCTCCTGCAAAGAAATATCACTCTAAAAACATGACAACCTAAAGTTAGTCATGAAACAATCAGCAAGAAAAGGGTTCTCAAATCAATACCCCATACTTCAAATGACAATGAGCATAACAAGTACAACAATTCACTTGAAGTACTAAAATAGAGCTTTCCTCATAGACATAATGAGAAAATAGAAAACATGAGCTATACCATAGATGTATCAGCTACTGCAGAAAACATATGAAGGCTAGAAAACCATACAAGGTCGTCTCCATTCTCAAAAGCCTTCAAAAACTGATTCAACCCCCTGATTGATCCTAGCACCCATAGAATTAAACCTGCAAAAAGTCTCTTAAGAAGTTCTCCAATGGCTTTGAAACCTATTCCATTAGCTTCAGAAGACCCAAAAATTCCTGTCTAGCCTCTTTCTTCTCCTTAATTGGATCAAAACTGAAGAAGACATGAGCTTCCCTAGCTCTTGAACTATTCGCTCTACAAATTCCCCCAAATCTGACACCGGTCCTACAATTTCACCCCAAAATCCGCTAACAGAGCGTTGATTCTGCAAAACTTTGGGAGAAATTGTAGGAGCGTGTAAATGCCCATTAACGCCTTATTTTATAAAATTCATGGCCATATTTCCGCCATTGGTCTTGGGGCTGGCCCCTTAACTCCTACGCTTGGTGGACTTCTAGGCGGTTTTTGCTAACCGCCTGACTGGACACATGTAGGTGGTTAGGTTTGGGCTTTAAGTTCTGGTGGAATAGTTGGTGTGGGTGGTTAGTCATGTTGAGGTCACATGCAATGGTTTGTAGGCGATGACAGTTTAAAGGCAGTTATGTTTAGCAGGGCACAGTTATATAAGTTTGTAGGTAGTGCGATCACATGCAAACGGTGCGGTGGTTATCGTTAATGCCAAGGGGTATGGTGGTAGCCACATGGGTCGAGCTAGGGCCTAAGCGTCGACCCCTCACTCGTGGTCTTGTGGCATTGGGGTGGCCGAGGGCTAGGCCCTAGCCCGACCCCCTCCCTAATGGGCCAACACTTATAACATTTTAAATGTTTTCTCGCCAACTTTAAACAAGAAACAACGATATAGTGGTGTAGGGTTCAATTTTTATAATAGAGGTGTAGTGTTTGATCTTGGCGGAAGTTCCAATCTGACCTAAACATAATTTTAGTGGCCCTCAGGCTGCCACGTGGCAGCCCCTGTCCGTTCCACGCAGTAGCTTGTGATTGGCCATCCAAAACCAAATCAAAACATGCCATCTAGGCACCTACCAAGTGTCAATTTTTCATTCGTCAGAGGTCAAATCAATATAGTCTCCTTGCCACGTAGGCATGCCCAGTCAGCACCACATCATCAGTACGGACTGCTGACTGCACTGTCATTTTTTTTTTTAAATTGCCTGTTTGAAAAATGAACATAACTCGTTTCCAGGAGCATATAGTTTCTGTTTTGAGCGAAATTAGTTGCACTCGATTCAGGATGAAGAGCACTATGCGGTCGTTTGGGTTCACACCAATTAGACAACTTGGAATTTTGAGCAAATTTTTGAGCTCCGGATCACTCCTCCCCACTGGGAGCTTTTGGACCCCAAAATATCACTTTCGGTTGTTCAGAAGTTGAGGGTATAGTTCCCTCACCTTTCCAATCTTGATCCATTTATCCTTGGAACTTTTCAAGCTGATCTTGAACTGTTTGATGTACCAATTGGATTTGCTCAATGAAATTGTTGGTTTTGTCTATGTCGCTATGGCCATCAATAGCAACATCCTTCCCAAGAATGAAATCTAATGGCGATCTTCTGCAAAATCTTTACAAGGATGAAAGCCAAAAATAATTTGGCAAATAACCTAAACAAGCTTCACATGGAAATACTTGTATAAATGTGTGCTCGACACATTTATAACATACGGAATGTGATGCAATTACTCATCTCTAAGCTTAGGATGCTTACTAAAATATCCACATGTTATTGGGAAAACTAGTGTCCATTCAGAGCTGCTAGTCCCACTAAGACGGGTAGCTATCTTAGAAACAAATAGATTAAAGTTGTGTTTTCCTTTATGAGAGATAGATGAGAGAGAAGCAGAGAGCACCAACCTCAGTCTTTCGCTAGTCTGCTTGCTTGTTTCCTCTCTCCTTTGATGAAGCTTTCGCCACTCCTTTCTTGCTTGTCCTGCTTCAAAGAACACCTATAGAGTCAAGGCAACAAAATACCATCAAAGCATAAAGATCTGTAACCATAAATAATGTAGGATCAGATGTACATTAACCATATAAATGCATACATAAACAAGATTCAGAGATATACAAGAATATGGAGGAAAACTCAAATAGCTTTATTGATAGAAGTAGTAGAAGATCACCTCATACAATCACCTCATACAAAGCAAGATCACCCAACAATGTCTTCAAAGAGAAACCAACAACACTTCCTTGCAAATTACAAAATTCCAGCCTCTGGATCTCTTGGATGAGGGATCCATATATAGATGTTTACAGGAGAGTGAGTCAGCTTCTGGGATTTTGATTAGTGTCATTTCACTGATAGTTCTTGGTTCCACTTGGAGATTTTAGATCTCTTACTCATCCCTGGGCGAATTCAGAGAGGCAAGTGTCATATGAGCAACTTCTAGAAGATTCTCTGGGTTTCCACCTAGCAAACTGCTTCTGCCATTTGTCTATTCTCACTCATCACACCCTACTGAAGGGCTTTCCCGTATGCATCACACCCCCCGTGTGTAATAGGTGAGATGCATCGCACCCTATGCATGGAGCAGTTTGTATTGTCCTATTTTGACTAGTTCTGAGTAGTTTTTCATGGAGAACTTCTGGGAGATGATGTAATCAGCTGACCTTGTCCCTTTAGGGTATGAAACAAAACTTTTAGGGGTTTAGAAGCCCTTGGTTTATGGACATATGTGATTGGGGTTGTAGTGCCCAAATATGTCTCTAACAGTTGCCCCCTAAAGCATGAGGTCGTAAATCCTTTTGATGTCGGGTGAAATGCTTTATAATGAGGATCCAAGGTTTTTCGAACTAGAAGGTGACTTGTAATAAGATACAATACAATACATTATCTTCATAATATTTTCATGATCTAGCTGAGGCAGGCATTCACTTAGCTTTATAAATTCATACTCATGTACATAAGACAGACAATCATTTGTGTGCTACACTGATGATTCTGGTAGAGCCATCATCCTTTAGTTTTGATGATTATCTGTGCAACTGTGATGTACATTTGATGTCTTTATTTTCCTGAATATATCGTAGCCTGGATGGATGAAACTAGATCCGGGGTCTTCAAACTCGTTCAATCTTCGCTCGAAGTACAAGTCGATCCATGTGAAAAGATGTTTTGATGTCGAACATGGAAAGACATCGTCTGATTACTAGCCAATGATGTAAGCTGTTAACAAGCATGAGAAGAATCATCGATAATGATGATGACCCTCAAGGTACTGCAGTACAATTCACATGGTGTGAATACATGAGTTGATGTCAAACACCACGTAAAATCTTTTGGTCGAAGGCCATTGACATAAACCTGTTGTCGGAAGTGAGAAACTTGCCATTGAGGCATGCAAGCTTCAAAGTATTAGAAGGGTTGTTCCTAAGTCAGCTTCTTGGATAATGATTTGATGTCAACAAGAAGTGACCTGTTGTATGAGGGCCTTAATGAATCCCACATCTACGACACGGAATGGAGAAAATGATTTTGTGGAGGTGAAAAAGATCTGATGATATAAGGTTCAGGGTGGTGGTCACAGAAAATGGAGAGTGAAAGTATTGCAGCGGATGAGACGTTAGCTAGGTTGGTGAATTCTTTGAGCGACTTCTCTTGAACATATTGGTGAAACTGAAATGGATTGGTAGCGTTAACCCAAAGGTGGATGGTACGGTGGACCAATGGTGATATGACCGGTGAACGAAATAACCCAACCCGACTCAATCATGGTGACGGAGTGAAAGTGTCATGTTCAAGAGCAACCTGCTACCAATGAAGCTATTCAAGTTTTCTTCCCTTTTTCCCCAGTCATTGCTGACCAGTACCTCTTTATTTTTGTCAAGCTTGAGGAGGATAACATATGCTTGTTCTATAATTTGCCCTTCGGGCAAACCCATCACTATGTTTTAATGAGCCTAGTGACAGTGAAACTCGCTCTTGTCTGCATGGACAAGTTTGTCGCTATTGTTTTAACGAGTTTAATGACAAAGATAACTCGGTCCTTTTCAATTTTAGAGAGTCTAAAAATGGACGTAAAGGCAACTCCAGTGGTCCTTTTTCGTAATGTAACCCTTAAGTCCCAAAAAGTGTAAAATAATACGAAAGGGATGACTTTTCGAAAGTTTTAATGAGCCGAACAAGACAAGCGCTCGATTTTTTTGTGTAATAATCCCTCAGGTCCAAAAATATTAAAATATAGAGGAGGGATGGCACTTCCGGTTGCTTTAACCAGTTGGAGAGGCCAATTGCTCGAAAATCTTTTCATATTTTACGAGTTAGATGAAAAGAGCTTAAAGGAGACTCGTTTTTTGAGGAACGAGTGATGTTTTTGGATGGCAACTGGTTCCAGATAAGGTTTGGAACTTTTCAATCACGACAGTGTAAAGAAGGTGTCTAATAGAATCACTTGTCGCAATTGCTCCTCAAAAGGGTAAACAATCAAATGGAGGCGTATGATCGGCTAAAAAAGAGTGGAGGTGATGGTAAGAACACGACCAAGGTTCAAAAGCTGATAGTCATGCGATCAAAATGGTTATTTACTGGAGGCGGGGTTCATTTTTTAACGAGCTTAAACTTTATGGAAACACTTGCTCATTTCTAGGTTTATTTTTTAACGAGCTTAAACTTTATGGAAACACTTGCTCATTGCTAGGTTCATTTTTTAACGAGCTTGAACTTCGCATAAAACTGCTCATGGTGAGGTTTATTTTTTAACGAGCTTGAACTTTGCATAAAACTGCTCGCGCCAGTTGTATAATAAGGATGTCTCATTGATAGGTTCATTTTTTAGGGAGCTTGCACCATTCGAAAATTTGCTCCGGAGCCTTTCATTATGCAAGCTAGGAACGACCAACCTATGAGTTTAAAGGGTTAAGAGCCTACAAACTAAGAAAATAAATGGTCGTTTTTCACTTGCATGCAAAAAGGTTTGCATGCCCCCAGGTATAAAGTAGAGTTTCCAGGTCACCATATGGAAGTTCTTGCATTAGCAAGATTTTTCCATTCATGTCATAGACAAAACACTTCCTTGGCGATGTCCACCAAAATGGGCAAAGGCGATTGTTGTCAGTGCCAATCACATAACCTTTGACGGGGGAATCCCTTTCCAGTCTGACCCATTTTCCTAAATGGACAAGATTGTCAAACTAGTCATATTCCTACGCGGAAACCTACCTTATATCCGGGGTTTTCTTGCCGAAGCAGACCAGGGCGCATGCCTCCTGGGTTTTAGTCACAATCACCGAATCACTCACAATCATCAGGTGGATGGATTGGAGATTGATTAGACATTCCTTGTGCGAAAATACCAGTTAGGGGTGGCATTTGACTAATAGTTGTGTTCGAACCAGGGAATGAAAGTTGGTCTACAAGCTGAACCACTTTGCCTTCATGTGGAAAACACATCACTGGAAAGAGTGAGGAAACGATAGCTCCCATGCTATAAATGTTGTCACATCCAAGGAGTAGATTGTAATCTAGAGGTCCTTGGACTACCATCACATTTAGATGAATGGTTTTCCTTCTCAAAGTTATAGGCAAATTTGGAAGGATCCCTAACAGTTGACTAGTTCCTTTGTCGAAGCCTATCAGATTTCGAATCTCAGGCAGAAGCGATGGCGAACCTAGTGCTTTCCAAGCAGTTGAGGAAAGGATACTCACAGAATCCCCTTCATCTATAATAGTACCAGCCATAATCATTCTGTAAGCCTGTACTATGATTTAGAATGGTACATTAGATGGTAGGTGGGGTCTGCCTAGTAGATTCCAATAGAAGGAAACGACTAGGTTGCTTGGAGGTAGGACCGAATAAACAACCAGATAAATCTCTGACGAACTTCCTTCCTACGGTAAAGGAATCGGTAGATTTCCCCCATGTTCATCGGAGTCTGTGTTTACGAAGAGAATTTGAATGGTGTCATTCTCATTCTCTTTGGTGACAGTATCATCTAAAGGTGGGCCCTCTGAAGACAAGACCGGGTCGACTGCCATCTCGACCTGTTGACTTTGGTCTGGTGTGGACTCAGAGGGTTTCACTTCAATGATAGGTGCTTCGAATGACAACAATGGTGCGTTAGTCAGATTTTCAACTAGCGATGGACTCGACAAGAGTTTCTTGTATCCAGGAGGAAGTCGCTGCAGTGACGCAGGACAGTTATCCAAGAATTTTTTAGCTTCATCTAGGAAGGGACAATGGTGGAGGGCATGATCGCCTTCACACAGTCTACAAGGAAATTTGGATCTTCCTTTTTGTCCATTGACTTCGTTTCCACTAGTTGAAGGTGTGCTCTCAACATGATTGTCAATGGTTGAAGACACCGGATTGTGCAAGCGGGGAGACCAGTCCCTTAAGATCCGTGGGATGTAGGGACAATCTTGATGATAGTGGTCTCCTTTGCAAATGACACATGGAGATTTAGGTTTCAAAGGTGCTGTGTGTGGATTTTTTCCAGATGATGCACGGTTGCCCCCTTTCGTGGTTGGATTCTTCTTCTTCTTCTCCTTCACTTTCTTCTTCTTATCAGTTACTTGGTTTTTAGTGTTGCTAGCTTCACCAAGTGAAGAGGAAGAAGGAGAGGGAGAAACAAATTAAGTAGAAGGTGGGGGAGCAACTTCATCTGGTTACTGATTTGATTGCCAAGGAATTGCAGTGTTTTGAACGATAGAGGTCGAGAAAAGCCATACGGGCAGGCCAATTGTGAGTCCTGGAAGGGACAATGTGGCCATGTGTGGAGCACCAACATCCCCCCAAGAGGAGAAGGGACCAGGATTTCCCCCAAGGTGAAATCCTTGGTTTGTAGACTCCATTTCTCAACCTAAAGAACAACGAGGGAACTGTGATGTTATTCCGATTAAAATAAATTTTATGACGCTTTGACACAACTTTATTTTTCAATTTTTAAGAGTTGAGAAAAAGCTAAAGATGACTCTATTCACCTTCGATTTTTAATGAGCTTGAAGTGACAAGTGCTCAGATGGACCTTTTCTTTTAAGGAGTCTGAAAAGGAACGAAAGTGACTACTCTAAAAATCTAGACAGAGGGATTACCAAACCAATCGTAAAACTGCAGAATACTTTTTATGGTACCACAATCAATCTTCCTGAATGCTATTTTCACTGCATTGCGATCGATAGGGCGGCAAACATGGCTTCCTAAGGATAAAGGATGTAGCCTATTGTGGTCTCCTAATATATACTTGACGGTACGTGGGAGCACAAGTCCATACTGGCACTTGTCGTCTCAAAGAGGAGGAATCACCCAACCTACGATGAAAGCAATAGTTACCAGGCTTTACGACACCAGAATACGTCTCTAGCCTAGACTTCTAAATGTTGTGCGTTAGGTTCCAAAGCGTTTTTATGTTCATTGAAGTTTATTTTATAGTTGATATTTCTTAAGAAGTTTTCCTTTAAGGTTCACCACGTGATGTAGATATATAATTCCTAAATGTGCAATCTAAGATGATAAACAATCATTTACTTTCTTTTTGCAATGAAAATCCTAGCTACTAAGGAAAGAGAAATGAAATTATTTCAACATAGAGCAGAGAGCACACATTAGATGCACTTTTCCTAAATCAACTTCAACATGCAGTCTTAATGCAAATGCACATGCATGTATTGTTTTTTAGTTTCCTTAATGTGAGATGATAAAAAGAAAACAAAGTATAGATCTGAATTATCTTTTTCCAAAGCGACAATATTAACAATTTTCTTTTCAAAAAATGAAAGTAAAGCCAAGACTACGCTTTGCGATTTCGAATTTAAAATTGCTTTCGACACTTGAAATACTAATGATTCAAATCAAATACAATGGCAAAAGTGTAATCGACTATCTAAAAGAGGAATGCTTTGTGACACTCTTTTTCTTGACTGAAAACGACACTTGCGACACTTTCAAATCAAAAGACGACAGTTCGATTAAGCTACTATTTGCAAAGGAGAACTATAAATGATGAAAAATACATAAAAAACATTCACAATTCCTTCTGATGGAGGCTGAATAATGCAAAGGAAGATGGTTTCAACAGAGATATACTGATCATAGATAGCAAAACTACTGAATAAAGCTGAAGACAATGAAGAAAAAACCAAAATCTGGAGGTAGAAACAGTCTTAGTCAATCATCGCACCTGTAACAATGGGAAACAGGGATGCATCTCACCTGCAACACATGGGAGGTGTGATGCATCTAGGTTGCCAAGAAGAGACAGTGCGATGGTCCAGGGATGAGACTGTGCTTGGTTTTCACTCATAGTTTTCAACTAAGTTTAGGGGTTTAAGCTTAGCTAATGATAGTCAGTAAACACAAAGTATAGGGGTTGATTTAATGAGGTTATTTGAGCTACCACCATGGCACTTAGGATGTTTGAAAGCTAGATGTTCAGTTCATAAACCAACCCAGAGATTGACTGAAGCAGCATTGATCTACTTTGCAGTTGCATAACAAAAGCAGTTTGAAGGCTAGCTGGCTTAACTTTAGGCTCCATCTATGGTTTATAAAGCAAACAACAATAACAAAACAAACAAATTATTCGCTCCCCGGTGGAGTCGCCATTTTGTTATCGGGAAAACTAGTGTCCATTTAGAGCTGCTAGTCCCACTAAGACAGGTAGTTATCTTAGAAACAGACAGATTAAAGTTACTTGTGTTTTCCTTTATGAGAAATAGATGAGAGAGAAGCAGAGAGCACCAACCTCAGTCTTTTGCTAGTCTCCTTGCTTGTTTCCTCTCTCCTTTGATGAAGCTTTCGCCAATCCTTTCTCGCTTGTCCCGCTTCAAAGAACACCTATAGAGTCAAGGCAACAAAATACCATCAAAGCATAGAGATCTATAACCATAAATAATGTAGGATCAGATGTACATTAACCATATAAATTCATACATAAACAAGATTCAGAGATATACAAGCATATGGAGGAAAACTTAAATAGCTTTATTGATAGAAGTAGTAGAAGAGAGTGTTACCGGGAAAAGTGCCTATTTAGAACTGCTCTATCCCACTAAGGTGTGATAGCTGCCTTAGAAACAAATAGAGAAAACTACTTTTGTATCTCCTTTATGAACTATAAATAAAGAGGAATAGGAAGAACCAACCCGTGTCTAGCGCTAGTCCTTTGATCCAATGTCTCTCCTCTTTGACAACTTCTAGCTACCTGCTCCCTTACTTGCCCAACTTCACCAAGTACTTGTAAGATCACAGAAGAAGAAAACTATACAAAGACATGGATTTATATTCATAAATAACTTAGGATCAGATTTAAGTTAACATACAAATGTAACAAGCATCAATGATACAAAAGCATGGAGGAGAAACTCAAATAGTTTTTATTGATATACAAGAAGATCCAGGAGGAGTTACAACCGATGATTCCTGACCCAGCATCAACCTCCCAGCAAAGAAGCCCCTCTTCACCTCCAACAAAGCATAGATCACCCAATTCTCTGATATGTGTCTCAAAACCAACATCAATTCCTTACAATGTGCAAAATTCCAGCCTCTGGATCTCTGGGATGAAGGATCCATATATAGATGTATGCAAGGAGGATGAGTCAGCTTATGATTTGATTAGTGGCTTCTCTCTGTCAGTTCTTGCTTCCACTTGGAGACTAAAGGCCTCTTACTCATCCTTAGTCGAATTCAGTGAGGCAAGTGTCATAGGAGAAGATTCTGGAAGCTTCCATTGTCTCTCCACCTCGCAGAATGACACTGCCATTTGTCATTTCCCGCTCAACGCACCCTGGTAGTGCATTTAGGTGCGTTGCAACACACCTAGCTAGTGGATTTAGGTGCTATGCAACGCACTTAGCTAGTGGAGCAGCTGAAATGATCCTTTTTTGACTTATTCTGAGCAGTTTCTGGTGGAGAACTCCTGGGAGAAGCTGTAATTTGTTGACCTTGTTCCTTTAGGGGTTAGAACAACACTTTTAGGGACTTAGGAGCCCTTGGTTTATGGACATTTCATGCTTGGAGCTGTAAGGCACAAAAATGTCTATAACAGTTGCCCCCTAAAGTATGAGGCCGTTTATCGGGTGAAATGCTTTATTATGAGGATACGAAGTTCTTTCAATGCTGGGAGGAGACTTGTAATAAGATACAATACAATGCATTATCTTCATATTGTTTTCATGATCTAGCTGAGGCGGGCATTCCCATGCTCAGCTTTATAAATTCATTTTCATGTACATAGGACAGACAATCGTCTGATGGTAGACTGATGATTTTGATAGAGCCATCATCCTTTTGGTAGGATGATTATCTGTGCTGCAATGCTGTACATTTCAATGTCTTTATTTCCTTGAATATATATCGCAGCCCGGATGGATGAAACTAGATCCGGGGTCTTCAATCTCGTCCGATCTTCACTCGAAGTACAAGTCGATCCATGTGAGAAATGTTTTGAAGTCGAACATGGAAAGACATCGCTTGATTACCAGTCAATGATGTAAACTGTTAACAAGCGCGAGAGGAATCACCAATAATGATAATGATCCTCAAGGTACTGCAGTACAATTCACGTGGTGTGAATAAAGGACTTGGCGTCGAACACCATGCAAAATCTTTCGGTCGAAGGTCATTGATGTAAACCTGTCGCCGGAAGTGAGAAACTTGCCATTGAGGCATGCAAGCTTCAAAGTAGTGAATGGGGTGTTCCTAGACCAACTTCTTGGATAATGAGCTGATGTCGACAAGAAGTGATCCGTCATAGGAGGGCCTTAATGAATCCCACATCAATGACACGGAACGGAGCAAATGATTTTGATGGAGGTGAAAACGATCTGATGATATATGGTTCAGGGTGGCGGTCATGAAAGAATGGAGTATAATGTATGGTAGTGGGCGGGACACAGGGGGCCTTTCTGGATGACTTATCTTGAACATATCGACGACACTGATGTGATGTATTGGTAGCATTAACCCCAAATGTGGATGGTATGGCGTGACCATGGCGATGTGACCGGTGAATGAAACAACCCAACCCGACTCAGGCACGGAGCAGAAGTGTCATGTTCAAGAGCGACTTGCTACCAATAAAGATTCTTTGAGTTTTCTTCCCAATTTTTCCCCAGTCATTGTTGACCAGTACCTCTTTATTTTTGTCAAGCTTGAGAAGGATAAAATATGCTTGTTCTATAATTTGCCCTTCGGGCAAACCCATCGCTATGTTTTAACGAGCCTAGCGATAGTGAAACTAGTTCTCGTCTAAAGACAAGTTTGTCGCTATTAATCTTTTTAACGAGTTTAACGACAAAGATAACTCGGTCCTTTTCATTTTTAGAGAGTCTGAAAAGGTACGTAAAGGTAACTCCAAAATTCCTTTTTCGTCATCTAATCCCTTAAGTCCGAAAAAGTATAAATCAATACAGAAGGGATGAATTTTCGATAGCTTTAACGAGCCGAACAAAACAAGCGCTCGATCTTTTTGTGTAATAATCCCTCAGGTCCAAAAAGATTAAAATCTAGAGGAGGGATAGCACTTCCTGTCCCTTTAACGAGCTGGAGAGGCCAATGTCTCGGCAATCTTTTCATATTTTACGAGTCAGTTGAAAAGAGCTTAAAGAAGACTCGTCTTTTGAGGAACGAGTGATAAAATGGGTAGCAACTGATTCCAGGTAAGGTTTGGAATTTTCCAATCACGATAGTGTCACAAGGATGGCTAGTGAAATCACTCTTCGCAGCTGTTCCTCAAAATGGGTAAACAATCAAATGGAGGTGAATGATCGGCCAATGAAAAAGTGGAGGTGACGGTGCAAACACGACCAAGGCTTTAATGGTTGAAGTACTACATTCACGGTGGTTATTTATCGGGGAATAGTTCATTTTTTAATGAGCTTAAATGTGGGTGGAAACATTTGCTCATGTCTTATGTTTATTTTTTAACGAGCTTGAACTATGTGCTAAAACTGCTCGATGCAGGTTTATTTTTTAACGAGCTTGAACCTTGCGGTAACACTGCTCGATGTGGGTTTTTTTTTTTTTTTAACGAGCTTGAACCCTGCAGTAACACTGCTCGTGATAAGTTTGCATGCCCCCAACATAATAACGCAAATCGAGGTGCATGCCCCCCAAGCTTCATTGCATTCAACTCGGTGGTTGGAATGAAGGTTTACTTTTGAGATTTGGAAAGGGGATTTGTTTCATTTTTTAATGAGGTTGACACTTTAAAAGAACTGTCCTCATGACTCCTTGTTTCATTTTTTAATGAGGTCGACACAAGATAAGAACCATCCTCGAAGTCCACCGTATTTACAGTATTTGATAGAAAATCAAAAACTGATGGATGATTAAGGTTGCTGGAAATTCGGAAGATGGGAGGGATGGTGGTAATCTTCCCATGGTTCCTCTCCTAACACCATTGACTGAATGATTCCTTTGTCTGTAGAATGTACATGCGACCAAGGATTTGAAGAGGTACCATATTCCTTAGACCTATCTATCCAAACTCTCGACGAGCATTGATTTGGGTTTGCCCCCCAGGCCAAGAAAATTGATTGCTACAATATTTCTAATAGGGTGATGATCCATGCTGACAAAATGTTTAGGAATCTTCCGAATCCATTAGATATAGAAGATTTCATATTGCAGGTTTCCGCTGTGGCCACTTCCGTCAGATTACTCGGAGGCGGTAGGGCAAAAGTACCCATTAAGGTAGGGTCTTTTAGGAGGCCTACTCCAATATTTTGAAGCGAATGATTGCCTCCATGGACCATTGGAATGCTTCCCGTAACTTGTGAACTGTTGGGGATAAATGTGTGTTGGTCGACGATTGTAATTCCTCCTTGGAAGGGAAATGCAATCTTCCTGAAGTAGGTCGACACCACTGCGGCCATGGCATATATCCAGGGCCTCCCCAGTAGGATGTTGTAATCGAGGTTTCCATCGATTACTTCAACATCTATTTCTACTGTTTTTCCCCCCAGTTCAACTTGCAAGTTACTTAAAATCCCGTATGGAGTGTATGATCGTCCATCAAATGCTTTTAACATTGTTGAAGATCGCGACAAGGGTGGTGAGCCTAAATTTTTCCAGCAACTCATCGACATAATACATGTGGATGCCCCCTCATCAATAATTGTTCTATGAACAGTTTTGTTGAGGGCTTTCACTTGAATAAGGAAAGCTAGTTGAGCTGGTAATTGAGGGTCATATCCTTTATGATCAAAGGCCACAAGATTGGAATCCATTGGGCCAATCCCACCTATTGCTGATAATAAAGTTTGCTTTTGGGAGGGGTAATTTTGCGGTACCTCAAGTGTCGACATAGCGGACGACGATTGGGCCAGGTCCTCTACTATATTATAATTCTGTGCTACTTTTGGACGAGGATTAGATGTCGATTTGTGTACTACTCCCTTTGGCAACTTTATCATTGGTTCAGGAATGATGGGTGGCACAACTTCGGTCAAAGTTGTTGTCGAACTACTAGGTTGTTCATTAGCCTTGTTATTCGACAACTGTGGATTCCCGTAATCTTTATTCCTTGTCAAAGCATCATTTTGCTGCTTTGAGATAGACAACATAAGCACTTGGGATCGGGAAGCATTTTGATTAGCAACCAGTTTGGTTCCCAAGTTTGGAAACGGATCAGTCAATACTGCTGAGGTTTTTGAACTCTTAAAGAGTTTCTTAACTTCAGCTTTATGTGGACAATCTCTCGTCCGATGATCCTCATCGCATATATGACACCCCGCAGGGGGTTTCCTTTTCCCAGAAGGGTTTGCAGAAGGTTTTTCAGGAGATGATTCATCCTGCTTCTTTTTCCTCCCTTTCTTTTTCTTCTTGCCCCCTGGTTGCTTCAGTTGTTTTCCCTTGTCGGTCGACACGACATTTACTTCCGAGGCAAGAAGTTCCTCATTTGCATATTGACTAGAAATCTTACGGGCCTTTTTAGATGTAGCCTTTGTTGATTTCGTGTCTGTTGTGCCAATCACGCCATCACCGGCATGAGAGTCATTGTTTGATTTAGGAGGAGGAGGAATTGAGAATTCCGGTCTAGGGGCGTCAGGTATTTTATCGTAGAGCGTGCCGGACTGAGTATAAATCAAATCCAGATATTGCGCACGAGCGATAACTTGCTCTTCTGTTACGACTCCCCCCTTTGCCACATCTTCCGTGATGGAAGGCAGTAATGACTTGATAAACCATTCAACTAATAGCTGATCGGGGACATACGTTTTTACCATTCTACGACGACGTCGCCACTCATGTATATGATCAGATATGTGAGTGGCCGTTGTCTGTTTGAAATTGGTAAGAAGTTCTGTTCTCGTTTCGTACCTTATTGGTAACTGAAAATGGGTTAAAAAGGTTGTGGCTAAGGTACTGAAGTTGTCGAACGAAGCTCTAGGCAATTTGATGTACCATTTTGCCGCCGGACCCGTTAACGTCCTCTGAAAGAGGCAAAGTCTTATCGAATCATCATTTAGGGTGTTTGATGAACACCATAGATGAAAGGTCATCACGTGATTCGATGAATCTTCACCTGGATTTCCATTAAATTTAGGAATATCTGACGGAAGTTTATGCGGAATCGCTGGCCACCAAGGGGTATAAGCAATTGGATCATTCGTCAATCGGTTTAGATCTGGTAATTCTAGAGTTGCTACAAAGGGCAACTGTTGATTCAGGTTAGGCGAAGCATACCCAGGATAAGATGGAATCGCCTGAGCAGTGGGTCTTTGCATACCAGCTTAATGTATTTGATGCTGGCAACTTTGACAAGGTTGATGGGCATAACCATTTTGGAAATGCGGTTGCCCATTACTTACAAAGACTTGTTGCTCAGGTCCTTGATATGATTGCTGGAATTGCGGTTGTTGAGATTGAACCAACCATGGTTATTGGACCATTTGCTGTTGCCCAATACTGGATGATTGACCAAGATGAGGAGTCATAGTACTTGTTTGAGCCTGAATCGCTCCAGATAAGGAGGCACTAACCTAAGGTTGTGATTGAGTCGTCGAGACAAGAGGCTGTTGTATTGCAACCTGAGAAACTTGGGGTTGACATACAACAGGTAGCGCTTGTACTTGTGACGCAGTCACCATAGCAGGTATAGTGGGAATATTCGACACAAGGTGGACTGGTTGCATTGAATATATAACCCTTGGTTGTTGAGGCAGTATTGGTACCCAACCACTGGATGTAATTCCAGTTTGACCTAAACTTTGTTGTAAACTCCCATATGGTTGTTCTCCGGGAGGGAACAATGAAAAAGCATACTGCCCTCCATATGGTGTAAATCCAGTACTTAAATGGTAGATTGGCCTTTGAAGACACATTGGATCAATTCGTTGAGTTTCAACATAAGAAATACCAGATGATAATCCGGATGAAGAAATAGGAACTAACCATGTTGTCGAAGCAGTCCCTGATTGGACTCCGGCTTGTTGTTGATAACTTTCCGGGACAGATGGTATACCATCGAACATCGTTGGGGTAGCAGCGGGAGGCTCTGCCACTGCTGCGTCGGATGATACATTCTTGGATGTCGACGGTTGTTCAGACATATCTAGTCTATCCAAAAGATTTTCTAGCAATTTCGATTGACTTTCTTCCACGATCGCGGATTACTCGATCAACTAAAAATGAAGGGGAAGTATGTTTCCGAATTAGATGAATTTTAGACGCTTTGACACAACTTTTTTTTTCAATTTTTAAGAGTCGAGAAAAAACAAAAGATGACTCTAGTCGCCTTCGATTTTTAATGAGCCTGAAGTGACAAGTGCTTAGATGGACCTTTTCCGTTAAGGAGTCTGAAAAGGAACGAAAGGGACTGCTCTGGAGATCTAGGTAGAGGGAGTACCAAACCAATTGCAAAACTTCAGAATACTTTTTACGGTACGGCAGTCAATCTTCCCGAATGCTGTGTTCAGTGCATTGCGATCGATAGGGCGGCAGACACGGCTTCCTATGGATAAAGGATTTAAGCCTATAGCGGTCTCCCAAAATATACTCGACGGTACGTGGGAGCACAAGTCCGTACTGGAACTTATCGTCTCAAAGTGGAGGAATCACCCAACCATTAGTGAGGACAACAGTTACCAGGATTTACGACGCCAGAATACTTCTCTAGCCTAGACCTCTAAATGTTGTGCGTTAAGTTCCAAAGCGTTGTTAGATTCATTGAATTTATTTTAAGTTGATCTTGTTTATGAAGTTTTCCTTTTGGGTTCACCACGAGATGTAGATGTAATTCCTAAAATGCAATCTAAAGATGATAAACAAACTTTTATCTCTTTTGTGCAATGAAAATCCTAGCTACTAGAGGAAAAGAAAGACACAATCTTTTCACAAAGAGCAAAGAGCACACTGTAAATGCACTTCCCTAAATCAAGCCAAACAGACCGTCTATATGCAAATGCACATGCATGTATTTGTTTTCGACTTTCTTAGTATTGATGCTAAAAAGAAAGTTGATGTACAAATCTGAATTTGCTTTCAAGCGACAAACACAAACAAGCTTCTTTTCGAAATCAAAAGGTAGAGATGATTACGACACTTTATGATTTTGAAATAAATACTCGTTTTGACACTAGAAAGTCACAAATTCAAACCAAAGGCAATAGTAAAAGCATAATCGACCATCAACAACAAATAAACTTTCTCCTATGATCGAAATCGACACTTGCGACAGATCTAAATCAAAGGACGACAGTACAACTATTCTACTTTTGCAATGGAAAACTGTAAACGACTCAACAAACACACAAAAAAATCTACAGTTCTTTTGTACAAAGGAGGCGGAATAACAGTAAGGAAAAGGGGTTTTAAACAGACATATACTGATCACAGGCTGCAAAGTTCAGAGACAAAATTGGAAAGAATGAAGCACAAGAACCTCAGCTGCACAGGGCTAGTCTGATTAGCGCACCTATAACACAGAGAAACTGCATTGTAGCGCAGGTTTCCCTTTCGGGAAGTGCGTTGAAATGCAGGATCTCTTAACAGTACCTGCGCTGGGCCAAAAACGAGAATCTATCCGGGTTCTGGGTCACAGTTTGCAGTTTAGTCTTTGGTTTTTGGCCGAGTAAAAGCAATCAGTAATGCACAATCAGGGGTAGATCTAAGGAGGGTCTAAGAGCTATCACAAGGGAAATCAGATAGTCTGTGAATCAACTGTTCAAATCATAAACAGATCTAGTGAATGGATTGAAGCAGCATATGTCTACTTTGCATTTGTTATGGCAAATGCAGTTCGAATGCTACTTATAAGTTTATGAAACAAACAACAAGAGATACACAAACAAACTAATTAGACATTTTCCCCAGTGGAGTCGCCATTTTGTTACCGGGAAAAGTGTCTATTTAGAACTGATCTATCCCACTAAGGTGTGACAGCTGCCTTAGAAACAAACAGAGAAAACTACTTTTTATCTCCTTTATGAACTATAAATAAAGAGGAATAGGAAGAACCAACCTGTGTCTAGCGCTAGTCCTTTGATCCAATCTCTCTCCTCTTTGACAGCTTCCAGCTATCTGCTTCCTTACTTGCCCAGCTTCACCAAGTACCTGTAAGATCACAGAAGAAGAAAACTATACAAAGACATGGATTTATATTCATAAATAACTTAGGATCAGATTTAAGTTAACCATACAAATGTAACAAGCATCAATGATACAAAAGCATGGAGGAGAAACTCAAATAGTTTTTATTGATATACAAGAAGATCCAGGAGGAGTTACAACCGATGATTCCTGACCCAGCATCAACCTCCCAACAAAGAAGCCCCTCTTCACCTCCAACAAAGCATAGATCACCAAATTCTCTGATATGTGTCTCAAAACCAACAACAATTCCTTACAATGTGCAAAATTCCAGCCTTTGGATCTCTGGGATAAGGGATCCATATATAGATGTATGCAAGGAGGATGAGTCAGCTTATGATTTGATTAGTGGCTTCTCTCTGTCAGTTCTTACTTCCACTTGGAGACTGAAGGCCTCTTACTCATCCTTGGTCGAATTCAGTGAGGCAAGTGTCATAGGAGAAGATTCTGGAAGCTTCCATTGTCTCTCCACCTCGCGGAATGACACTGCCATTTGTCATTTCCCGCTCAACGCACCCTGGTAGTGCATTTAGGTGCGTTGCAACACACCTAGCCAGTGGATTTAGGTGCTATGCAACGCACTTAGCTAGTGGAGTAGCTCAAATGATCCTGTTTTGACTTATTCTGAGCAGTTTCTGGTGGAGAACTTCTGGGAGAAGCTGTAATTTGTTGACCTTGTTCCTTTAGGGGTTAGAACAACACTTTTAGGGACTTAGGAGCCCTTGGTTTATGGACATTTCATGCTTCGAGCTGTAAGGCACAAAAATGTCTATAACAGAGAGGATTACAACCAAGCTGTCTGATCCAGCATCATCCTCCCAACATGAAAGCCCTCTTCACCTCATACAAAGCAAGATCACCCAATAATGTCTTCAAAGAGAAACCAACAACACTTCCTTGCAAATTACAAAATTCCAGCCTTTGGATCTCTTGGATGAGGGATCCATATATAGATGTTTACAGGAGAGTGAGTCAGCTTCTGGGATTTTGATTAGTGTCATTTCACTGATAGTTCTTGGTTCCACTTGGAGATTTTAGATCTCTTACTCATCCCTGGGTGAATTCAGAGAGGCAAGTGTCATATGAGCAGTTTCTAGAAGATTCTCTGGGTTTCCACCTAGCAAACTGCTTCTGCCATTTGTCTTCTCTCGCTCATCGCACCCTACAGAAGGGCTTTCCAGTATGCATCACACCCCCCATGTGTAATAGGTGAGATGCATCACACCCTATGCATGGAGTAGTCTGTATGGTCCTGTTTTGACCAGTTCTGAGTAGTTTTTCATGGAGAACTTCTGGGAGATGATGTAATCAGCTGACCTTGTTCCTTTAGGGTATGAAACAACACTTTTAGGGGTTTAGAAACCCTTGGTTTATGGATATATGTGATTGGGGTTGGAGTGCCCAAATATGTCTATAACACCACAAATGGAAATGCATCTTACAATATGGAATAAATTTGACTCCCAAATTCCCATACAAATTGACTCATCATGAAGCCAAAATAGCATAACAATGCCAAAGAAATATTTATTTCACATAAGTGATTTATTTACAAACATCATTTTTACAAAATTCACAATTGTGGGGACATGCAACAAGTGAAATACAAAATAAATGTAGTCTTTAATTAGATAAATAATCCAACCATGCTAGGGAATTTTCTTTCTATACTTCACTTCCTTCTGGAACTGCTTCTGGAATGGTTATGGCATGCCTTCCACATTCCTCTAACTTCTCCTTCTTAGGTGATTCCATTACCTGTTTGTCCTTCTTTGGATGAAGATGTGGATGCAACTTCCAACGCTTTTCAATCCAATGGCCACTTATGTTGCAATGAGTGAAAAAGTTTTTGTGATATTTTCTTGGCGCAAATATCTTTAAACTTGGATGAGAATTTCCCTTCTTGGCCTCAATTCCAATTGACATATTCATCTTCTTGAATAATGACTTCCTTTTGTGGCACATAGCTACACAATGGTTAGGTGCATGACAAAAAGTGCATGGAGAAACATTCCACAACATGTTATTCAAATCATCGTGTTGTTTGTAATAATCAAAAGCCTTTGAATAATCAACACACTTATACCTCTTATGGTTTTCCTTTGGCTTATGAGCTTAGCGAGGAGAACTTGAATGGCGAGAAGAACTTGTCTTAGTCTCTTCTTATACTTGCCCATCTCTCTTTGGAGAAGTATTTCATTTCATGTCCTCCTTTTGCTTTAGAAACCAAGCTGGTACCAATTCCAAATGAAAATCCCAATAATTTGCCTCCTCATGTCCTCTCTTATGAAAAAAAGAACAATATGCCCAAGAGCTCTTGTTGGAAGAACATTCTTCCTTTTCAACATAACACAAAACTTCATATCAAGGTCTCTCCTTTTCCTCAATTGGATGGATAATGCCCTGATAGTTCACTCCAAGGCCTCCTCCCTTGTAAACCATATTGGACAAAAGAATTGCTCCTATGCCTTTGTTATGCTTCTCAAAAGCTGCAAATGAGCTTAAATCAACATTTTCATGTAAAGAAACTGCATATAAATGCTTACCATTTTCCTTATCTTTCTACTGAGTAACAAAGATTCTCTTAAACTTTTTCCTAATTCTTGAGGTGTCTTCTTGGACTCTTGGTATTTCTTCTTCTAGCTCCTTGAACTTTGGTGCTGTTAGAACCTCAATCTCAACATCATGCGAAAAAAAGTTGCAGACTTGGCCATCTTCCTTCTCAGAGGGACTTTCTGTACTAGCCTCTTGTGGGTACTCATCCAACAATTCCTCCTTCTTCTCTGCTCTATATGAAGCGGTGGAGGATGCTTCAAGGAAACCTCCTTATGTCCCTGGTACATAGGAGGCATAATCCATTGGACAAGAGACATAGGTTGTATTATTTCCATGTCCACATGATTGCTTAGTATTGGAGGGACTCTTTGCTGCTTTGGTAGAACAATACTCATCAGTTTGTTCCTTCAAAACATTCTACAACATGAGGCACATCTTTTGCTTCTCTTCCTTAGCAGCTTCAAGTAGTCTTTTGATGTCCTCTGAATCTTGGAGACTATCATGCTTTGACCTCATTACCATGCTTATTGAAGATTCAACTGAAATTTGAGGTAGAACTGGTGGTGGAGATTGTGGCAATCTCGTTCTCCTGTCCAAACATTCTCTCTTTTGAGCTTCAAACTTGTAAGCTTTACATTCATTTGAAAACAGTTAAATCCTCCTTGCACAAAGAAAACTAATAGCTCTGATACCAACTTTATCTGAATGGGAAAGTTAGTATTTGTTGTGCTAAATTCCAATTCAGAATAGTAAACAAAGTGCTTGAGGATTATGAGGTAAATTGCGAGTTTTACATGAGTTTTTATGTCTTTATAAGTAATTCATGAGCTTAAAACATGAATAAAAAAATATTGATCAGAAACATAATAGTAATACACTCAACAATTGATAAAGGAGTTCTCCCCTCCTGGGCTATGTCTCCTTGGTTCAGCTTCCAATGGCTTGACCCAATCTCATTATGCTCAAAATACTTCAATGATAAAGAGTACATAAAATGTGTTGTTCAAAAGAGTGGCTAGTTTCCCCTTCAAGGAAACATTATCCCGCAAATAACTCTCACTCTAAAAACATAACAACCTACAGTTATTCATGAAACAATCAGCAAGAAAAGGGTTCTCAAATCAAGACCCCATACTCCATCTGACAATGAGCATAACAAGTACAAAAATTCACTTGAAGTATTAAAAGAGAGCTTTCCTCAAAGACATAATGAGAAAAGAGAAAAAATAAGCTACACCATAGATGTCTCAGCTACTGCAAAAAAACATATGAAGGCTAGAAAATGCCTACAAGGTCCTCTCCATTTTCAAAAGCCTTCAAAAAACTGATTCAACCCCCTGGTTCATCCTAGCACCCATAGACTTAAACCTATAAAATGTCTCTTCAGAATTGCTCCAATGGCTCTGAAACATATTCCATTAGATTCAAAAGACCCAAAAATGTGTTTCTAACCTCTTTCTACTCCTCAATTGGATCAAAACTGAAGAAGACATGAGCTTCCCTGGCTCTTGGACTATTCGTTCTACAAACTCCCCCAAATCCGGCAATGGTCCTACAATTTCACCCCAAAATCTGCTAATGGAGCACCGATTCCACTAAACTCTAGGAGAAATTGTAGGAGTTTTTAAATTCCTAATAACACCTTATTTTATGAAAATCATGGCCATATTTCCACCACACAACCTGGAGTTGGCCCCTTAACTCCTCCGTTCGACGGTCTTCTTGGAGGTTTTGGCTAACCGCCTAAACGGACACATGGAGGTGGTTAGATTTAGGCAGTTATGTTTAAGAAAAATAGTTGGCATTGGCGGTTAGATGCATTAATGTCACATGCAACGGTTTGTAGGCGACGACAGTTTAAAGGCATTTATGGTTAGAGGGACGCGGTTATAGAAGTCTGCGAGTAGTGTGATCACATGTAAACGATGCGGTGGTTATCGTTAATGCCAAGGGGTATGGTGGTAGCCATGTGGGACAGGCTAGGGCATAACCGTCGACTCCTCGCCCATGATCTTATGGCACTGGGGTGGCCAGGGGCTAGGCCCTAGCCCGACCCCCTACCCAATGCGCCAACACTTATAACATTTTAAATGTTTTCTCGCCAACTTTAAACAAGAAACAACAATGGTATAGTGGTGTAGGGTTTGGTTTGTATAATAAAGGTGTGGTGTTCAATCCTGACGGAGGTGCCAATCCGATCTAAACACAATTTTGGTGGCCCTCGAGTTGCCACATGGCATTCTTGGGCCACCATGTGGCAGCTTGTGATTGGCCATCCAAAACCCAATCAAAACATGTCATCTAGGAACCTGTCATGTGTCCATTTGTCATTTACGGAGGTCAAATTAGCACAGTCACCTTGCCATGTAGGCATTCCTAGTCAGTGCCACGTTAGCAATACAGATTGTTGATTGGACTGTCATTTTTTTCTTCAAAAAATTGCTTGTTTTGAAAAATGAACAGAAATCATTTATGGGAGAATACAATGTCTGTTTCATGCGAAACGAGTTGCACCAGATTCTGGATGATGAGCACTATGCGGTGGTTCAGGTTCCACACTGATCTAACAACTTTGAATTTTGAGCAAAGTTTTGAGCTCTGGATCATCATTAGAGATGATTATCTTCCTTGGTTTCCCTGTGATGCCCCTTCATTCATTTTCCTTTCCTTCCCAGGAAAATTTCAAGAGAATTTCTTGAAAATTAAGAGCTTTCATCCCCAATGATTGTAACCATTAGACTCCTAATACAACATCAACACCCCCCATTAGAATGGAAAGCATTGGACTATTCAATACATATTACCCCATGGTTTGATTGATATTATGACACTTCCTGTGAAAAATTTATTGTTCCTCCATTTGTAACCATCACTTGACACTTTGGTTCTGGATATAAAACAAAATTCAATTCCTTGGTTATCTTACAATGGATAAAATTATGGGTACTACCAAAATAGATCAACACTATCACCTTTTTTTCTTGATATATCCTTCTATCTTGAGAGTTTAAGGTGCTGAAAAATGTAAATAGGTTCGATCTTCATAATTGTATTTGAGTCATAATAAAATGTACTTATGAAAAATAATGAAAATAAAATTTATTATTGCTATTATGACTTATTAAAGCACATGTTTCATGCTCGGGTCATCATGTCTTTGGTCAAAGTCCCCATTAAGGACTTCTAGGATTTATTCGAAGTCAATAGAGTCATTGTGCATTTAAAGAAACCCTTCTTGGGCTTTCGAATCATGTAAAAATAATTATTTTTGAGTCAAAATCAATTATGTCACCTCCAAACCAAGTCGACCTCAAGGCTCGATCAAGTTGGCCTCAAGAAAGGTAGTTCAACCTCACCAAAAGCCTATATATTGAAGCAGTTTGATTCATTTGGAGGAAAATCACTCACACAAGTTCGATCTCCTAGAATGAGCTGTGAAAAAGTGTGAAGTTTAAGTGGAAGAAGGAGAATTGCAGGATCAAAGGTTTTGGGTCATCTCTCTCTCTTAAACGTGTTTTTTTCTGGGCTATGACATCAAGGTCAAAGTTCTGTTACAACATCAAGAAGTTATGTTACAACATCAAGGTCGAAGTACGACATCAAGGTCAAAGATCTAATTGCTTCAAGTTTGAAGTTTTTGCATTAAGATCGAAATTTCTAGGTCGAAGATACTACTGCATCGAAGTGCTACTACTACTACTGCATCTAGGGCAAAGTATTGGAAAGTTATCATCTGCTAAAAAAGGAAAGGGTTGAATTGGTGTGGAGGAAGTCGGTGTCTAAGTCAAGAGTCTTGGATTATTTAAGGAAAGCTATTGAAGGAAGACTTGTTGACTGGATTTTCCCCAAGATTTGGGTTTTGCCCTAGATGTACGCCTACATATGGTGTCCTTGATCTGTGTGCTATTATTATGGTAATTTCTTAATGAACTAAGATAAAATCAGAACATAAGAAAGTTAATAAGAACACAAGAATCTCACAAGTAATTATCAAGTATAAGAAAATTTTTCTGCCCTTCCAATTTTCTAACATGGCATCAGAGCAAAGGTAAAGAAGGAAAAATGTAGTTTTGAGTATCTACTGAAAGGAGTATATAGGATTGATAAAGGGATAATATAAGGAGCTCTTATAAGAGAAGAAGCTAACTATATTCAAGGACAATTTCTAACACAATAAAGAGTAAGAACAAATTAGAAGGAGAATCTAACTACATGTCATGGAAGAAGAGAATTCACCTCATTCTTGAAAAGAACAAGATCTTGGATTTGGTCAAAGGAAAGGTGAAGAAACCTACCGAAGAATCCAGTGATGTAGACAAATTGAAGTACAGAGATTCAAAAATATTGGCTATGACACTAATGGTAGAAAGAATAAAGGAAAATCTTATCCCATACATTTCCAATATAGACCATGGTCAACAAATGTATGAATCCTTATCAAAATTATTCACTATCAATAACATCGGTCAAGAAGCAAGTTTGAAGAATGAATTAAGGACTAAAAAATGGCAAAGGATCACATTGTGGCTTCCTTCTTTGTAATTATATTTAGAATTAGAGATGAACTTCAAGCCATAGATGAAATTGTACCAGAAAAGGAACTAGTAATCATTGCATTATTGAGATTTCAACCTACTTGGAGTTATTTTGCTTTAGGTCTCAACAATTGGAAAGAAGCTCCTACCTTCAAGAAATTATGGAATTCTTGCACCCAAGAAGAAATGAGAATATTATTAGCATCCAACGATGAAGAATAAGAGGTTTCAAATGCATACTTCGCTTCTCACAAGAAAGAAATCTCCAAGAAATCAAGAGGGCCAAGAAGGAAGGTTGATATATCCAAGATAGAATTCTACCAATGCCACAAAATGGGTCACTATATAAGTAACTATCCTGACAATCCGAAGAACAAGAAAAGAAACAGAGACCAAGCTAATGTTGCTGAAGAAGGATCTCCAAAGAAGAATGAGCCCGAAGATCTGGATATAAGAGACTTACACAACTACATCCTTTGATCTAAGCTTTAGTTATTTTATTATTGATTTTTAGTATTTGTAGGTTTAACATATTTGGAAAAAACAATTTATATTTTTAAGGTTATAGGTATCCCTTAAGCTTGGAGGGATCCCTCACCAACCTCCAAATATAAGTATCTTATTAACTTTTTCATTTTTAGTTTTCCTTTATTATCTAAGTTTTGCTTGCATTAAATACTAATCACATTTATATTCATATTTTCCTTGTTTAGGAAAAACTTGTTGAAGACTCAAGGAATAAGGCCTCACAAGTCAAAGCATTGGAATTACAAGGTTTGTTAAGAAGCAAGAGGTATGTTTTGAACTACAACTTTTTTCTCTCTTCATATTCATATTTTGATAAACTATTACTAACACATTGTGTCTAGCTTTCTTGAATCTTAAAGATTTTTGATTGGGTGATTCATCATTAGATAAATCTACCCTCCTTATATATTTGATTAATCTTGTGGAACCCTAGAAAGGTTCTTTGTGAAAACCCTAACTTAAGGGCATGCTGATGCTAATGTGTGAAACCCTAGCCTACTTTGGGTTATTGATGAATTCTAAATAAAATGTTTGATGCTTTGATGTTGTCATGTTTGGGGTTTTGGTATGGTAATGAAAACCCTAACTTGTTAGGGTTGAAAGGTGATGTCTAAAATCCAAAACCTTAGAAGTATTGATAAATTAGGGTTTGCTATGTTTAGTATTGAAACCCTATATCATTAAGGTTTTGTAAGGTGTATAAGTAGGACCCTTAAAATCTCATAGAAATGAAATCCTTGGTATATGTGTGTTTGTCCAATCAAACCCTAGTCTGATCAAGTTTATTATATGTCTAAGTTTAATATATTGATATTTGTGTCTTTGGGTTTGATTAACACATGTTATGACATGCTTGTGCATGATGATGGAATCCTAGATATATGAGTTTGCATAATTATTAATGGTCATGAGTCCTAGGGTTTGGAACCAAGCCTTAGTCGAAGTTTGATTCTTTAGGATGATAGTATTTGTGAATTCTAGGGTTTTGTAACTAAACCTTAGTAGAAGATAAATTCTATAATATGTGATTACTAATGTGACAATATTTGATTAATTAAAGATTGTTGAAATATGAAATTGAACTATGGTTGGTTTTGATTGTAGAAGCTTAATGGCTCATGTTTGAAATCTAGAGTTTGCAAAAAATCCTAGTAGGAAGTCTAACATATAAATTCTGGAAGTTATTAGATGATTTTTTGAAATCATACTTGTTTGAAGTGATTTTGATGAGTGCGAGTATTGCAGCAAGAATGCTGCAACTCCTGGGTTACCAACTTTACTTTGCCAATCGGGGGTTTGTACAAACTTGGAGGTGACAATGCTATATACACAAGTAAAAGTGATGGTTTTGCCTTTTGTCACAGTTCAGATGACAAGAGACCACTGGGGTTTTCAAGCCATAATTCTACAAAGTTAGAAGAAGCTTGGTTTCTTGATGGAAGAAAGGGAAATCTGCTCTAAGGGAGAGCTACTCTATTGCAATAAAGGAAAAGACCGAAATTCAATGCTAAATCACACCAATTCCTAATTAACTGCCAAGAAACTATGCATTGTAATAATGCTAAATTAACATGAACCAAATGCTACTATCTAAGCATGGAAGTAAGAATCATCAAACATCACTAATGTGCAAGTAAAGGCACTGAAATAAATTTGTTTTTGTCTTTTTGTCTTTTCATGCAAAATCAAATATGCAAACTAATTTCTTTTGGTGATGTGGCAGGTGAATTAAGGATGTTGGGGGATGGATGGAAGGGTTAGGAGATGGTTGGAGGGTGTGGGAGACCCTTGGGAGGATTTTGGTCACTTCCTAGAGGTTCCCTCAATTTGGCCTTAAAACAGGCCATTTCAGGAAAACCTACAAGATGTACTAGAAACCTACAGGATTCCCTGTAAACCTACATGATACAGGCGAGAAAAAAATGGAAGGTGTTGGGGGTGATGGAAGGTTTAGGGAAGGTGGCATATGGGTGGAATTAAGTGAGGAAAGGTCTAGGATCACTCAGAAGTCAACAACAAAGATAAAGGATGGTTGGATTCGCTCAATGTGCTTGGAAGAATTTCTATGAAAAATGATGACCCTATAAACATACAGGATACAGTCGAGAGCAAAATGGAAGGTGTTTGGGGTGATGGTGTTAGTGCCTAAATCTACCTTAGGCTGATAAAGGAAGGTCTAGGGTGTTAGATCCTAGATTCGTCCCAGGCTGAAAAGACAAGGTTCTAGGTCCACATGAAACCACGCTCAGCCTCGTAGCTAGCCCTACGAGGACAGGAGAGGGCTCTCTTCGGGTCGATCTCGGCAAAAGGTAATCGATGGGGCTCAAGATGACTGAAATACAAGCTAATTTTAGGCTAGGTATGAAGTACAAGGGATTTTATTTGATTTGAGTTTTTGAGAGTTTTGTTGAAAAAATGGGAAAGGCAAATTTGGGCTCGGGGATGAGGCACAGTTTCTGCAAAGTTATGATTGGGGCAAGGAAGGAAATCATTTTGATGCTTTAAAGTGAGTGAGATGGATAGATTCGATCGGTGAGGAGCTAAGGAGAGCAAGAGAATCTCAAGAATTATCCTTAAATAGATGAAAACATGAAAATTTAAACAAATTCAAAGGCAGAGCATAGCAGTTATGGATATGTTGTGCTCTACAACAACCCCCCATTTCATATCAAGTTTATTATCAAAACTATAATATGAAATGAGCCCCTTTTTATTTTAATTGGTATCAACTTAGTATTATTCAAAAAGATCCGAAAACAAAATGAAAACATTACAAAACCTTTTTGATAAACCAATTAATTGGTATTATAATATATAAATGAGTAATCTTTTATCATTGCGATAAAGCGATTGCAAGATCGCATGTCGCAATGACAAAGGAGGCATAACTTAAAGACCCATTGGTTTTCTCCGACGCGACAACACGCAAAAGGCTATCGGATATTAGCAATAACGAGTTATCATAACAAGAGTCCCTTTCACTACGATGCAATGCGATATCGCTATCAGCGATCGGAGATGTACCATCCATGCTTTTCAAAGTTCTCAGTTAATACTCCTGATGCGAATTGGTGATATCGCTATCGGCAATCTGGGATTCCAAAAGGAACCAACATAATGATTTAAGTTTTCCCCGACGACCGATTGCGATAAAGCTAAAAGCGCGAATTTCAAAAAAATTGATAAAGCAGGGATATTACGGTTAATTTGTATTAAAGGCCTTATCTTCCCAATAGCGATTCACTTGCGCTCAACCGCCAAAACATCCAAGACACGCTTAAACGAATCATTCGGCCAATAAACGATATGATGGGCATTTAAAGGATTGATAGGTTTTAACGGCCATTTAATGGAATAGTAAGTCTAAAAAAATCTTTTCACAGATTGTATCCGCGGCCACTTTAAGTTAATCCTTCATCATGCATTGATTAATATGTCTCGCTCATATATGGTTTGCGCTACCAATTCTCTGTATTACATTCATTTTCACTCCTGTGCAGAGCTCTTTCGGAGCAGTAGATTTAAGCAGAATGGGGAAGAAGTCTAAGAAGACTGCAATAACCTCTGCTTCGCCAGCCACAGGACAACTCATTGCTGATCCAGGAACTAAAAGAAAAGGATTGATATCTGACACTACATGTCTAAGACTCGCCAAAACTACTTGGCAAAGCACCTATAATTTGATTGAGCCCGAAGAACCCGAGGTGACAGCAGTACAAGCCACAGCAGATACGACTCGAAAATCTGATGCTACTCTAAAGGATTTAGCCGACTCTTTCCTTCATCGGATAGCAGCCCGCGAACAAATTCTCCCATATACGGATGTAGTGAGGTGGGAAATTGAAGAAATCCCAATTACAGACAAAACCTTTTGCACCATGGATGGGAGAATCTTCGGTTCATTTCAACCTAATGATTTGAGGCAAATGTATCATTTGCCTGTACCGGAGAAAAAGTACAACAAGGCATTCCTGGAGAAATTCAGAGAAGAGAATGAAATTGAATCCGAACCCATTCGGGATTGGAGGCAAAATCCAGCAAAACACAAGCATGAGTCTTCGGGTAAGTACTCTGTTGATTCTCTATGTTCTCCTTATTGTTATGCTGGGATAATGATGTGTAGATTGTGGGGGTTACATGATTCCGCAAATTTCACTATAGAAATGGTTCCTTTGATGGAGGCAGCATGTACTGGATTGGGCAACTGTACTGTCGGATAAGCTAGCAACCGCAGTTCTTGATTTTAGAAGCAAAACCCGCATCACTGAAAGGTTTATTCCCCCATTCTACTATAGTGCTTATATCTTGGACACCCTGTGTTTTAATTCTGAATTTCCTGTGCTTGGATGGAGGTGGACTCCACAAGACCCCATGCCCATTCACATATACCATCAGAAGTTGTGGAAAACTTACTATAAGCACAATTTATATCAAGTTTGCAATGGTTTTGTGTTACCCATTCACTACTCTATTTTTGATAAACCTGCTCCTAAGATTTCCTACCAAGCAGGGGTTGATTTGACATCCATAGGAAGATGGTTTGGAGAGGAAAAATTTACCTATGTAAGAATTTTCGGCAGCCAAGCCAAACCTCATGTCCTCCCTTTGTACATACCTGATAAACTGTTGGCTAGGGAGATAGCCTATCAGATTACATCCGAAGGAGTTACACTAACTTTAAAGAACAAAAAGAAGCAGGTTTGGCCCTCTTTTCCTCTAAGATGCGGTGTCTACACTCTGCATGACTTTAAACATGCAGAGAAAGAAGCTGGAAAAATAAAGGCATTAAGTCTAGCAACTCTTCCTAATAGGCGATTTGATCCAAACAAAGTCGCCTATAATGCACTTGAACAGGCAAAATTGACAAAGTTTGATCATAAAGAAGATATGTTTGATGACCTGTTCTCCTTAGCCGAGTCAATGTCCCAAGTTAAATCGCTGGCCAGAATGGAATATAAAGATGACGAGTTAGTTGAATTCAACAGACTTAGAGAACAGAGGTTGCAAACTTTGCCTCTAGATCTATTAGCAACAACCCCAACGACAGAATCAAGCGAGCCTGAGCAGCGACTCACTAAGGAACCTCCTGTTACATCAAAAGAACAGGAGGAAGTGCATATGAAAAAACAAGAGGAAACCTAGACAAAAGAGTAGGAATAGAGCAGCACAGAGGTGAATGTAGATGCCCAGATTGACCCGAAATTGCTCCAGGAATGGCAGCAATTCGACTCAATCATCAGCAATCTTGAGTGCTCGAAGGAAGCCGAAACATCAAAAGTGGCTGACACACAGGAGACAACTTCAAAACAGGTTCCAAGTGGAACCAACAGCCTACCCAGTTCTAAATAAGTAGAGATAATCCTTAAGGATCCCTCCGATCAGATTATTTTGCAAGTAGAAGAAATTCCTCCCTTAGATGTCTTTTACAGCCCAAAACACAAGGCTATAGTAAAACGATAACGGAAAAGGAGAAGGACTGATCAACCTTCCCTATTCCCTGAACAAACAGTGATGGGCAACGTGGTTTGGAAAGAGGAATTTGATCCCTCTGATGACCTAACAAAACTATCCCAATATGCTGGAGCCTATTCGGCAGCTACAATAGACAAGGCATCAGAGGTGAGTAATTTATTAAAAGGAAAAGACCAGGAGATCTTTTCACTACAAGCACAACTATCGGAGGCACAACAGAAGGCAGAACAAGCAGAACGACAATTGTTTACACAGCAACAAATAAATAATCAATTGAATAAACAATTGCAGGAAGAGAAACAGAGGATTGATTACAGTGCAGCTCAAAAGCAGAAAGAGCTGTCTGAGGCATTGGCACAACTAAAAGCAGTGAATGAACAAATGCTGAAGTCGAAAGATGAGCAAATTGCTCAACTATCAGCCCAGCTAGAGAAAACAAAGAATCTTCCACAGCTAGCTGAATTCAGAGCAGAGGCATTACAGATAAACAAGGCATTGATAACACAGATAAAGCTTTTATGTCAACAAATCGCCCAGGCGGAACCTTTATGCGACTTGATGACATCAATAGGTGAAAAATCGAAAAAAGCTAGAACAGACTTGGATCAAGCCAATGAAACACTAACTAATTTTCTTGAGTGGCAAGACACCGATGAGGGACAGGCGGCTAATTTGCCAAAAATCCTAGAATCACATAAGGAGATATTATTTACGGAATGGCAGTCCCAGTTAATGAAAGCAGAGAGAGCAATTTCAAGATGCAAATTAACCACAAGTAATTTGGTTAAATTGGTTAAGGATACTCTCTACTTGTCTAACATGATTTCTCAATGTACCCCAGGTAAATTGACAACGGCTAAAACATTGGAGCAGTCATGTTATCCGAAACTAGAGAAAAATGGGAGATTAATCGCAGGAATTAAAAGTTTGACATGGGACACCTATTCGTTCTTCTTAGTCAAACCATACAGCCAGAGAGCTACCCTCAAATGCCTCACAGATGCAATCGGGTATATCATTCCCAATATACAGGATGCCACCTATGCTGCCCAACTCAATTCTCGTCTCAATAGACCACCAGAAGTGGAACCAATGCTTGCGATATGCCAGCTCAGGTCTAAAGGCAAACAACCTAAGTGATGATTCATGCCGCCGACTGCCAGATTGCTGTGAAGGAGATATTCAGAATCAAGTTATACCAATTAAGTAGGATTTTAGTTTCATAGGTAGTTAGCTTAATCAAGTATTTATAGACCCTTTCATGTATTTAGAAAGGGTCGTAAGTTTTGTATATGACTTAAAATCTGAAGTTGCACTACTGTACTTCATGCATATTCTTTTATAAAACTGGGTCAATTATTCTGATTTTGACAACGAAGCTTTTATGCAGATGTGCATTATTGTCTTTGTTTGAAAGTATTTCTGAGTCGGAAGAAGAATTTCAAATAGCGATTGATATTGGGAGTGATTAGCAACTCATATGGTACTATTATCTATGTCTGAGTTCATTCTTTTTATATGAATTGTTGTTTGATCGCTTTTGCTATTATCGGATATATGCATGTGTTTTTTAACAACATTCTTTATTCCTTCCACTATTAGATGTTTACAGCATGCTTTTATTTTGATCATATACGTATCGATAATATAAATGATAAGTGTAGCAATATTGTGTTAATCACTTTGTTTAACTATTTAAACAAAGTAATCATTGAATGAATAAATGTCTATGTTTATTAGATAGAGTCATCTATATGCCTGTCAATAAACAAAGATCATCAAGCGCTACATTTAAAAAAAAATAATAGTTCCCGGGATTATTAGTAGTTCTTTTACTTTTGCATTATTCACCTATCGTTAGATTAGATAATCAATCATTCATCCACCCCTTTTATTCATTATTGGGAAACTGGTCCCATTATACCCATTTAGAGCCACCATTCCAAACGGAGAAGGAGCTGTATTAAGGTCCGGACCGGGTGGTTATCCCCAATGTTGATACAACGATTTTCGGGGCATCAACAAGATCCTACCTTAATCACTCATTTGCTCAAATTCAGAAGAATAAGCAGGAAAATGATACACATAACATTAATGAACTTACAATTACTCAGAGAAGAACAACATCAAAACATAAAGCCACATTGATCCCAAACAGTGCTGCAAAACCCTGGTCTTTCCTTTGCAAAAAATGCAGAAGTGAATGTACAATAGAGTGCCAAACTTTTCCCAAGAGTGCAACCTTGAAAATGACTTAGGAATTACAGACTAGCCCAACCCATTCCCTTGCCTCTACGGGTCGAGCTCATCATTCTAGGAGCTATTTGAACTAATTCTAAACAAGGAACTGAAATCTAGGTAGTCAAACAACTTACCCCTATATGCTAGGAAACTGATTCATTCATTAAATTTTCACTTTTTAGTGAATGAATCCTCTAGAACAAGTAAATAAGTGCCAAACTTACATCATGTTTATCCAATTACATCAAGATAGATCAAAAATTACATCACAAAGCAAAACTAGTCAAACTGGCCAAATTTCTGAGCTTGAAGGTGAAAAATTGAGCAAAAATCCTCTATGCGTCGCGCTAAAATCTGTATGTGTTGTGCCATTTTGAGGTTGAGTTTGAGGCACTTCCGAAAGTCCAAATTGGGTGCAAGTGTGCTTGTTGGAAATCCCTACCTGTCTACTTTCCAACCCAAGATGAATTTCTGAATTTGGTGCCCATTTTCCCCTCCAAAACTTCAATCTCCCAAGACTGCTTTCTGTGTGTGAAATTAGGGGCAGAGAGGTCATTTTTAGGGTGTTTTTGAGCTCCCGAGGACTCAAAACTTGCCCAAAATTCTTGGCCATGCACCAGCAGTCATGATTTTTCATGAAAAATCCAAAAATATAAACTTTTCTTCATTTGGAGCCTCCTATCATAAGTGTGCGCCACGTGGCGCGACGCAAAGGGAGAAAAACCCTGTTTTTTGTACAAAAATTTACAAAAATACCAAAAATGCCCCAAATTTCTTGAAATTTGGGCTGGAGCTTCTTCATTAAGTGTTATGCTGGGCTAAAGAGGCTTCGGCCAATATCTGAAGACGATCGAGCTCCCTTTGCCTCTTTTTCTTCTTTATTGCCTTCCTCAATTTTGCCTTCAAATTCTTGATTCGGGCCTTGCACACCTTGTTTCGCGCCATGTAGTGGAAAGCCATGTGTCTCAACAATGCATGGTCTTTGTCAGCCTTGTCCAACAGCCTCTCTAAGTGCATGTTAACTCTCTCGAGATTGGCCTCCCGATCCTTAACTCTCTCTTCTTTAACTGCTCTTTAGAGTGCAAAATCTGCCAGCAAAGGGAAAAAACAAATGAAACAGGGACTGTTAGGAAGGGGAAATAATAGTGAGGAATGGGATTTATTGGGAGAAATTTGATAGGGAAATATGGGAGAGGGTTTGAGGGATTTATGTATGGGAATAGGGTTTAGGGTTTGGGATTTTTGTATAGGTTTTGAGGTGTGAGGTTGGAGGATTTGGGACAGATCATGTAGGAGAAGGGAATAATGAATTTAGGTGATAGGGAATTAGGGATTGGTGAAGACAAGGGAACAATGGGAAGGAGAAATGATTTTGGTGGCAAAACAGTGAGTTCTGAAACCCTAGCAACAAGTTTTCTTGTGTTTATAGAAAGAGGGTTTGATATATGTGTTCACCCATTGTCATCCATAAACCACCATCACTAATCACAAAACTGGATGAAATATCAAAATAGCAACCCTACCTGGCAAATCCATGCAAGTTATGAGCAAATTTGTGAAATTTGAAACAATTTCGGGCTTTGGACTGTATGCGCCACGGCAAGAACCGAGTGCACCGTGCCCGTTTAGAATAACACTGGACAAAAACTCCCAGTGCGCTACGCGCTTCCAGTGCGCCGCGCCACCTATTCTGTGTGCCGCGCCGGCTAGTTGCAAGCAGTTTCACCCCAAAACACGCACTTGCTCACCCAATTCAGTTTGAAATGCTTTTCGTTGACCTTGGCATCCAAAATGACATTGATCTTCATGGCAAAAGCTTATAAAGACATTGATTTGATTTTTGGTTCCTCAAAACCCATTTTTGTAATGTTTTGAAATTGGCACTTTTTCATAATTAATACAACTTTGACTTATTGTTTCCTCCTTGATTTTTTGGTTGAAATGATGAAATTCTTGGCAAATTTTTGCAGGAATAACTGACATGTGATTTGGCAAAGTAGACCAGGTCTGCGCTTGAAGAATTCAAGAACTGAAAATTTTGGAAAATTATTACAAAAAACGAAATGTCGACTTGTCTTCAAAACAGAGTTTTGAAGAAAAGTCATAATCCATCCATATGATGATAAAAATGTTTGAAATAACAACTTATCAAGAACCTCCCTCTGGCCTGCTGGCTTTATTAGACTTTTTTGAAGACCAAATTGACTAACCCTAGACCTAATGACTAAAATGACTGTTATGACCTAGAAACTGAAACAAGATTGCAAATGACTTTTAAGACTTGATTTTGATGAACAAACCTGAGCCAGCAGTGCAAAGCATGAGGGGGATGAACGAAAAAATCCCTTCCGACAGATTTATGGCATGCTTCTAACAGAATGAAACTGATCGAGTGAGATGGGACACCTAAACATGAAATGCAAAAAGAGTTTTGATCTCTGACGGAGGGATGACCAGACCGACTCTAACATTGGCTCCAATGGGGATGGTAGCTCCTTGGAGGTGCCAAGAATGACAGATCTTTGGGAGAGCAGACCAATTCCTTCGTCCATTGGGCTATGGAGTCATTATCTCGACAAACAACACAAGACTTTGACTCATTTATTGACTAAAACCTGACTCAAACTAACTCGATGCAATACTGAAATGACTGAAAAAACTTGACTCTAACAAACTAACTCAAAATACTAAGACCTGGACTTAAAACTTAAAGGTTGGTGGCAGTACTTGACCACATGTGTTTCTTACAAGACAATATGTCATCAAACTATATCGAAATGCCAATGTAACCAATCAAGAAGATGGCTTCTTGACTGATTCTTCCGATTAGATCTTCTAGTCAACAATTGATACTGGTAACTAGGCATCCAAAAACACAGTTGACCATGATCTCCTTCATCACTGAATACTGCAATAATCACCTTCACTGTTGACTGCAACATATTTTCCATTGGATCATGAAAAACATGAAGATTTGCCATTGCCACCTCCTGCTGAGAAAACAAGATGTCTTTTTCTTTTGATTCTGATCTTCCTTCATAATGTACTTCAGAAAAAGTATGGTCCTGGTCCTCAAAAAATTCTGAACAAGTAGATGAGCAGATTTCCTCTTCAAAGAACACTTCAAAACATGAGACATATGAAGAAGAATATGAAAGGGAATCCTAAATGGTCTGGTTTTCTGAAGTCTAAATATATTGTAGATCATCTTCATATGATATGACAGCCAGATTGTCTTTACATTCATCAATCATGAGAAAGGAAACTTCAAATGATTTGTGAAACCCAACAATATCATTTATATCATCTACCTCTTTACTTACTTGACCGCAGATCTCATCTTGTTGTTTATGAACTGACTGGATGACCTCTTTATGAAGGCTTTGTGCTGACGACATGCGAACATTTGGATCCATAACTCTCTCTTCTTTATTCCAGATGTTTACAGCAGTAGGGTTATCCTTCATGGGATTCAGTACAAGGTAGTCTTGGTCTTCACAATCTGAAACTGGATCTGAATTAGCTATCTTGACATTATCACATTATGAAATTAGAACTGGACTTTCTTGCATGCTATCTTCTTTTATGGACAGATCTGAAACAACACTTTCTCTTTCATCACTTTCAGCCATATGGAAATCTTCAACCTATATATAAAGCTACTTACAAGACTGTCATCCTTTACAGAAGAGGAAGAAGTTCTACCATCACTTTCTTGATCATGTGCACACTACAGATCTGCGTTAACTGAAACTGTAACATGACCATTCAAGAGTTGATCTATCTCATCTTCAGACAGAGGAGATAATACTTTTTGTTTTTTTTTTCTCAAACAGTGATTGTCTTCATTAATTTCAAGTGAAGGAGTGTACAAATTTTCCTCATACTGCTGATCCATTTCATGTAATTCCTATTGACTATCAAAATGCACAATTCCTTCATCTTCCACCATACTAAGATCTTGATCCTGCTGCAAATTTTCATGATCGTCTTTATGCTGCTGAAATGGATTTTCATACAGGGCCTCCATGATCTCATCATCCATGAAATTATCATCCTCATAATATTTCTCAAGGCTTTCAATAAAAGTAGAAGCATGTTTGCAACAATTCTGAACTAAATTTAATGATGGATAATATTCTTTATACCTTTCAAAGAACATGGCATGAAAATATTTTAAACAATAAATAGACGCTGATGGCAAACTTTCATACCAAGATCGCGCTTCGTCTTCCAGAGTAGCCATAAACATTTTCATCAAACAGTCTTCAGGAAAAGTGATCTTTAATTTATGCACATGAATGTGAAATTTTACCAGATGAAGAGTAGTGTCATTACCTGCCACATTTCTGAACATAGGCAAATTCTTTGACCAATCTACCTTGGGCATTTTATTTGGAAAACCTGGAATGTGATCTCGGCTCATGGGAGCGTATCTTCTTGCAACCCGATCCATCTTGAAAACCTTAAAGCTACTAATCTTCTTGCAGTGGAGTCACCATGAAGCATTGATTTCTGGATTTTTCAGTGAATGAAGTCGCCAGGTGAATGATTTCAGCCTATCTTATGTCTGATTGTTGTTCACCATCAAAAATCAGATCTGAACTTGATACATGTACTGGGGAAATTAACAAGTTAGATGTCATGTTTACAAGCTAGATCGGAGATTGACTGAAGCAGCATTTATCTACTTCCGCTAATGCAAAGCAAAAGCGTTTCGAAGGCTACCTGGCATAACTTCAGGCTCCGTCTGTCACTTATAAAACAAATGACATCAACAAGCCAACCATTTTCCTCCCTAGTACGGTCACCACTATGTTAGAGCCTAGATTCGTCTCAGGCTGAAAAGACAAGGTTCTAGGTCCACATCAAACCACGCTCAGCCTCGTAGCTAGCCCTACGAGGACAGGAGATGGCTCTGTCTGGGTCGATCTTGGAAAAAGGTAATTGATGGGGCTCAAGATGACTGAAATACAAGCTAATTTTAGGCTAGGTATGAAGTACAAGGGATTTGATTTGATTTGAGTTTTTGAGAGTTTTGTTGAAAAAATGGGAAAGGCAAATTTGGGCTCGGGGATGAGGCACAGTTTCTGTAGAGTTCTGATTGGGGTAAGGAAGGCAATCGTTTTGATGCTTTAAAGTGAGTGAGATGGATAGATCAGACCAGTGAGGAGCTAAGGAGAGCAAGAGAATCTCAAGAATTCTCCTTAAACAGATGAAAACATGAAAATTTAAACAAATTCAAAGGCAGAGCATAGCAGTTATGGATCCTACCTTAATCACTCATTTGCTCAAATTCAGAAGAAGAAGCAGGAAAATGATACACATAACATTAATGAACTTACAATTACTTAGAGAATCACACCATCAAAACATAAATCCACATGGATCCCAAACAATGCTGCAAAACCCTGGTCTTTCCTTTGCCAAAAATGCAGAAGTGAATGTACAATAGAGTGCCAAAATTTTCCCAAGAGTCCAACCCTGAAAATGACTTAGGAATTACATGATATAGACTAGCCCAACCCATTCCCTTGCCTCTAGGGGTCGAGCTCATCATTCTAGGAGCTGTTTGAACTAATTCTTAACAAGGAACTGAAATCTAGGTAGTCAAACAACTTACCCCTATATGCTAGGAAACTGATACATTCATTAAATTTTCACTTTTTAGTGAATGAATCCTCTAGAAAAAGTAAATAAGTGCCAAAATTACATCATTTTTATCCAATTACACCAAGATAGATAAAAAATTACATCACAAAGCAAAACTAGTCAAACTGGCCGAATTTCTGAGCTTGAAGGTGAAAAATTGAGCAAAAATCCTCTACGCGCCGCGCCAAAATCTGTATGCGTCGCGCCAATTTGATGTTGAGTTTTAGGCACTTCCTGAAGTCCAAATTGAGCCCAAGTGTGCTTGTTGGAAAACCCTTCCTGTCTAATTTCCAACCCAAGAGGAATTTCTGAATTTGGTGCCTAGTTGCCCCTCCAAAACTTCAATCTGCCAAGACTGCTTTCTATGTGTGAAATTAGGGGCAGAGAGGTCATTTTTAGGGTGTTTTTGACCTCCTGAGGACTCAAAACTTGCCCAAACTTCTTGGACATGCACCAGAAGTCATGAATTTTCATGAAAAATCCAAAAATATAAACTTTTTTGCATTTGGAGCCTCCTATCATAAGCGCGCGCCACGTGGCGCGACGCACAGGGAGAAAAACCCTGTTTTTTGTACAAAAATTTACAAAATAACAAAAAATGCCCCAAATTTCTTGAAATTTTGGATGGAGCTTCTTCATTAAGTGTTATGCTAGGCCAAAGAGGCTTCAGCCAATATCTGAAGATGGTCGAGCTCCCTTTTCTTCTTTTTCTTCTTTATTGCCTTCCTCAATTTTGCCTTCAAATTCCTGATTTGGGCCTTGCACACCTTGTTTCGCGCCATGTAGTGGAAAGCCATGTGTCTCAACAATGCATGGTATTTATCAGCCTTGTCCAACAATCTCTCTAAGTGCATGTTAAATCTCTTGAGATTGGCCTCCCAATCCTTAACTCTCTCTTCTTTAACTGCTCTTTAGAGTGCAAAGTCTGCCAGCAAAGGGAAAAAACAAATGAAACAGGGACTGTTAGGAAGGGGAAATAATAGTGAGGAATGGGATTTATTGGGAGAAATTTGATAGGGAAATATGGGAGAGGGTTTGAGGGATTTATGTATGGGAATAGGGTTTAGGGTTTGGGATTGTTGTATAGGTTTTAAGGTTTGAGGTTGGAGGATTTGGGACAGATCATGTAGGAGAAGGGAATAATGAATTTAGGTGATAGGGAATTAGGGATTGGTTAAGAAAAGGGAACAATGGGAAGGAGAAATGATTTTGGTGGCAAAGAAGTGAGTTTTGAAACCCTGGCAACAAGTTTGCTTGTGTTTATAGAAAGAGGGTTTGATATATGTGTTCACCCATTGTCATCCATAAACCACCATCACTATTCACAAAACTGGATGAAATATCAAAATAGCAACCTTACCTGGCAAATCCATGCAAGTTATGAGAAAATTGATGAAATTTGAAACAATTTCGGGCTTTGGACTGTATGCGCCGTGCCAAGAACCCAGTGCGCCACACCCGTTCAGAATAACACTGGACAAAAACTCCCAGTGCGCCACGCCACCGCTTCTGTGCGCCGCGCCGGCTAGTTGCAAGCAGTTTCACCCCAAAACATGCACTTGCTCACCCAATTCAGTTTGAAATGATTTTCTTTGACCTTGGCATACAAAATGACATTGATCTTCATGGTAAAAGCTTATAAAGACATTGATTTGATTTTTGGTTCCTCAAAACCCATTTTTGTAATGTTTTGAAATTGGCACTTTTTCATAATTAATACAACTCTGACTTTTTGTTTCCTCGATTTTTTGGTTGAAATGATGAAATTCTTGGCAAATTTTTGTAGGAATAGCTGACATGTGATTTGGAAAAGGAGACCAGGGCTGCGCCTGAAGAATTCAAGAACTGAAAATTTTGGAAAATTATTACAAAAAACGAAATGTCGACTTGTCTTCAAAACAGAGTTTTGAATAAAAGTCATAATCCATCCATATGACGATAAAAATGTTTGAAATAACAACTTATCAAGAACCTCCCTATGGCCTGCTGGCTTTATTAGACTTCGTTGAAGACCAGATTGACTAACCCTAGACCTAATGACTAAAATGACTGTTATGACCTAGAAACTGAAACAAGACTGCAAATGACTTTTAAGACTTGATTTCGATGAACAGACCTGAGCCAGTAGTGCAAAGCATGAGGGGGATTAATGACAAAAGTCCTTCCGACAGATTTATGGAATGCTTCTAATGGAATGCAACTGATCGAGTGATATGGGACACCTAAACATGAAATGCAAAAAGAGTTTTGATCTTTGACGGAGGGATGATCAGACCGACTCTAACATAGGGTAACATCAAACCATGCTTAACCTAGTAGCTAGCCCTACCAGGTCGGGAGAGGGCTCTCTCCTTGTCAATCTCAATGAAAATTTATCAAGGAAGGCTTGAGATGACAGATATAAATACTAATTTTAGGCTAGGTATGTTCACTCAGAGGATTTTGATTGATTTAAATGGTTGGTTACTGAATTAGATGAGGAAGGCAACTTTGGGTCCGGGAAATGAACACAGATTTGCAGAGGTTTCTGTGGGGCGAGGTAGGCAAGTGTTTTAGCACTTTGAAATGAGTGTAATGGTGAGTCTAAATACTAGTGAGGATCTAGAGAGGGCATGCAAATGTCATGAGTCCTCTTCAAACAGTAGAAAACATGTAAAACTAAATAAACCCCAAGGCAGAGCACTGAAACATCAATGAATTCTACCTTTTACACTTGATTCATTTAGTTATGAAGAATAAGAGAGATGATGGCACAAATAAACATAAGATCAACTAAATTATAGAGAATAAAACATTGCTAATTCACATTACCACAAGAATCCCACAAAATGCTGCAAAACCCTGGTTTATTTCCTTGCCAAACTGCAGAAATGATATACAATAGTGCTCAATGCATCCACAAGAGTCCAAACCTAACAAATGACTAAGAAAGTACAAGATATAAGCCTCAAACCACCTATGCTAGCCATCAGGGGTTGAATCCATGAGTTAAGGAGCTGTTTCAACAAGATCTAAACTAGGAACTGAAAAATAGGTAGTGGAACAACTTGCCTCTAAAACCATGGAAACTGATTCATTTAGTTTAAAACCACCTAAAACTGATGTATCTACCTACTTAAGTCATTTTTCATCATTTTTACATCAAAGTACATCAATTTACATCAATTTACATCATAAATTTGACCATGAGAGAGAAAAAGTCAAACTGGTAGAAGACTAGGCGAAATTCTGAGCAAATAGGCAAGATTGGCAAATTTTCCTCCTATGCGTAGCGCCATTTTTTTTTGCATAGCGATTTTTCCAAGCCTCTTTTGAAAGGCTTCTCGAAGTCCAAATCAGGTGCATAATAGCTCATTGGAAAGCTTGTTGAGTCTAATTTCTAGGACAACTTGAATTTTTTTATTTGGAGTCCATTTGACCCTCCAAAAATGAAATCTCCCAAGACTGCTTCCTGTGTGGCCAAAACGTGGCAGAAAGGGCATTTTTAGGGTGATTTTAGCCCTTTTGGAGGTCCAAAACTTGTCAAAACTTTCCAGCAATTTTTGAGCATGCATAACTTTTCATGATGAGTAAAAAAATGCAAAGTTTTCTGCAAATGGAGGTCCCCATCAAAAGTGTAGCGCCACCTGTGTTTTGCCTCAAAAATTCAAAAATGACAAAAACTTCACCAAATTTCTTGAAATTTGGCATGAGTGATCTTTGTTAGGTGCTATTCTAGGCCAATGATGCTTCAGCCAAGATCTTGAGCTTATCTTGCTCTTTTTTCCTCCTCAAAGCTCTCTTTAACTTGGCTTTTAGGTACCTTATTCTTGTCTTTCAGATTTTGTTCCGGGCCAAATAGTGATAAGCCATGTGGCGCAACATGTTCTTTTCCTTGTTTGCCTTGTCCAGCAGCTTCTCAAGGCGGATATTCATCTTCTCCAACACAAATTCCCGGTCCTTATCTTCTTCAATGGATGTCACTTTTCCCTTTGCCCTTTTGGACTTTTGCCAGTTTTCTTTGATGATCTGTAGCTCCAGGAGTTCTTGTTTGTTGGTAAACTGCTTGTTTTCTTGCTCAAGGAAGTTGATAATCCACTTAGCCCTCTCAAGGTCAAGTGATAAGGCATGGATGTCAGCTTCTTTCTCCTTAATGATCTCATCCTTGAGCTTTGAGCTTTGGGAGCCCAAATCAGTGTCCTCTTCCTCAACCAAAATGAAGTCTCTGTCTTGGCCTTCAGAAGGCCCTTCATCATGCAATGGTTGCTTTCCTTTGTCTTGTACCTAATCTGCTGAAGAAGAAGGAAAAGCCCCTTTCACCTTAGGTGAAGATAGCATTTTCCTGTTGTCTGGTGAAGAGAACAAGACCCCTTCCACTTCTGGTGGAGATAATAGTTGTTTGGTAGCTGCAAATAGTCTCCTTGTGCCTTTATCATAAGTGACAAACACTGGCACACCTATAGGTTCAATCTCATGAACATTTGGTTGGTTCGAAGGCCCTCCTTCCTCGTGAAGCACTGATGGAGTCACCTAAGGGCTTTTGAATACCTCATGTGCAATGAAAGTATCCCATGAAATATTCCGCAAGCTTAGCTGATGCAAAACAACAATCTTAATCAATGAAAAATGATAAATTCTACTGAACTGTTGAGGAAGAGGTTTCCTTTGCACCAATGTAGCCATTTTCTCAATATTTCTGTATATGAAATTGGAGAGGTTCATCATCCTCACTCTAGTAAAGTGCATCAACAATCTAACATGGTAAGTGTATAAGCGAGAAAACCTCCCTTCACAGGTGAAATATTTGATAATAAGCTTCATGAGTGGAGCATAAGTGTCTTGTAGGTATCTGAAGGAAATACCCTACTGATTTGCCTTTGATAACTAGCCTTGATGTAAGGCTCATAATGATCTTTGCCCACATGCTGTCCTTTGTTCCACTGTTCTCCCACACTAGGAATACTTGTTGCTATTGAAATAGTTTCAGGTGTCAAAGTGAAGGAGACACCAGCTAGGTTCACTTGACCATTGTGAAGGTGAAGAAAAAATAACCTAGCAAGTTCATGGTGATATTTCACCCTCTCCACCATCTCACAAAACTGGTAGCAAGACTGAGGGCAAGCTAGTAACTCTGTGAGAGTGATGGGCTCCTCCCGGATGTGTTTTCCTCCCTTATGTGGTTTTCTTGGTGCATGAACCTCTTGGGAAGAATCACTGACAGTTTCATCATCCCTTTCATAAGCTAAAGTTGTTTCCATACTTGCAAATATAGAGTGTAGAATGATGAGTATGAAGAGATTTTCTTAAATATAGGGTGACTACTGTTTTTCTTTTGGGGATAAAAGGGTTGACTGATAGTATAAGTGCAAAGGAGGGTTTGATGATAGCAATAGGGTTTTTAGGGAATGATAGGGTTTAGGAAAAAGGAATTAGGGTTTGGGGAATAATAGGAAATATGTATAGGGTTTAAGGTTTGGTGATGGGGGGGTAAGGTGAGTGTCAATGGGAGAGGGAAAGGGGAAGGGAATTAGGGAAATTTAGTGCAGGGGGATGGGATGTGGGAAAATCATACAAGGGAGTGAAAACAACAAGAATAACAAAAACCTATACAGTTTTGCAAGACAACTTTGAAGCAACTAGGGTTTGATTTTTCACCATTCAAATCACTATGATGGATGACAAATTTATCTTGCTAGGGCAGATGGGAGGGTGTACTTACTTGAAGAGATGATATTTGCAAACTTGGAGGCTTGGAAAAGCAATGAAATTCATTTTGAATCTTGGCCAACAGATGCGCTGCGCCAACACCCAGGTGCGTAGCGCACTTTCTATGCATAGTGCCTGTTGAAATTTCTTTGGAAAACTTGTGCCTGGTGCGTAGCGCCAGGCAGGTGCATCGCGCCAGTGCCCAGGTGCATCGCACCGGTGAAAATTGGAATTTTCACTGCAAGTTCCCTCTTTCTCCTCAAAGTGAGATTTTTCTTCTGGCTCTCTCTCACTTGCACAAAATAAGGTCTTCCAAACAAAAAATAAAATTTTATATCATCTCGACTTTAATTTTTCATTTTAGAAACCCACTTTCCTAAATTTGAATTCACTTTGCTTTAAAAGCTTTTTTTTTTTTTTTACAGTTTTGGCTGTTTTTGTCATTTGATGAACATGATGCTTGGATGTTTTTGTTTCTTTTGCAGTAGCTAGAGTGCTGGAGTTGGCAAGGTGACCAAGGGCTGTAGTTGAAGCTTTATTACATATGAAAACATTAAAATTACATAAATTTGTACATGAAAATAGAAAAACTTTGTTTTCACCTCAAAACAAAGTTTTGAGGTAAAAACCCTTTATGAAGCAAATCATCAGTGAAATTTATGATTTTATGAACTTATTAAACATCCTCATGTGCCTACTAACCTCTTAGTGAGCTTTTGAAGACCATGGTGGTAAACCCTAGACCTAATGAGACCTAAAACCCTAAAAATAGCTTTTGCAAATGTAAATGACAAAAAATGACTGTAAATGACCTGAACTTGTGAAAATAGGCCAGCAAGTAAAGGCCATGAGGGAAATTTGATCATGAACCACTTCCATCAGTTGATCCATGACCTAATGGAATGAAACTAATCAGATGGGACACCTAAAATGCATGCAAAAAGAGAATTTGATCACTAATGGAGGGATGAAGATACCAACACTAACATTGGCTCTAATGGGGATGGTAGCTCCCGGGAGTTGCCAAGAACTATAGATCTCTGGAAAGCAGAAAGTGCCTATTCCATTGGGCAAAATGGAGTCAATAACTTCAACAAACTAAAACCAATAGTCTGATTCAAAATTGATTCATTTACAAGACTGAAAACTGACTCAAAATTGAAACAAGACACTCAAAAGCTGAAACTAGATATTCAACCACTAAACTATCTCAAAATTGACTCAAATAACTCATACTAAGTAACAAAAAACTGAAATGAGACCTTCAGTTTTATAGCCTTCACTTCGGGACCCAAACTGAATGAATGACAGCAGTACACACTTTGCAATGAAGGAAATAAAATGGTATGTATAATGACAAATTATGACAACAGAAAATATCTCAAAGATAATACCGTTTCAGCAGCTGACCATTGACCAACCCTCCTGAACAATCTTCCTTGTTCATTTCTTTGAGGAGAAAAGAATTTTGACCTCGATATGCAACAATTCTATATGGTCCCTTCCACAGATTCTCGAACTTTCCATGCTTTCCTTTGTCCTCATTTCTAGCATCCCACTTGAGCACTATGTCTTCAATCTGAAACTTATCTGCCTTTGCCTTCCGATCATAGATTTTCTTGATTCTCTCTTGCAGCCTGAAGGTATTCTGGAAAACCTCCTCTCTCGTCTGCTGTAAATGGATCATTTGGTTTATTCTTCACTGAAAATGATCCTCCTCGCTACCAGCTTCCTGCATAAGTTTTACCACCGAGACTACGAGAGATGTCGGGAACACCGTGTCAACACCATATACTAGTTCGAATGGAGACATGCCAATTGATTTCTTCTGACTTACTCTATCTGCCCATAGTGCATTAACTAGCTTCTTGTGCCAACTCTTTTTGTTTGTTTCCAACAGCTTTTTAATGATGTTAACCAATGATTTATTTGAAGATTCCACCAATCCGTTACCTTGCGGATAGTATGCAGTAGAATTCCCCAAGGTAATTTGATATTTGTTACAAAAATCAATCATCTTTTTAGATTTGAAAGCTGCTGCATTATCTGTAATTAGCTTGTTAGGACAACCAAAACGTGACAAAATATTATTTTCGAGAAACTGAATTATTACCGCATCTGTGGCCTGCCGAGTGGGGATTGCCTCAATCCATTTTGTAAAATAATCTGTCGTTGTTAAGATCCACTTATGCTGAGCTGAAGATGTAGGGTGGATCTCTCCAATAAAATCAAGGCCCCACTGCTGAAACAGAGCACTTACTTCAACCGGCTTGAGAGGTAGTGGCTGTAATTTTCTCCTTCCCTGAAAAATTTGACATTCGTGACAACTTGTAACAGTTTTATAAACATCAGCAAAGAGGGTAGGCCAATAGTACCCTGCTCTCAAAATTTTATTTGCCGTCGTCTTCCAAAATAGGTGACCTCCACAATCTCCCTTGTGAAAATCATCCATGACTTGTTTTGCTTCTTCCTCAACCAAACAATTCAGCAACATACCTCTGGGATCTTTCCAATACAATGCATTATTCATAATACAAAATTTAGTAGCCCTTAATTTCAGAGTTCTACTTTTGTTTTTAGCCATTCCCGGTGGTGGTGAAAGGTGCTGGAGCACATATACAACATCTGAATACCAAGGAGAATGGATAAAAATTTTAGATACCTGAACGAGTGAGCTGTCTTCATCTTCTTCAGACATAGCAGCAATCAAGTTTATGTCCAAGGCATGCAAATTAGACTCTGCCATTAGTTTTGCTAGACCTTGCCCCTTAATGAGCTTTGTTGGCTTTATCTCCAAGTCATATTCTAACAAAGCTACGATCCATTTGCCTCGTCTCCCTTCTGGATCTGTCTATACCAAAACATCTTTGACGGCTGCGTTAGGGACATAAGCAAGAATATGAGAGTGCAGAATATATACTCGGAAATCTTTCAAAGCTTTCACCAAGGCAAGAGCTTGCTTTTCAATAATGTTATACTTTAAGGCTACATCTCTTATTGTTCTACTGAAAAAGGCAATTGGCTTCTCAAGCTGGTCTCTTTTCTGCATTAAGACCACTGCCATAGTATGCTCTGAAGCGAATGAAAATAAAATGAAATCTTGGGAATAATCTGGGCTGATCAAAATTGGAGTTGAAGAAAGAGCCAACTTTACCAAATTGAAAGACTTGATGGCTTCTTCGGTCCACTTTACCACACTATATTTCTTCAACATGTTTGTAATTTCCCTCAAATGTTCAGCTAGATTTGGCACAAAACGACGTAAGAAGTTCATCTTACCGTTGAATGCTTGGATCTCCTTTTTACTATGAGGAAAATCAATTTTCTGAATAGCTTCCACTCGAGCAGGATCGATGCAGATGCCCTCCTTGGATATGATGTGATTGAGAAGCTTCCCTTCATCCATGGCAAACAAGCTCTTTTTGGGATTAAGAGATATGCCATACTTTCTACACCGCTGAAAAACAATCTTCAAATGATAAAGATGCTCCTCATCTGAATTGGAAAAACTGTCAAATCATCAAGATAAACAAATAAAAATACATCTCTCTCATTTGCAAAGGTGATATCCATAGCTTGCTGAAAAGTTGCACCAACATTCTTTAAACCGAATGGCATCTTGGCATAATGGAAAGTTCCCCACGGAGTGGTGAATGCTGTTTTGTCCCTGTCATCCTCATGGACCAAAATTTGATTGTAGCCGAAATACCCATCAAGCAACGACATACGAGATGCCCCAACCACTCTTTGGAGTATGTGTTCCATCTTTTGCACTGGACAATTATCTTTCAAAGACACCTTATTTAGATTTTTGAAATCAATGCATAATCTAATCTCACCTATCTTCTTCCGCACGGGCACCAAATTGGAAATCCATTCTGAAAATCTTATTGGAACGATTATACCAGCCTTGTATAATCGATTCACTTCCTTCTCTATTGATGGAAGCAACTTTGAATTGATCCTTCTTAACTTTTGGTGAAATGGCTTCTGATTTGGCTTGATTGGAATGATGTGCTGAATTATACTTTTATTGTACTCCTTCAAATCTGTATAGTCCCATGCAATTACATCAGTAAATGAAGACAACAGACTAATGTACTTTGCCTTTACCTGAGGAGATAAGGCCTTTGACAACTTCACCATCTTTGGATTTTTTGCTGTTTCGATATTCACATCTTCAACTCACTTTTTAGTCGGCGTTAAACTTGGCTTTCAGGCTACATCATCTTGGTCAAATAATTCCTCTAAAGGTATAAGGCCTTTAGGGATGACATTGTCCTTCAGCTGCAAAACTTCCATCTGATTTACTTCTAAGTCTGGTTCACCATTATCTTTCTTGCCATCTATAGAAGTGTCTTGATATTTGCCTTCATTTCGCAGAAATTCTTCAATCTCTTTGTCATCCTGAAACACTTGCCAATATCTTTGAATATCAAGGATAGCTGGGCAATGTTTCACATGAATTTCAAACTTATTATTTGAATTCATCGGAATATTCAAGTTACTTGCTATTGTAGCAAGGGAATCTACAATAACATTTTGTACACGAGGAACTCATGTCAAAGTATAATCTAGAAACAACCTCAAAATGTCTAAAACCGCATTATGGTAAGCCCTCATTCGAGGATGTTTTGCTTGGTATTCACCCTTGACTTGCTTGATTACTAATTTGGAGTCGCCATAAACTGAAATTCTCTTCGCATTCAACTTCTTAAGGATTTTCAAGCTTGCAATCAATGCCACATATTTGGCTTCATTATTGGAACAATCAAAAGCCAACTTATATGAACAAACCCTTACATTACTCAGGACTTTATTTGGTAGGAAAATAGGGCTGCATATCCAAATACCAATTCCCGCACCATCCTTACCTACGGCTCCATCAAAGTCCATACTCCACAAACCAGCTTCTTACTCCAAATGCTAGAATTTTGCCTGCTCTTCTACCTTTGGCTGCTGCCCATCAATTTTCTGCTGCTGACAGAATGTTGACTATTCAGCGTTACTGTCAAGCCTTTGTCTCTCTTGATCAAGTACTGCTCTGAAATTTTCTGTTATCTCTGGTATATCTTCAACTTCAACTAATTGACTATTTACATCATTGAAACCACTATCGGAATAAAGAACAAAAGATTCTAAGTCTGTATGTACATAATTAATTGGATGATTTAATGGTTTCTCCTTGCTCGTGATCATATACTTCATCTTTTTCCTCTTATATAATTTCCTCATCTGACCAAACACGGAAATAGTGGCATAGGAGATGTTGGCCTCCTGTTGCAACAGGGTATCATCTTTCATGATTGACATTTTTACATGCCAAATATGTCATACTTTGCAGGTTGCAGTGTTCCATATTTCCACGAGGTGCCATGAAGTATGCTTAGTCCAAATGTAATGATGTATTCCAATTTTTGATGAGTAGTTCCAGTTTTTGAAGAGTTTTCATTTAAGGGAGGTCCAAACAGTTTAATCTTGGTCTCCCTAGGTTTCAATTTCTTGTTTTAGAATATAGAGAATGTTATCTGTCCAAACAGTTTAATCTTGGCAGATTTGTAGATAGGTAGAGAATCAAAGGGACCCAACTGTTTAATCTGGGCCCTGGCAGAAACAAGTGTAGATTTAGATAGGAAAAATTCAAAAGAAAAATTGTAAATCTGGGTTTGCAAGTCTAAGTGCACCCAATTCAAAAGAAGAAAAAATGTTAGGAAAGTAGGCTGGGTAGGTAGCTGTGTGGTTGCAGAAAGGCAATTTATGATCAATTTTGTGTTACAAAGTGCCTTATCTTTACAGATCACAGTGCAGACAGTTTTCATGCAAGGGAGCTCAAAGGTGGACATAACTAACTCCCCCTTCTTCTAATTCCCCAAGTTACTTACTAGCTTCCCAAAGAGGTCAAGATCTGCTTGATTCCTCTTAGTTTCATCATCATCCATATCAGTTGCCTTGGTGAAGATCTGCTTCACTCAAGGATTTTATTTCTTTTCAAACTCTTTTCCCCAAAATTAGCCTAAGGTCCCTGACCTTGGTGCCTGCTTATCACCTTCATATTAACTACTAACTCTAGTATATAACTCCCTATCATTTTTCCCATCCCCCTATTAAAACTTTATATATAAAATTCCCCTATGTAGATATTCCCCCCTGGCAATATAGCCATATTCTTTCTAAATTCAGGGAAAGAAAAGTCCATCTGGGGCTGCTTTTAGCCCATCCGTGTCTAAGCAAGGATTAATCTGACACCTGGCCAGATTAATAACCTCTTCCCTAGCCCTAAAACCCTCAAAAACCCACTTTTTGCCCCCTTATCCTCAGTTTTGGGCATAAATTGCTAAACCCGCGCACAAGAACCCATGTTCTACCCCTTTTCCTAAGTCCTAACTGTAAAAACATTAACCCGCGCTCGAATTAACCCCCCAAACCCACTAAACCTAAGTTTCAAACCCCACCTGCGCGCGTTATTAAAATTGGAATATTCTGCGCATATTCCCTGCCCGTATACCCCCGCCGACTCGCCATCGCCGCCAGCCGTTGGATCATCCGCCCCGCAGATCTACGGTTGACGGGCCCTCCCATCCCCGAACCGCCCGAGCTTTAGCGTCCGGGAGATGGGTGGTATTACCGCCGTACTCCCGCCACGCGTCAAGCTTTAGGGTGTGGCGGAGCTCCTCCCCCCAAAACCGCCCAGGTGCTAAGGCGGTGCGCCCAAAACTGCTTACCGCCCTCCCCTGTGATGTAAGCCCACGTCACCTGCCGAGTCACCTGCCACGTGGCCTCCTGCCACTGTACATGCTACGTTACCGTCCGTACATGATGATGTCACCCGCTGAAGTCATCCCGCCACGTCATCATGCTGACGTCACCCACCGTACGAAGTCACATCCGTTGACGTCATCAGCACTTTTTGGCGCGAAGGGCAAAAAATTGCACTTCGGAGCCCCAGAATCAGTTTCTAAGGCAGTTTTTGATTAGCGCAATGTTGTGGGGAAAATGCCTATGCAGGATGATCCTATCCACCTAAGGTGTGACAATGCCTTAGCAACAAACAGAAACAGCTATTCTAGTATTCTTCCTTTATGAATTAAGAATGAAGAGAGATGGATGGACTAATCGGTGTCTTCCGTTTGTTCCTCGATCCAGTTTCTCTTCTCTTTAAGGGTTCCCAACTACTTGCCTTCTCGCTCGCCCAGCTTCAACAGGTTCCTGCAAGATCACAAGAAGGGAATACTACACAAAGACATAGATTGATATTCATAACTAGTTCAGGATTAGAAGTAAACCAAATATACTAATGCAATCATACATCAAAGACACATCAGCATATAGGAGAAACCAAGATAGCTTTATTGATGAAATAACAAGGTTCAGGAGGAGATACAACCAAGAGAGTTCCAATCCAGCATCTCCTTCCCAGCAAATGAAATTCCTATCTTCACCTCCCTTCAAAGCATTAAGCACCCAATGATTCCAATCTCAAACCAACAACAATTCTTTGCAATAACCAAATTCCAGCCCCCAAATCTCATGGAGAAGAGATCCATATATAGATGTTTGGAGTGAGGATGAGTTAGCTTGTGATCTGACTAGTGTCCTCTCTCTCTGTCAGTTCTTATTTCCACTTGGAGACTAAGAGCCTCTTACTCATCACTTAGTCGAACTCAGCAAGGCAAGTGTCATGGAGGAAGATTCTGGAAGCTTCCACAGTCTTGACACCTCTCACAAGAGACCCTGACATTTGTCATTTCCCGCTCAGCGCACCCTGGTAGTGCTTCCACCTGTGTTGCAATGCAACTAGCCAGTGTAGCCTCTGCATTTCAACGCAGGCAGCTAGTGGAGCTTCTGAATTGATCCTAAATTGACTTGTTTTTGAGCAGTTTCTGGTGGAGAACTTCTGTGAATTGCTGTGGTTTGTTAGCCTTGTTCCTCTAGGGGTAGGAATAACATGTTTAGGGACTTTGGATCCCTTGAATTATGGACATTTCATGCTTATAGCTGTAAGGCACAAAAATGTCTATAACAGTTGCCCCCTAAAGTATGAGGCCGTTTATCGGGTGAAATGCTTTATTAGGAGGATCCGAAGTTCTTTCAATGCTGGGAGGAGACCTGTAATACAATACAATACAATACATTATTTTCATACTTTTTTCATGATCTAGCTGAGGCGGGCATTCCCATGCTCAACTTTATAAATTCATTTTCATGTACATATAACAGACAATCGTCTGATGATAGACTGATGATTCTGATAGAGCCATCATCCTTTTGGTAGGATGATTATTTGTGCTGTAAAGCTGTACATTTCTATGTCTTTATTTTCTGAATATATATTGCAGCCCGGATGGATGAAACTAGATCTGGGGTCTTCAATCTCGTCCGATCTTCACTCTAAGTACAAGTCGATCCATGTGAGAATTGCTCTGAAGTCGAACATGGAAAGACATCGCTTGATTACCAGTCAATGATGTAAACTGTTAACAAGCGCGAGAGGAATCACCAATAATGAAGATGACCCTCAAGGTACTGCAGTACAATTCACGTGGTGTGAATAGAGGACTTGACGTCGAACACCATGCAAAATATTTCGGTCGAAGGTCATTGATGTATACCTGTCGCCGGAAGTGAGAAACTTGCCATTGAGGCATGCAAGCTTCAAAGTATTGAAGGGGGTGTTCCTAGATCAACTTCTTGGATAATGAGCTGATGTCGACAAGAAGTGATCCGTCAAAGGAGGGCCTTAATGTATCCCACATCAATGACACGGTACGGAGCAAATGATTTTGATGGAGGTGAAAACGATCTGATGATATATGGTTCAGGGTGGCAGTCATGAAAGGATGAAGGATAATGTATGGTAGTGGATGGGACACGGTTGACTTCTCTGAATGACTTCTCTTGAACATATCGGCGACACTTGTGTGATGGATTGGTAGCATTTACCCCAAAGATGGATGGTATTGGCGAGACCACAGCGATGTGACCAGTGAATGAAACAACCCAACCCGACTCAGGCACGGAGTCGAAGTGTCATGTTCAAGAGCGACTTGCTACCAATAAAGTTCTTTGAGTTTCTTCCCAATTTTTCCCCAGTCATTGCTGACCAGTACCTCTTTATTTTTGTCAAGCTTGAGGAGGATAACATATGCTTGTTCTATAATCTGCCCTTCGGGCAAACCCATCGCTATGTTTTAACGAGCCTAGCGATAGTGAAACTCGTTCTCGTCTAAAGACAAGTTTGTCGCTATTTAATGTTTTTAACGAGTCTAACGACAAAGATAACTCGGTCCTTTTCTTTTTTAGAGAGTCTAAAAAGGTACATAAAGTCAAATCCGAAAGTCCTTTTTCGTCATCTAATCCCTTAAGTCCGAAAAAGTATAAAACAATACAGAAGGGATGAGTTTTCGATAGTTTTAACGAGCCGAACAAAACAAGCACTCGATCTTTTTGTGCAATAATCCCTCAGGTCCAAAAATATTAAAATATAGAGGAGGGATAGCACTTCCGGTCGCTTTAACGAGCTGGAAGGCCAAAACTCGGCAATCTTTTCATATTTTACGAGTCAGATGAAAAGAGCTTAAAGAAGACTCGTCTTTTGAGGAACGAGTGATGAAACGGGTTAGCAGCTGATTCCAGGTAAGGGTTGGAATTTTCCAAGCACGGCGGTGTCACAAGGATGGCTAGTGAAATCACTCTTCGCAGCTGTTCCTCAAAACGGGTAAACAATCATATGGAGGTGAACGATCGGCCAATGGAAAAGTGGAGGTGATGGTGCAAACACGACCAAGGCTTTAATGGCTGATAATGTTACATTCATGGTGGTTATTTACCGGAGGATAGTTCATTTTTTAACGAGCTTAAACGCAGGTTGAAACACTTGCTCGATCTTATGTTTATTTTTTAACGAGCATGAACTATGTGCTAAAACTGCTCGATCTTATGTTTATTTTTTAACGAGCATGAACTATGCGCTAAAACTGCTCGATAAGTTTGCATGCCCCCAGCATAATAATGCAAATCGAGGTGCATGCCCCCCAAGCTTCATTGCATTCAACTCGGTGGTTGGAATGAAGGTTTACCTTTGAGACTTGGAAAGGGGATTTGTTTCATTTTTTTAATGAGCTTGACACAGTAAAAGAACTATCCTCATGACTCCTTGTTTCATTTTTTAATGAGGTTGACACGAGATAAGAACCGTCCTCGTAGTCCAAATCCATTAGATATAGAAGGTTTCATATTCCACTGTGGCCACTTCCGCCAGATTACTCGGAGGAGGTAGGGCAAAAGTACCCATTAAGGCAGGGTCTTTTAGGAGACCTACTCTGATATTTTGGAGTGAATGATTGCTTCCATGGATCATTGGAATGCTTCCCGTAACATGTGAACTGTTGGGGAGAAATGTTTGTTGGTCGACGATTGTAATTCCTCCTTGGAAGGGAAATGCAATCTTCCTGAAGTAGGTCGACACAACTGCGGCCATGGCATATATCCAGGGTCTTCCCAATAGGATGTTGTAATCAAGGTTTCCATCGATTACTTCAACATCAATTTCTACTGTTTTTCCCCCTAGTTCAACCTTCAAGTTATTTAGGATACCATACGGGGTATATGTCCTTCCGTCGAATGCTTTTAATGTTGTTGAGGATCGCGACAAGGTTTGAGATCCTAAAGTTTTCCAGCAACTCATCGACATAATACATGTAGATGCCCCCTCATCAATAATTGTTCGGTGAACAGTTTTGTTGAGGGCTTTCACTTGGATAAGGAAAGCTAGTTGAGCTGGTAATTGAGGATCGTATCCTTTGTGGTCAAAGGATACAAGATTGGAATCCTTAGGATCAACCCCACCTATTGTTGATAATAAAGCTTGCTCTTGGGAGAGGCAATTTTGCGGTACCTCAAGCGTCGACATAGCGGACGGCGATTGGGCCAGGTCCTCTATTATATTATAATTCTGTGCTATTTTTGCACGAGGATTAAATGTCGACTTGTGTACTACTCCCTTTGGCGACTTTATCATTTGTTCAGGAATGATGGGTGGCACAACTTTGGTCAAAGTTGTTGTCGAACTACTAGGTTGTTCATTAGCCTTGTTATTCGACACCTGCGGATTCCCGTAATCTTTATTCCTTGTCAAAGCATCATTTTGCTGCTTTGAGATAGACAACATAAGCACTTGGGATCGGGAAGCATTTTGATTAGCAACCAGTTTGGTTCCCGGGTTTGGAAACGGATCAGTTAATACTGCTGAGGGTTTTGAACTCTTAAAGAGTTTCTTAACTTCAGCTATATGTGGACAATCTCTCGTCCAATGATCCTCATCGCATATATGACACCCCGCAGGGGGTTTCCTTTTTCTCCCTTTCTTTTTCTTCTTGCCCCCCGGTTGCTTCAGTTGTTTGCCCTTGTCGGTCGACACGACATTTACTTCCGAGGCAAGAAGTTCCTCATTTGCATTTTGTCTGGAAATCTTACGGGCTTTTTTAGATGTAGCCTTTGTCGATTTCGTGTCTGTCGCGCCAATCATGCCATCGCCGGCGTGAGAGTCATTGTTTGATTTAGGAGGAGGAGGAATTGAGAATTTCGGTCTAGGGGCGTCAGGTATTTTGTCGTAGAGCGTGCCAGACTGAGTATAGACCAAGTCCAGATATTGTGCATGAGCGATAACTTGCTCTTCCGTTACGACTCCCCCCTTTGCCACATCTTCCGTGATTGTAGGAAGTAAGGATTTGATAAACCATTCAGCTAATAGCTGATCGGGAACGTACCATCCTACGACGACGTCGCCACTCATGTATATGATCAGATATGTGAGTGGCCGTTGTCTGTTTGAAGTTGGTTAGGAGTTCTGTTCCCGTTTCATACCTTATCGGTAATTGAAAATGGGTTAAGAAAGTCGTGGCTAAGGTACTGAAGTTGTCGAACGAAGCTCTAGGCAATTCAATATACCATTTTGCTGCTGGACTCGTTAACGTCCTCTGAAAAAGGCGAAGCCTTATCGAATCATCGTTTAGGGTGTTTGATGAACACCATAGATGAAATGTCATCACGTGATTCGATGGATCTTCACCTGGATTTCCATTAAATTTAGGAATATCTGACGGAAGTTTATGCGGAATCGCTGGCCACCAAGGGGCATAAGCAATTGGATCATTCGTCAGCCGGTTTAGATATGGTAATTCTAGAGTTGCTACAAAGGGCAACTGTTGATTCAGGTTAGGCGAAGCATACCCAGGATAAGATGGAATCGCCTGAGCAGTGGGTCTTTGCATACCAACATAATGTATTTGATGCTGGCAACTTTGACAAGGTTGATGGGCATAACCATTATAATATGGTTGTTGATAACCGCTTTGGAAATGCGATTGCCCATTACTTACAAAGACTTGTTGCTCAGGTCCTTGATATGATTGCTGGAATGGGGGTTGTTGAGTTTGAACCAGCTCTGGTTGTTGAACCATTTACTGTTGACCAATACTGGATGATTGACCAAGATGAGGAGTCACAGTACTTGTTTGATCCTGAGTCGCTCCAGATAAGGAGGCACTAACCTGAGGTTGTGATTGAGTCGTTGAGACAAGAGGCTGTTGTATCGCAACCTGAGGCTGTTGGGGTTGACATACAACAGGTAGCGCTTGTACTTGCGACGCAGTCACCATAGCAGGTATAGTGGGAATATTCGACACAGGGTGGACTGGTTGCATTGAATATACAACCCTTGGTTGTTGAGGCAGTATTGGTACCCAACCGCTGGATGTAATTCCAGTTTGACCTGAACCTTGTTGTAAACTCCCATATGGTTGTTCTTCGGGAGGGAACAATCAAAAGGCATACTGCCCTCCATATGGTGGCAATCCAGTACTTAAAGGGTAGATTGGCCTTTGAAGACACATTGGATCAATTTGTTGAGTTTCAACATAAGAAATACCAGATGATAATCCAGATGAAGAAATAGGAACTAACCATGTCGTCGAAACAGTCTCTGATTAGACTCCAGCTTGTTGTTGACAATTTGCCGGGACAGATGGTATACCAGCGAACATCGTTGGAGTAGTAGCAGGAGGCTCTGCCGCTGCTGCGTTGGATGACACAGTCCTGGATGTCGACGGTTGTTCAAACATATTTAGTCTATCCAAAAGTTTTTCTAGCGATTCTACAAGAACTTGCGATGAAAAGAGACTAACTTCGAAGGCCAACGAGGGAATGGTGATGATTATTCCGTTTAAAATAAATTTTAGACGCTTTGACACAACTTGTTTTTTCAGTTTTAAAGAGTCGAGAAAAAACAAAAGATGACTCTAGTCTCCTTCGATGTTTTAACGAGCCCGAAGTGACAAATGCTCGGATGGACTTTTTCTGTTATAGAGTCTGAAAAAGGCCAAAAGGAACTGCTCTGGAGTTCTAGGTAGAGGGTGTGCCAAACTTTTCACAAAACCACATAATACGTTTTAGGGTACGGGCAGTCAATCTTCCCGAATGCTGTGTTCAGTGCATTGCGATCAGTAGGGCGGCCGACACGGTTTCCTAAGGATAAAGGTTTTATGCCTATAGGGGTCACCCAATATATACTTGACGGTACGTGGGAGCACAATCCGTACTGGCGCTATCGTCCCTCAGGAGGAATCACCCAACCATCAGCGAGATCGACAGTCACCAGGTTTTACGACACCGGAACACGTCTCTAGCCTAGACCTCTATGTTGTGCGTTAAGTTACAAAGCGTTGTTAAGTTCATTCAATTTATTTTAGGTTGATCTTTCTTAGAAGTTTGCCTTTTTGGATCACCACGAGATGTATGATACAATTCTGAAATGCAGTCTAAAGATGATAAGCAAGCTTTTATATCTTTTCAACAATGAAAATCCTAGCTACAAGGGGAAAAGAAAGACACAATCTTTTCTCAAAGAGCATAGAGCACACTGTAAATGCACTTTTCCTAAATCAAAGCATGCAAATTATTGAAATGCAAATGCACATATGCATGTATTTGTTTTCGCTTTCTTAATATTGATGCCTAAAAAGAAAGATGTTGTACAAATTTGAATTCGATTTCGAGTGAAAACATAAACAAGTTCCTTTTTCAAAATCAAAAAGAAGATTGCGACACTTTATGATTTACTTGTTTCGACACTAGAAATGCATAAATTCAAACCAAATGACAAAAGCAAAATCTCAATCAACTGTGAACAACAAACGAGCTCACTCCTAAGATCAAAACAACACTTATGACAGGTCTAGATCTAAGGGCGACAGTATGACTAGTTTACTTTTGTAATGGGAAACTGCAAATGATGTAACAAATACACAAAGAACAAATAAAGTTTCTTTATACAACTGAGGCGGAATTGAGGCAAAGAAAAGGGGTTTCAGATAGGTACACTGACTGATAACAGGCTGCAAAAAACAGAGATGAAACTGAGCAAAAGGAAGCAGGGAACCACAGCTGCACAAGGCAAATACTGATCAACGCACTCCCAACATAGAGGATTTGACATTCAGCGCAGGTAGCCTTCACGGGACCTGTGTTGAAATGCAGAACCTCTTCACAGAGTCTGCGCTGAAGCAGAAACGAGAGTTGTTTCTGGGTCACGGTTTGCTATTTAATCTACAGTTTCAGGCCAAATCAAAGCAACAAGCAAGGTACAATCAAAGGGATGCTTTGAAGGAGGACTAAGATCTATCACAAAGGATCATCAAATCATTTGTGAGTCCATTGTTTAGATCATAGACAAATCCAGTGATTGGATCAAAGTAGCAGCTGTCTACTTTGCATATGAGAATAGCAGATGCAGTTCGATTATTGCTGTTGAGTCTATGAAACAAACAATGATAGAAACACAAATAAAATGACTAAACAGATCTCCCCAGCGGAGTCGCCAATTTGTTGTGGGGAAAAATGCCTATGCAGGATGATCCTATCCACCTAAGGTGTGACAGTGCCTTAGCAACAAACAGAAACAACTATTCTAGTATTCTTCCTTTATGAATTAAGAATGAAGAGAGATGGATGGACTAACCGGTGTCTTCCGTTTGTCCCTCGATCCGGTTTCTCTTCTCTTTGAGAGTTCCCAGCTACTTTCCTTCTCGCTCGCCCAGCTTCAACAGGTTCCTGCAAGATCACAAGAAGGGAATACTACACAAAGACATAGATTGATATTCATAACTAGTTCAGGATTAGAAGTAAACCAAATATACTAATGCAATCATACATCAAAGACACATCAGCATATAGGAGAAACCAAGATAGCTTTATTGATGAAATAACAAGGTTCAGGAGGAGATACAACCAAGAGAGTTCCAATCCAGCATCTCCTTCCCAGCAAATGAAATTCCTATCTTCACCTCCCTTCAAAGCATTAAGCACCCAATGATTCCAATCTCAAACCAACATCAATTCTTTGCAATAACCAAATTCCAGCCCCCAGATCTCATGGAGAAGAGATCCATATATAAATGTTTGGAGTGAGGATGAGTCAGCTTGTGATCTGACTAGTGTCCTCTCTCTCTGTCAGTTCTTATTTCCACTTGGAGACTAAGAGCCTCTTACTCATCACTTAGTCGAACTCAGCAAGGCAAGTGTCATCGAGGAAGATTCTGGAAGCTTCCACAGTCTTGACACCTCTCACAAGAGACCCTGACATTTGTCATTTCCCGCTCAGCGCATCCTGGTAGTGCTTCCACCTGTGTTGCAATGCAACTAGCCAGTGTAGCCTCTGCATTTCAACGCAGGCAGCTAGTGGAGCTTCTGAATTGATCCTGAATTGACTTGTTTTTGAGCAGTTTCTAGTGGAGAACTTCTGTGAATTGTTGTGGTTTGTTAGCCTTGTTCCTCTAGGGGTAGGAACAACATGTTTAGGGACTTTGGATCCCTTGAATTATGGACATTTGATGCTTATAGCTGTAAGGCACAAAAATGTCTATAACACGCAAATCACTCATTGCTAGATTTTTTGGGCTAGAATGGGGAATCTTCAGGGAATCTTTTGATTCTGCGGCCCCTAGGAAGCCCGAAAGGTGCCGAATGAACCATTTTTCTTCGTGAAGCACTCAGGGAGGACCAGAAAACGGTTTTGAAGAAAACAGAGGCCGAACAGTGGCCATTAAATGATGATTTAACACACAGCACGTCAGAACAACATCGGTTTATTGCCAAAGAGTATCAGAGGAAGATGAAGAGCCAAAGAGTATCAGCTGAAGATTTTTTAGGGGCTCGAAGCACCTGAACATTGATGAGCCCCCCCCAGAAAGTCAAATCAAAAGGCATAAGCCCATCCTTGCCCTCAAATCATAGTTAAAGCTTTAAATGCAGACAGACAGCAGAGATACATAAACCCATACACATTTATTTCAGAAAACACTGCAGCTAGCCACCTAGGACAACATCATTTACTCAGTTTTGATATGGCGGCCCTGAGCGCAGCCCGAGATATTTTTTGCATTTATTTCTGGATAGGATTAGGTTAAGTAATCATCTTTCTTTCATACCTGATTAGGTCAAGATGTAATAAAGGAACTCTGTAGATAGTTTTGCCCTATATATACCTCCCTCTACATTGTTACAAGGGTTGGTTGATTTAGAATTTTCATTAGAGACTCGCATTGTATACCTGAGTTTTTCTATAATCAAAGATTGCTGAAAGCTTGGAGGGAAAACTGACTGTTGCAAATGAATGTTTTGGAGATATGAAGATGGAATTCTTGTGCTGCAGCCTGAAACAATTAGTGCATCTTACCTCTGTTTATTGTTTACCACTATCTAAATAGCAGAAAGAAAGAATAGCTTAGAATTTGTTTAAATACACTCTATGCTCAATTTCTGCTATTTCTTTATGTTTTCCTCTGATTGAATTGGTTATGAATATGAATTCCTCCTGGCTCATGTTTACCCCGATTCACTTGTGTTGGCCAATTATTTAGGGATTCTTCACTGCCCCTATGTAGAGCTCTGTTACCTCCATCTGCTAAGCTGATTGAGAGATTCTTAACTGCCTCTCATTACTTAGCATTCTTCCCATCATTTAAACCTGAAATATTGTTTCATGCTCAGCTATCTTGCTCCACTTGACCTCTCTTGTGACCGAAGAAATGCACCAGCAGTTCTCCTCCTCGAGTCCACACCCAATGGTTTGAAACTTCCAGACTATGCTTTTCCTCTCTGTCAGAAAACATCAATTTTCCCACCAAAACAAAACAAAAACCCCCTGAACTCAAAACCTAGCCTAGAATCCTTTTCAACAAAGCTAAATCATAAAGAGAGATCCCTCTCTGATTGCAGGTTGGCTAGAACCTACAGTCCAAAGTTGGTCTGTGGTTACCTCGGCCGTATCCTTTTCCGGAGCTTAAGGACAACCTGAGTGATAACATAATGGCGACTCCGCTGGGGAACTTCCTCAGATAGTTTCACGAAGAAGGTAAGAAAGCTCCGCTGAGACCATAAATCAAACTTTCCAACTCCTGTTTATCTCTTAAAACTACAGATGAAGCCTGAATGTCAGCCAGGAAGCCTTTGAAACTGTTTTTTGCTTTGCATTAACAGGAGTAAATAAATGCTGCTTTAGTCAATCTTCATGCTAGTTTTAAGTTACAAACAAGTTGTCCCATATTTTAATTAGTCCCTTGTTGATTACAAAAACATTCCCAGGAAAAATACCCAAAAAACAATTCGGAAGCTGGCTCCCAAGAAAAATCCACGATATGCCAGATCAAATCCAGATCCCAACCCTCCAGTTGTTTTTGAAAACCCTAACATAATCTTGAAAAACCTTAGGAAGCAAGAAAGACAGGAAAATTTTGCTGATTTGAGCCCTGAAACAGCTTACCCTAGCAGTATTCCGACTCCTGTCAAGGTTTTATTCCGGTCAACCCCAATTTCCCTTAGTTCATCATCTACGTCTCGTAGTACTCCTTCCACACCTTCATTCACTGTACATACTAACACTACTTTTTTTTCCAGCGTTCCAGTTACTCTGTGATCCCCGTTACTCCAGCTGTCCCACTTATCCCAGTGGTCCCACCTATACCTGCCAATATGGCTAATAGATATGCACCCCTGCAATTACCTGCTAATGCTGGGGCTTTACCTCAAGAGTACCAATCGAAAATCACATATTTTGACAACACCGGTCCTTTCACAGCCCTTCAGCACACCAAAAAGATGCAAGACTATTTTGAAAACTACGAAATAGATGATGATAGTGTGAGAATGAGAATTTTTGTTCAAAGTTTAACAGGTGATGTAAGAACTTGGTTCATATCACTTGTTGCAAATTCCATAACCACCCCAGATGAGCTTCACCAATCCTTTACCAACAGATGGGAGAAAAAGAAAGACCCCTTGCACATACTAGCTGAATATGATACGATCAAACGAGGTCCTCAAGATACTATTTTGGAGTACTGTGCAAGATTCAATAATGTATATAACGCGATACCACAGAACCTAAGGCCTCCACCTGACCTTGCCTTGTACAAATTTCCCGATGGATTCGACCCGGATATGGCATACCAATTAAAAGAAAGAGCTCCTCAAACCCTTGCGGACATGCAAAATGTTGCTGTCAGCGTAGAAGCCAATTTAATTGCCAAAAGAAATAGAGCTAGAATGGAAAGAAGAACCACCTTTAAGGAAGAACCCTCAGCTTTTGATCAAAAGCTTGATGCTATCATCAGTGGCCTGCAAAGGCTGGGAGAAAGAGTAGAAAATGTTGAGAGAAAAGCATCATGGGAAGGACAATAGTCTAATAACATAAGGAACCCAAATTTTAGAAAAACACAGAACACAAATGCTGGTAGGCCTAACCAAGACCATGATATAAGACCCCCTTTCCAAGATAATTATGTCGAAGGATCTACTTCTAGTGAACCCATATAGGACACTCACATGAACTTAATGGATCTAAAGGGTGAGCACCAAACTGTCCTGTCCCAAGAAGACCAAAATGAACCTGATTACAATCAGTTTCAGACTAGGTCTGGCGAGTCTTTTGATTTTAAACAAGGTTATGATACCACTGTGTATGAAGTACACAAACAATACAAGTTGAGAATTAGGACCATTGACATTTCCGAACCTAATAAAACGAAGGATAGCAAACAACCCAACAAGATCAAAGGCAAGGCTGTCATAACAGAACCAGCTGATATACCTATTCCAAACCCACATCTAGTGAATGTAGAAGACATAACAGAAATACAGCCTTCCAAAGATCAGCCTTTGCCACCTTCTTCCTCGAAATAAAGCTCGAACAAGGTCCCAAAAAACTTTCCTGAAGTTGAAAAACCGCAAGCAAAAACTTCCCATAACGCCGATAAACAAGAGAAAAATGCAGACAATTCAAATGAAACAGAAAAAACTGCCATTATCAACACCAAGACTCCACTGGAAAAGCCATTTAATTTAGAAACAGAAATAGCTAAGTTAAAAATATCCATTCGCCTCTCAAAACTTGCCAAACATGATGTATATAGGCAGCAAATTCAAAAATCACTTCAATTTCCAGAGGTTAAGGATGATGTAAATGTTTTAGATGACACCCCAGAGCTACTGTTTGGCCCAGAAGTTAATGGAAAATCAACACATAGACCGGTCCCACCCTTTTATGTCAGTTTGCATATACACGACAAAGTTTTGCACAACGCTATTTTTGACTCAGGGGCATCACACAATCTTATGCCCAAAGCAGTTATGGAAAAACTGAATCTTGATGTTACAAGACCTTACAAAGATTTATACTCATTTGACTCAAGTCAAGTGAAATGTCTAGGCCTCATCAAAGACTTGTGTGTCTCCTTAGTCCAATATCCCAACAAGACCATCCTCATGGATGTAGTGGTTGCTGACATTCCACCAAAATACGGTATGCTCCTGTCAAGATCATGGGGAGAAAAGCTCCAAGGATCCCTTCAATTAGACCTTTCCTATGCCACCATTTCAGTCTTTGGGCAACCAAAGAGACTGTATAGAGAAACGCTCATGAAATATGTGGTAAGTAGTGAGAGCAAGCCTGAAAATTTTCCCATTTACTCAATCCACTCTGATATGGATTCCTTTATTCTGTTTAATGATGATACAAATGTTCCAATTGACAATGAGCCCTTCACTCTAGAGCAACAAGCACACATCAATGAAGAGTCAGTTGCACACACTGACGAAACTTGCACAGCAGTTGATGCAACCAGCCTACCAAAAGAAGTTCCCCAAACGGAAATTTTAAATCTGCCCAATCTTAAAACAACTCAATCTCTTGATACTGACCATAAGCAAGAAATCACATGGTATTTAGAGTTTGATGGCTCTGTTAACAAGTTAGGAGCAGGGGCAGGTGTTTGGATTCACAACACATATAACAACCATGCAGAAGGTCATGCCTACAGACTAAATTTTAAATGCACAAACAACATGGCAGAATATGAGGTTCTGCTTTTAGGCCTTAAACTCCTCAGAGCTCTGGGAGCTGCAAAGTGTCTATTTTAGGAGACTCTGATTTAATCATACAACAGATGAAAGGCAATTTTGTAACCAATGACAACAGAATGAGAGCCTATAGGACCGCTGCTACTAATATACTCCAGGCATTCACTGAATTCAAGCTTGACAAGTTTTCCAGAAATCACAACATTCATGCACACAGCTTAGCCACCTTTGCTAGTACATGTAGGCTTCCTTTTGACCCAAACCATCACTTCACAGCTGAAATAAAACATAGGCCCGCTGTCCCAAATAACATTAAAGATTTGCAAGTATTCGAAAACGATGCCCAGATTAATAATTTCCTCACCCTTGAGCATGAGTTTTCGAATATTAACATCGACATGGATGCTATGACAGATCCAGAACACCAAACAACTGAAAATCAGCAAGATGTAACAGCTGCAACAGTCAAGCAAATCCTGAAACCAACTATTTTTGACAAAGAAAACATAGAACAACTGAAACAAATACACTTGGAAGATATAGCCAAAACAGAGGCAGACATCATTGACTTAAAGGATAACTTTCTGCCTGCTGGCCTAACCCCATTAGAAGACATGTTTGGTGCTAATGACGTGCCAAGAAAGCCAAAACTGTAGCCTATACACACTGATATAGAGGAAAATAACATTGGGACAGTAGAAAAGCCAAAAATGATCAAACTGTCCAAAAATTTGCCACCTGATCAAAAGCCCAAGTACATTGACTTATTCAAAGAGTTCCAAGATGTATTTTCTTGGAGCTATGAGGATCTAAAATCCTATGACACCTCGGTGATCCAACACACCATTCCTTTAAAACCAAACCAGAAACCCTTCAAGCAGAAACTTAGAAGAATTAACCCTATGCTTCTTCCCCCGATTGAGAAGGAAGTAAAGAGGATGTTTGAAGCAGGCGTCATAGCACCCATCAGATTTTCTGAATGGGTGTCCAATCTTGTTCCTACGAGAAAAAAGACAGGTGAAATCAGACTATGTGTAGATCTCAGAAATTTAAATCAAGTCTCCCTAAAAGATCATTACCCTTTGCCTAAAATGGACCACATCTTGCAAAGAGTAGTGGGATCATCCAAAATCTCTTTGCTAGATGGTTTTTCAGGTTTTAACCAAATACTTGTTCACCCAGATGACCAAGACAAAACAGCTTTTACTACACCCTGGGGAACATTCAAGTATGTAAAGATGCCATTTGGTCTTAAAAACGCTGGTGCTACCTTTCAATGTGCAATGGATATTGCTTTTGCCAAAGAAATACATGACTTCCTAGTTGTCCACCTCGATGACTTAACCCCGTTTTCCAAATCTGATGAAGAACACCTCAAGCATATCAGACAAATTTTCATGACATGTAGGAAATATGGCATTTCCTTGAACCCCAAGAAGTCTCTGTTTGGCCTTGAAGAAGGCAAATTACTTGGCCACATCATATCAAAGGATGGGATCAGAATTGATCCTGAAAGAATACAAGCCATCCTCCAAATCCCATTTCCAAGAAACATTAAAGAGCTACAAGCATTCCTTGGGAAAATCAACTTCTTGAGAAGATTTATTCGAAATCTAGCTGAGCTGATAAGATTGTTAAGCAACATGTTAAAGAAAGATGCCAAGGTAAAATGGTCTCTTGAAACCAAGCAAGCATTTGAGAGTATCAAATCAGCCTTAACGCAAACCCCTATCCTAACTAGCCCACAGTTTGACAAAGATTTTATCATATTTTCGTTTGCATCTGATCACACTACAGCCGCTGTCCTTTTGCAAAAGGATGAACAGGGAGCTGAAAAGCCAATTGCTTTTTTTAGCCGAGCTCTGAGAGACGCCCCTTTGAAGTACCCAATAATGGAAAAGCAGGCCTACGCGCTTGTTAAGTCCATCAAGGATTTCAGAGTGTACATTTTATATTCACACGTGATTGCCTATGTCCCACATGCTGCTGTAAAGGACATATTGACTCAAGAAGGATTAGAAGGCAAAAGAGGCAAGTGGATTGCAAATATCCTTGAATATGACATAGAAATAAAACCAACCAAGCTGATAAAGGGACAAGGTTTAGCTAAACTGATGTCCGAAACAAATTTTCAAGCCTTAGAGATTAACCAACTGGGCAATGAACCGGAGCTGGCGACTCCACAGATCAGTGAAATATTTTTACAATCCCCATGGTACGCTGATATATGCTTTGTATTGTTAAACCTGTGTGCTCCCCCAGGATTGTCCAGAACCAAGAAAAGATTTTTGAAAATGAAGGCTTTAAAGTTGTGTTATAGATGGTGCATTATTTTGGAGAAATCATGAAGGTATATTGCTTAATTGTTTAATCATGAATGAAACTAACAATGTCATGAAAGAATTCCATGCAGGTGACTATGGAGGGCATCTATATTGGAAGTCCACTGCTGATAAAATTTTAAGGGCTGGTTTTTATTGGCCCTCTCTTTTTGCAAATGTAAAGAAGTTTGCCATGTCATGTCACAAATGCCAAATTTTTGAGGGCAAGAGAAAGCTATTACCCCTGCCCCTTAAACCCATCTCAACCGAAAAACCTTTTGAACAATGGGGTCTTGACTTCATTGGAGAAATCCATCCCTCTTCCTCAGGCCAGCACAAATGGATCCTAACAGCCACCGACTATTTCACTAAGTGGGTTGAAGCCATTCCCTGTAGACAAGCCAATGACACCATCATTATCCAATTCCTTGAGTGTAATATCCTTTCCAGATTTGGCTGCCCTGAGAAAATCATCACTGACAATGCCGCTGCCTTTAAGTCCAAAAAGATGATCAATTTTTTCCACAGATTTCATATTACCTTGGGCCACTCCACAGCCTATTACCCTCAAGGTAATGGATTGGCCGAATCATCTAACAAAAGCCTCATCAACATCATAAAGAAAGTGCTGGAAGAAAACAAGAAGAACTGGCACAAAAAACTGGTAAATGCCCTATGGGCAGACAGACTTTCGAGCAAAAGATCAATTGGGATGAGCCCTTATGAGCTAGTATATGGCATGGAGGCCAGATTTCCTTCATCCCTAGGCATACCTACTATCAAGCTGTTACAAGAGATTCAAGCTGAACCGAATGACATTCAAAGAAGAATCAATCAGACCATCCATCTACAGCAAACCAGAGAACAAGTTTATGACAGAGCTCAGATTGTGAAAGAAAAGCTCAAAAAGATGTTTGATAAAAGAGCTAAGGCTGAGGATTTCAATGTTGGTGACAAAGTTCTAAGATGGGATTCAAGAAGAGAAGACAAGGGCAAACATGCCAAGTTTGATTTTCTATGGAGAGGTCCATTGGTTATTTCTGATGTTCAGGGAAATAACACTTATTTTCTCAGATCTGTGGAGGATTGTTCTGCTGAAGAAGGCCCTGTCAATGGCTGTATGCTGAAGCATTACCATGACCCCTTTTAAAGGGAAACAATGCAGTTTTGTATATATCTTTGTACATTCTTAGTTGTATATATCAGCACTTTGTTTTCATTTTTATAAGCAAGCCGATTGTTTAAGAAGCAGCAGTAAATCTGTGAAGATCCAGCCGATGCAAGTAGTCCAGTTTTAAAGGCCCTATCTCTGCACTAATTTCAGCACAACAACGAAGAATAGCACAGACACATCACAATATATCATGGTAAAGGCAAGCTGTTGCAGATTATAATCTTCAGCCAAAAGAATGTTGACAAGGAAGAAGAAATAGGTCAGTAACTGTTCAGGACCAGAGTCAGAGGAGATACATCAGTTTTGGCCCATGATTTTCAGAGGCATAATGCTCAAACAATGTTGTACATAATTATCAAGCATGCAGAAGAAAGCAGGCGATGCTGTACAGTTCACAGTAATTCAGTTGAGGAGGAGGTTGTTCATAGTTCAAAGTTTATATTTTTAGCAGCCAGAACAAAGAAATGTTTCCAGTCTATAGCAACAAATAGAAGATCAAGGTAATCTGACCTGCTGTTCTTGACTTTTCACAAGAAAAAGCCATCCCCAAGTGGAGCCACTATTAGCCTCCTGTTGCAACAGGGTATCATCTTTCATGATTGACATTTTTACATGCCAAATATGTCATACTTTGCAGGCTGCAGTGTTCCATATTTCCACGAGGTGCCATGAAGTATGCTTAGTCCAAATGTACTGCTGTATTCCAATTTTTGATGAGTAGTTCCAGTTTTTGAAGAATTTTCATTTAAGGGAGGTCCAAATAGTTTAATCTTGGTCTCCCTAGGTTTCAATTTCTGTTTTAGAATATAGAGAATGTTATCTGTCCAAACAGTTTAATCTTGGCAGATTTGTAGATAGGTAGAGAATCAAAGGGACCCAACTGTTTAATTTGGGCCCTGGCAGAAACAAGTGTAGATTTAGATAGGAAAAATTCAAAAGAAAAATTGTAAATCTGAGTTTGCAAGTCTAAGTGCACCCAATTCAAAAGAAGAATTTTTTTTAGGAAAGTAGGCTGGGTAGGTAGCTGTGTGGTTGCAGAAAGGCAATTTATGATCAATTTTGTGTTACAAAGTGCCTTATCTTTACAGATCACAGTGCAGGCCGTTTTCATGCAAGGTAGCTCAAAGGTGGACATAACTAACTCCCCCTTCTTCTAATTCCCCAAGTTACTTACTAACTTCCCAAAGAGGTCAAGATCTGCTTGATTCCTCTTAGTTTCATCATCATCCATATCAGTTGCCTCGGTGAAGATCTGCTTCACTCAAGGATTTTATTTCTTTTCAAACTCTTTTCCCCAAAATTAGCCTAAGGTCCCTGATCTTGGCGCCTGCTTATCACCTTCATATTAACTACTAACTTTAGTATATAACTCCCTATCATTTTTCCCATCCCCCTATTAAAACTTTGTATATAAAATTCCCCTATGTAAATATTCCCCCCTGGCAATATAGCCATATTATTTCTAAAGTCAGGGAAAGAACAGTCCATCTAGGGCTGCTTTTAGCCCATCCGTGTCCAAGCAGGGATTAATCTGACACCTGGCCAGATTAATAACCTCTTCCCTAGCCCTAAAACCCTCAAAAACCCACTTTTTGCCCCCTTATCCTAAGTTTCGGGCATAAATTGCTAAACCCGCGCGCAAAAACCCATGTTCTACCCCTTTTCCTAAGTCGTAACTGTAAAAACATTAACCCGCACTCGAATTAACCCCCCAAACCCACTAAACCTAAGTTTCAAACCCCACCTGCGTGCGTTATTAAAATTGGAATATTCTGCGCATATTCCCCGCCCGTATACCCCCGCCGACTCGCCATCGCCGCCAGCCGTTGGATCATCCGCCCCGCAGATCTACGGCTGACGGGCCCTCCCATCCCCGAACCGCCCGAGCTTTAGCGTCCGGGAGATGGGCGGTATTACCGCCGTACTCCCGCCATGCGTCAGGCTCTGGGGTGTGGTGGAGCCCCTCCCCCCAAAACCGCCCAGGCGCTAAGGCGGTGCGCCCAAAACTGCTTACCACCCTCCCCTGTGACGTAAGCCCATGTCACCTGCCGAGTCACCTGCCACGTGGCCTCCTGCCACTGTACATGCCACATCACCGTCCGTACATGATGACGTCACCCGCTGACGTCATCCCGCTACGTCATCATGCTGACGTCACTCACCGTACGAAGTCACATCCGCTGACGTCATCAGCACTTTTTGGCGCGAAGGGCAAAAAATCGCACTTCGGAGCCCCGAAATCAGTTTCTGAGGCAGTTTTTGATGAGCTTAGCGCAAATCGCTCATCGCTAGATTTTTTGGGCCAGAATGGGGAATCTTCAGGGAATCTTTTGATTCTGCAGCCCCCAGGAAGCCCGAAAGGCACCGAATGAACCATTTTTCTTCGCGAAGCACTCAGGGAGGAGCAGAAAACGGTTTTGAAGAAAACAGAGGCTGAACATCGGCCATTAAATGATGATTTAACACACAGCACATCATAACAACATCGGTTTATTGCCAAAGAGTATCAGAGGAAGATGAAGAGCCAAAGAGTATCAGCCGAAGATTTTTTAGGGGCTCGAAGCACCTGAACATTGATGAGCCCCCCCAGAAAGTCAAATCAAAAGGTGTAAGCCCATCCTTGCCCTCAAATCACAGTTAAAGCTTTAAATGCAGACAGACAACAGAGATACAGAAACCCATACACATTTATTTCAGAAAACACTGCAGCTAGCCACCTAGGACAACATCATTTACTCAGTTTTGATATGGCGGCCCTGAGCGCAGCCCGAGATATTTTTTGCATTTATTTCTGGATAGGATTAGGTTAAGTAATCATCTTTCTTTCATACCTGATTAGGTCAAGATGTAATAAAGGAACTCTGTAGATAGTTTTGCCCTATATATACCGCCCTCTACATTGTTACAAGGGTTGGTTGATTGAGAATTTTCATTAGAGACTCGCATTGTATACCTGAGTTTTTCTATGATCAAAGATTGCTGAAAGCTTGGAGGGCAAACTGACTGTTGAAAATGAATGTTTTGGAGATATGAAGATGGAATTCTTGTGTTGCAGCCTGAAACAATTAGTGCATCTTACCTCTGTTTTTTGTTTACCACTATCTAAATAGCAGAAAGAAAGAATAGCTTAGAATTTGTTTAAATACACTCTATGCTCAATTTCTGTTATTTCTTTATGTTTTCCTCTGATTGAATTGGTTAGGAATATGAATTCCTCCTGGCTCATGCTTACCCTGATTCACTTGTGTTGGCCAATTATTTAGGGATTCTTCATTGCCCCTAGGTAGAGCTCTGTTACCTCCATCTGCTAAGTTGATTGAGAGATTCTTAACTGCCTCTCATTACTTAGCATTCTTCCCATCATTTAAACCTGAAATATTGTTTCATGCTCAGCTATCTTGCTCCACTTGACCTCTCTTGTGACCGAAGAAATGCACCAGCAGTTCTCCTCCTCGACTCCACGCCCAATGGTTTGAAACTTCCAGACTATGCTTTGCCTCTCTGTCAGAAAACATCAATTTTCCCACCAAAACAAAACAAAACCCCCTGAACTCAAAACCTAGCCTAGAATCCTTTTCAACAAAGCTAAATCATAAAGAGAGAGCCCTCTCTGATTGTAGGTTGGCTAAAACCTGCAGTCCAAAGTTGGTCTGTGGTTACCTTGGCCATATCCTTTTCCGGAGCTTAGGGAAAACCTGAGTGATAACAAGAGAAATCTAACTGCAATGTCCCTTTGAATTTTTCACCCCATGACCTATATAGAAGCATGCCAAATCTAGGGGGAATGTCGGCCACAACTACATCCATAAGAACATTCTTTGCTAGAATCTGATCCAAAGTTACAATCAAATCTTTAATGAGACCAATATATCTTACTCTACTAGAATCAAAGGAATAAAGGTCATGATACTTTCGAGTGATGTCCAAACCCAATTTTTCCATAAATGCATTTGGCATCATGTTGTGAGACACTCCTAAATCAAACATGGCATTGTGCAAAACATAATCATGCAATCTAAGGCTGATGTAAAAAGGAGCTACATTACTATCCTCAAATTGGCCTTCTAACGCTGGACCAAAGATAAGTTCTGGTTGGTCATCTTCCACATTTACTATATCAGACAAAGGATCTATATTCAAAATCTTTGCCACTTGACCTTAATAAATGCTGTTCTTCATTAATTCAGTCAAAGGTATTGACACTTTTAACTTAGCAATTTCATTTTCTAAGCTAAAGGCTGTAGTTTTCTCTACCTCTTTGACTGGAGCATCTTTCTTTTCAGTCTTCTCTTTTGTTGCACTTGGTTGATTTGAATTTTCATTTGCTGATTGTGTTTTGCTGGAAGTAGGATCTGCTGGCTCCTTTCCTTTCTTCTGAACATTTGGAGAATCATTCTTTGGTGGTATTGCTTCCTTCCGCTTCTGAATTGGATTAATTGGTACATCCCTACTCCGAAGTGAGTATTGTCTTTGCTGCATTGTTAATGCATTCATGTATCCCCTCTGATATTCATCTGATTCCTCTTCTAGGGATGTTTCATTTGCCAATATAAAATCTTCATCTTTTTGTATAGCTGGACTTTCTGAATACTCTTCATCTTCGGTGATATAAATTGGCAAATCATCTGGTGTAAAAAAGTGATTCTCCTCTCCTATTGGAGCCTCATCATCTTATGATTCAGTGCCATGGACATAGTTCTGCTGTAATGGTGTTTTGACTTGCTGTTGAGCTGATGGATCTTGAGCTCTTTGTTCCCATTGCTTAATTTTGAACTGTGGTTGCTGCTGACCATGAAAATTTGGATTTCTGACCTATGTCTCAGGCTTATCTGCAATGGTTAATCTATCAAACATCTTCTCAAGCTTACGAAGCACTTGATCTGAGGAGGAAGCTTCTTCCTTTATGGTCACTTTCTTTTCTGTCTTTGTCCTAGCTCTCTTAGCTAGCAGATTTTCCTCCACACTTACTGCAATTTTCTGCATATCCTCCAATGTAGCTGGGTCTCTTTCTCTCAATTGATATGCCATGTTGGGATCAAAGCCATCGGGAAATTTTATCAAAGCCAGCCCCATTGGTGGCTTGATATCAGCTGGAATAGCATTATAAACAGTATTGAATCTAACACAATAATCCTAGACACTTTCACCAACATTTCTCTTTATGTTTTCATACTCAGAAAGGATTTGGAGTGGATTTTTTTTTACCTCCCAACGATCCATAAATTGTCTATGAAGAACCTCCAATGAATTGATTGTTCCAGCAGGCAATGCTTTAAACCAATTTCGTACTTCGCCTCCAAAAGTTTGCACAAATAATCTCATAGTCACATTCTCTGCATCTATCTCATGAAGATCAAAGAAATCACTCATCCTATCAACATGCTATTGTGCTGTGATACCTTGGGAAGCATCAAACAATGGGATCTTACTTTGGTAATCAACAAGCATGGAATCTAGGTTTTGTGGCAAAATGAGAGGTGCATATCTGGTAGCCATTGCTCGAGGTGGATTTGAAACTGGCCCTGGGGATGTAGGAGGAGTTGGAACAATTATAACAATTGTTGTAACGGGTGTATGAGGTGTTGAAGGAGGTGAAGAAATTCTTGATGTTTGAGGTGTAGAGGGAGTTGATGGGGGTGAAATAACTGCAGATTTCTGATCAGATATGGTGGGATGCATGCGAATGGTGTGAATAAAAGGAGGCTCTGTAGGAATTTCTAAACCAGACACAACAACAGATGAACCAAGAGTAGCAGATGAAGATTCTAAGAACTCAGGAATATTGGTAGCCACAATTGAAGTTTGAAGATTTAGAATATAAGCATCAATTGATCTATTTTCTCTTTCAGTTTCAAGATCTTTGACAAACTCTGGATTTAGAGTAGTAGCACCAATTGCACTTTCAGAATTAGTTTCAAACAATGATAGCTTAAAACGTTCATCAAATGGGAGATCTTCAAGATATTGAAAAACAACTAGGCATAAAATAGGAATCACAGAACTTTCTTGGTGGAGAATTCTTGGAATAAGATTTGGGTTTTCATACACGGGAGGAGGATCAGGATCAGGATTGGCCCTGGTGTATCTTCTGGAAGCTAGTGTGTTGAATTATTCCCAAAAATCAAATTGACATTACAATCTTGTCAGCCTGCTAGATTCTAAACTCATCATCCAAAGTCTAGAATTATTTAATGTACTGGGGCAATTTGCAAGTCAGATGCTCAGTTCATAAACTAAATCGGAGATTGACTGAAGAAGCATTCATCTACTTATGCACTCGCAAAGCAAGATCAGTTCAAGGGCTACCTGGCTAACTTCAGGCTCCGTCTGTAGTTCATAAAGCAAACAACAATAACAAGCAAACAAACTTGTTCTCCCTAGTATGGTCGCCAATATGTTAGTGCCTAAATCTACCTCAAGCTGAGAAAGGAAGGTCTAGGGTAACATCAAACCACACTTAACGTGATATCTAGCCCTACTAGTTTGGGAGAGGGCTATCTTCTTGTCAATCTCGATGAAAATTTATCAAGGAAGGCTTGAGGTGACTGATATAAATACTAATTTTAGGTTAGGTATGTTTACTCAGAGGATTTTGATTGATTTAAATGGTTGGTTGTTGAATCAGATGAGGAAGGCAACTTTGGGTCTGGGAAATGAACACATATTTGCAGAGGTTTCTGTGCGGCAAAGTAGGCAAGTGTTTTAATACTTTGAAATGAGTGTAATGGTGAGTATAAAGACTGGTGAGGAGCTAGAGAGGGCATGAAAATGTCATGAGTCCTCTTCAAACAATAGAAAACATGTAAAACTAAATAAACCCCAAGGCAGAGCACTGAAACATCAATGAATTATACCTTTTACACTTGATTCATTTAGTTATGAAGAATAAGAGAGATGATGGCACAAATAAACATAATATCAACTGCATTACAGAGAAGAAAACATTTCTAATTCACATTACCACAAGAATCCCACAAAATGCTGCAAAACCCTGGTTTATTTCCTTGCCAACTGCAGAAATGATATACAATAGTGCTCAATGCATCCACAAGAGTCAAACCCTGAAAATTGACTAAGAAAGTACAAGATATAAGCCTCAAACCACCTATGCTAGCCATCAGGGGTCGAATCCATGAGTTAAGGACTTGTTTCAACAAGATCTAAACTAGGAACTGAAAAATAGGCAGTGGAACAACTTGCCTCTAAAACCATGGAAACTGATTCATTCAGTTCAAAACCACCTAAAACTGATGTATCTACCTCCTTAAGTAATTTTTCATGATTTTTACATCAAATTACTTCAACTTACATCATAAATTTGACCATGAGAGAGAAAAATTCAAACTGGTAGAAGACTAGGCAAAATTATGAGCAAACAGGCAAAATTGGCAAATTTTCCTCCTATGCATAGTGCCATTTTTTTCTCTACGTAGCGCTTTTTCCAAGCCACTTTTGGAAAGCTTCCTGAAGTCAAAATTAGGTTTAGAATAGCTCATTGGAAAGATTGGTGAGTCTACATTCTAGGACAACTTGAATTTTTTGATTTGGAGTCCATTTGACCTCCAAAAATGCAATCTCCCAAGACTGCTTCATGTGTGGCCAAAAAGTGGCAGAAAGGGCATTTTAAAGGTATTTTTAGCCCTTTTGGAGGTCCAAAAATTGTCAAAACTTTCCAGCCATTTTTGAGCATGCATAACTTTTCATGATGAATCCAAAAATGCAAAGTTTTCTGCAAATAGAGGTCCCCATCAAAACGTAGCGCTGGTGGAGCTACGCACATGCCAGAAAAACCTATTTTTTGCCTTAAAAATTCAAAAATGACAAAAACTTCACCAAATTTCTTGAAATTTGGCATGAGTGATCTTTGTTAGGTGCTATGCTAGGTCAATGATGCTTCAGCCAAGATATTGAGCTTATCTTGCTCTTTTTTGCTACTCAAAGCTCTCTTTAACTTGGCTTTTAGGTACCTTATTCTTGTCTTGCAAATTTTGTTCCGGGCCAAATAGTGATAAGCCATGTGGCGCAACATGTTCCTTTCCTTGTTTGCCTTGTCTAGTAGCTTCTCAAGGTGGATATTCACCTTCTCCAACACATATTCCCGGTCCTTATCTTCTTCAATGGATGTCACTTTGCCCTTTGCCCTTTTGGACTTTTGCCGGTTTTCTTTGATGATTTGCAGCTCCAGGAGTTCTTGTTTGTCAGTAAGCTGCTTGTTTTCTTGCTCAAGGAAGTTGATAATCCACTTAGCCCACTCAAGTTTAAGTTATAAGGCATGGATTTCAACTTCTTTCTCCTTAATGATCTCATCCTTGAGCTTTGAGCTTTGGGAGCCCAAATCAGTGTCCTCTTCCTCAACCAAAATGAAGTCTCTATCTTGGCCTTCAGAAGGCCCTTCATCATGCAATGGTTGTTTTCCTTTGTCTTGTACCTACTCTGCTGAAGAAGAAGGCAAAGCTCCTTTCACCCTGGGTGAAGATAACATTTTCCTGTTGTCTGGTGAAGAGAACGAGACCCCTTCCACTTCTAGTGGAGATAATACTCGTTTGGCAGCTACAAATAGTATCCTTGTGCCTTTCTCATAAGTGACAAACACTGGCACACCTATAGGTTCAGTCTCATGAACATCTAGTTGGTTTGAAGGCCCTCCTTCCTCGTGAAGCACCGATGGAGTCACCTGAGGGCTTTTGAATACCTCATGTGCAATGAAAGTATCCCATGAAATATTCAGCAAGCTTAGCTGATGCAAAATAACAATCTTAATCAATGAAAAATGATAAATGCTACTGAATTGTTGAGGAAAAGGTTTCCTTTTCACCAATGAAGCCATCTTCTCAATATTTATGCATATGAAATAGGGAGGTTCATCATCCTCACTCTAGTAAAGTGCATCAACAATCTAACATGGTAAGTGCATAAGCAAGAAAAACTCTCTTCAAGGGTGAAATATTTGATAATAAGCTTCATGAGTGGATCATAAGTGTCTTGTAGGTATCTGAAAGGAAAGACCCTACTGATTTGCCTTTGATAACTAGCCTTGATGTAAGGCTCATAATGCTCTTTGCCCACATGCTGTCCTTTGTTCCACTATTCTCCCACACTAGGAATACCTGTTGCTGCTGAAATATTTTCAGGTGTCAAAGTGAAGGAGACACCAGCTAGGTCCACCTGACCATTGTGAAGGTGAAGAACAAATAACCTAGCAAGTTCATGGTGATATTTCACCCTCTCCACCATCTCACAAAACTGGTAGCAAGACTGATTTTTAAAACATGTTACTGCAAGAGGGCAAGCTAGTAACTTCGTGAGAGTGATGGGCTTCTCTCGGATGTGTTTTCCTCCCTTATGTGGTTTTCTTGGTGCATGAACCTCTTGGGAAGAATCACTGACAATTTCATCATCCCTTTCATAAGCTGAATCTGTTTCCATACTTGCAAATATAGAGTGTAGAATGATGAGTATGAAGAGATTTTCTTAAATATAGGGTGACTGCTGTTTTTCTTTTGGGGATAAAAGGGTTGACTGATAGTATAAGTGCAAAGGAGGGTTTGATGATAGCAGTAGGGTTTTTAGGGAATGATAGGGTTTAGGAAAAGGGAATTAGGGTTTGGGGAATAATAGGAAATATGTATAGGGTTTAATGTTTGGTGATGGGGGGGGGGGGGGTAAGGTGAGTGTCAATGGGAGAGGGAAAGGGGAAGGGAATTAGGGAAATTTAGTACAGGGGGATGGGGTGTGGAAAAATCATACAAGGGAGTGAAAACAACAAGAATAACAAAAACCCTATATAGTTTTGCAAGACAACTTTGAAGCAACTAGGGTTTGATTTTTCACCATTCAAATCACTATGATGGATGACAAATTTCTCTTGCTAGGGCAGATGGGAGGGTGTACTTACTTGAAGAGATGATATTTGCAAACTCGGAGGCTTGGAAAAGCAATGAAATTCGTTTTGAAGCTTGGCCAACAGATGCACCGCGCCAACACCTAGGTGCGTAACACACTTTCTGTGCATAGCACCCATTGAAATTACTTTGGAAAACCTATGCCTGGTGCGTAGCGCCAGTGCCCAGGTGTGTCGCGCCGATGAAAACTGGAATTTTTGCTGCAAGTTTCCCTCTTTCTCCTCAAAGTGCAATTTTTCTTTTGGCTCTCTCTCACTTGCACAAAATAAGGTCTTCCAAACACTAAAGATAATTTTATATCATCTTGACTTTAATTTTTCATTTTAGAAACCCACTTTCCTAAAGTTGAATTCACTTTGCTTTAAAAACCCTTTTTTTTTACAGTTTTGGCTCTTTTTGTCATTTGATGAACATGATGCTTGGATGTTTTTGTTTCTTTTGCAGTAGTTGGAGTGCTGGAGTTGGCAAGGTGACCAAGGGCTATAACTGAAGCTTTATTACATATGGAAACATTAAAATTACATAAATTTGTACATGAAAATATAAAAACTCAATTTTCACCTCAAAATAGAGTTTTGAGGTAAAAACCATTTATGAAGCAAATAGTCAGTGAAATTTATGATTTTATGAACTTATTAAACATCCTCATGTGCCTGCTGACCTCTTATTGAGCTTTTGAAGACCATGGTGGCAAACCCTAGACCTAATGAGACCTAAAACCCTAAAAATGGCTTTTGCAAATGTAAATGACAAAAAATGACTGTAAATGACCTGAACTTGTGAAAATAGGCCAGCAGGTAAAGACCATGAGGGAAATTTGATAATGAACCACTTCCATCAGTTGATCCATGACCTAATGGAATGCAACTGATCGGATGGGACACCTAAAATGCATGCAAAAAGAGAATTTGATCACTGATGGAGGGATGAAGATATTGACACTAACAGATGGAAGGCTTAGGGAAGGTGGTAGATGGGTGGAATGAAGTGAGGAAAGGTCTAGGATCACTCAGAAGTCAACAACAAAGATAGAGGAAGGTTGGATTCGCTCAATGTGCTTGGAAGAATTTCTATGAAAAATGATGAAAACAAGGAATGGCTATGGTGGATCGAGAGGAAGGTGGTTTCTGGATATGAAGTCTTTGTCTCCTCCTAAACCACATACTCTACATAAAACATGTATAATTCCCAAAAAGCTATGTAAACAAGAAGCTTCTCATAAGCTAGAAAAGTAGAATTAATGAACTAACTGGCTACATGATGCATGAGGAAATTTTCTAAAAGGAATGAAAGCATGGATGAGATCTACTGCAAGAGTGAAGGTAGAAGAGATGGAAATGAAATCCTACTTTGAAAAACTGATCAAATTCTAACTTAAATAAAGTAAACTCTAGAGCTTATGCAAGAAATAAAAATTTGTGTTTTTGGGGCTGCATAAGGGTCCCTTCCTCAAATCATGATCCCAAAGGGAGGAAATGAGGCGAAGACACCCACTGAAAAACTTGTGGTACTCATTTTATCTTTTCTAACCTGTTATTGAAGTAAGGCACAAATGGAATCAAACTAATAAACAACCAATCCAATCTACACTACTTGCAATGAAAACACAACTAAAAAAAATTTAACAATGAAGCTATGAGACTCATCTAAACATACAGATATAAGAAACGGGAGCCTTGGCTACTAGGGTTGGGCCCTAACCCAAGAGCTTCAACCCTTTGAGTTAAATATGTGCTGGCTCAAAACAAAACTCATTCTTATTACCAAAACATAAAGTTCAATAAAACTTTCAGAAGTCTGGAGCTTGAAAATAACTTAGAGTTTTACGACAAAACTTTTAATCCTAATGATGCTCTAGGCCTCTCTACTTATGCAAATGAAGTCCCCAATGACTTCCTTAAAATTAGGGAGGCTCGTCTCCCAAACTCGAGATAAACTAGCTCTTTGTCTCTCACTTGGTCGGCTGCCCTCTAATCCTCACGGCTTGGCTGCTTGCACTTCGAGATGGTGTGATGGATGGAGGAATATTCGAATGGGGGATAAATAAATGAGGAGGATTTACCTCCTACAATCCCTCTCCCTTTTCCCATTCGAGTTTTAACCTTAGTATTTGCCAAAATTCCTTGATTTTCTCCTTCAATCCTGCATTCAATGCATATTAGTCCACTAGGCATAATATCCAACTCTAACTCATCTCATAAAAAAAATATAATTAAAAACATGTAATAAGTTGTGAGAAAAGTTTTTTTGACTAAGCTAGGAGGTGAATTAAGGCCCATATAATTACCCAATGATGAGGGTCATCATCACCCCCTACTGAAAGTGTTTCTCATCCTCTGAGCAACTCAATCAATATCCATATCCTTTATAGCTCTAGTGGCCTCCCTGGCATCCCATGCCTTTGCTATGGTTTCCTCTTCTTGTTCATAGAAGCCTGCTTTCCTTTCTACCTCCTCCCACTGTCTCTTTTCTTCTTCTTCCTTCCTTCCTTCTAGCATTCCTAAGAGTAGTGGTGGACTGAGTTTCAGGCCAATCCAATTGACTTTCAGCCTTTGCATAGATTGCTTGTACATGGGTGTCCTGTTTAGTGCTTCTCTCAATCTTTGAGGAGAGTGGTACTTTCTTATCTTTAAGTTGTAAGGCAATGTGTTCCATCTCCTCAGGCAAGCATATATGCTATCATCCCCTAACAACCTGAACATGTCCTCAAAATGTGAAATTGCTTGCTCTTGGGAAGAAAGATATCTAGGTGCAAGCTGAGGATCATTTGCAAGCAAATTATGGGTACTGATGAGGGCCATGGGATCTGTCTGTTCAACTTTGATCATAAGAGGTTCAGTTTTCTCTTTTGCCAATATGTTCTTCATCTCTGCATCCCTTGATTCCTCATGGTTCGTCCATGATGCCAAAGCCATCAACAATAAATCTCCTAGCTTGGAATTAGGGTCCCATACATTCATGTCTGTTAAGGCCATGTTGTGCAAATAAAACTCATACATCTCCCTATATTCTAGTGTGATATGATCACGAAGATTAATGAACTACATGTAGTCTTGAAATGGCATGGTGCCTCTCTGTGCTAGGGTCTTGATCCGGAACTGCAATCACTGTTCCTTGAGGTATAGGGCATAGGATTTAGCTGGAATCCTACACTGGATTGCTTCTAAATAGAGATTGGCTATACATGCCAATTGATTCTCTCTTTCTTGCAACTATCCTCTCAACCATGCATTTTCTGTTTTTAGTTGATATTTCATTATAACCTCTTTGTCTCTCAAGCTACTTAGCTCTCTGCCCATCTCCTTGAGCTTCTCCTCCATGTTCCCAATGTCTTCCACCCCCTTGGATTTGGCGATTTTCATCCATTGGTGAGTTTTAGCTCTTTCCTTCTCAAGCTTGAAGAATAGTGGAATATCAAATTTTTGAGGAATGACCCTGCCTCCTTAAATAAACCGATAGTAGGAGTCAAGGTTAGGTTGGGGGTTAGGTTCTATTGACTCTGGGTCCTCTTCTTTAGTTTCTTACTATTGTCCTACCTCCTTTTCCAATTTTTGTGTCTCCTATAGGTTCAACAGAGTATCCCGTAGGATTGCTTCTACTTCTTGTAGATTCTACTATGTATCCTGTAGGATTGCTTTTCCCTTGGAGGAGGTGGATCTAGTCATAGGTCTTCTCACATAGGTGATAGGAGACTTAGGGGAAGGCATTTTATCCTTTTGTTTAGGTGAGTATTCAATCATAATGGGAATTTTGGTTGGTGCTTGGGGTTTCCTCTGCCGTATTCTTATGCTTTTCCTTGTCCTGAAATATAAGGGGGTCTGCCTCTGTCTTTTTCCTTTTTGCTTGATGAGGGTGCTAAGAGCAGTGAGGGTAGTTGTTGCCTCTCTCTCAGTGGGTTTTGGAGACACCCTAGGTGACTCCTCCTTGTCTTCTTCCCCCTCTTTCCTCTTGTAGATCCTCATCTTCTTTATCAATTTCCTCCTTAACATCCTCCTATGTTTCTTCATCCTCCTTCTCTTTCTCCTCTTCTTCTTCATCTTCCTCATTTTCTTCTGTTTCATCTTCTTCTTCATCCATATTATCTTCATCTCCTTATGTTTCTTCTTCTTCCTGCTTTACTTCTTCTTCCTCTGCTTCAGTCTCTTCCTCTTCCTCTCCACTCATAGTAGGACTAACTTCATATGTGAGAGCTTTGATGTCTTCCTCTACCTGCATGTCTTTGAAAACTGACCATTGTATAGGAATTCTGAGGGTTTGGAGGGAATATTCTAGAAGGATTCTAATTAACCCATGGTGAGATAACTATTGGAAATTTCCCTCTTACATCTTGATGCTTGTGTCTATTAGTGATTGTAGCAGGAAGTATGGTATGCTGAGCCTATGGTGAGGGGGTGTTTCTGCTCCAAATCTCAATTCTTCAAGGAGTCTAAAATGATAGCCATATACTACACTATACATACCTGTTGTGGTCACCAACAACCCCCCTCTTTGATTAGTATTAGCAATAATATCAAGCAAAGGGGGACCCTTAACAAAAAATCTCAAAAATATTTTTATCAAAAATTTTTGTATTTAACTCTACATCGCATCGCAAAGAGAAAGTGAAGAGTTTTCCTATGCGCGTAAACAAGCTGCAAAGAAGCGATGCGAAATTCATCGCATCGCATATTTTGAAAGCACCCTTAAAAGAAAATAAAAAGGAATCGCCGACGGCCGATATGCGACGTTGCATACCGCAAACGTCGCAAAAGCAGCACACAACGAGCAAATGAAAATTGCGATATTGCGATTTGCGATCCTACAAACGGCGATTTTGCGATTTGCGATCTGTGACGAATGAGACTATTAATTGTTGCGATGCGAATCGCAGAAACCACTCATCGCAAAGTTTCTTCGGCATGATCTGTAAACCCAAAATCGAGCGCGCACCTTAAGGGAAATTAATGATTACACGCTTGAGTATCCAAAGATGATCATGTTGCGTTTTTCGAAGAGTCAAGTCATTATGAGTGTCATGATTATGCATTCATTAGAGTTTAAAGCTTTCATGTCAATCTTTTCGTCATGTCTCTTTTCCTTTGCGTAAACTGTAAGGCAGCAACTAATATAAATCTATATGCAGGAAACATCCAAGGAAAAGGGGAAAGTGCAATACTCGAAGAACAGAGAGGAGATGCCTTCGCAAATGAATGCTGCATGCAGCAGAGCCGCGGATTCCAGAGTATCACTCCACAGACACTGATGAAAATAGACTATCCAAAACTCAGAGTCAAAGGCGCACAAATGCAGCATGTTTACAAAAGATCCTGAAGCTCAGATTGGATAAAGCAAAAAGAAAAACGCTGAAAAGGGATGATTCTTCAGAAAATCCTGGAACAAAGAATGGAAGCAATTTTCAATACGTAAGATTGTTCAGGCAACGAAATCCCTAACTCATTGAGTCATTCACATGGCGGGAAACCGAAATAGCAACAACACAATCAGTTTGAAAGAAATCTGGGTTATACTAAGTATACACACAACAAAAAACACCCAGCCAGAGGAAGATTTTCAAAAATATCTTCTAGTTTGTTAGAAAGAGGTGTCAGCTTTTGTTATTTCTACTTTCATCGCCCGAGCAAAAGGAAAAGACAACCAGCCGACTCTTTCCAGGCGAACCTCACATTGCTTACAACACTAAGGAGCAGATACAGTAACGGTTAGAAATTAGATTCAATTTTTAGAAATAAATTTGCTTTAGTAAAAGGGCGGTCATTTGAAGCCGTTCCCTAAATTTGTGTAATTAAGATTAGTTAGTTAGTAGTATTTAACCCTTCTCATGGCATTTGGAGAAGGGTCCGGGAATTTGTCAAAAAACTTGTCCTCAGAACATGCACTTTTGCACCCTCGGAGGGGGTTTTTGATGAATGGATGGATCGAGATTTATTTATGTTTGCATTTTAATGTCTGCTACTGATGTTGCACTTCTGTACTCTTAGTAGATGTTAGAAGTAAGTAGAGATAAATCGTTATTGCTTGAAGCTTGTGAGTGAAAATCAGTCATAAATGGTAATTTTATCTCTTGATTAATTTCTGCTCATATTCTTAGAGTGATATACAGCTGATTTGTTTATATGTTGATGTATGAATGTCTGGATTACCATTTGGCACTTTTGTACGGTGGAATCATTTGTTTGTGCTTGACATATGAATAAATGATTATGCGATATGCTGTTCACAACTGTTTTGCCTAACTTCTTATGCAGAATGGTTCATCTTAATTGATTTATATTCTTATGATAGCTGAATGATCTTTATTACCAGTTGTTGTATGAAATCTTTCTAGATCGCATAATGAAAGAATTTTACCCAGGTTAGTATAGATTAGATGTGCTGTTTTTGTTAGATTACAGTAGCATAGAGTCAGTTTAGAGTCTAGAATTAAATTAGTTTAAAATTACCTTTAGATTAGTATCTTCAAAATCTACACACACACACACACATCTTTTAGATTGGGAAGCTGGTCCCATCATCCCCAGTCGGACCCGCTACACCAAACGGGCAAGGAGCCGCCAACCAGGTTCCCGACCGGGTGGGTATCCCCCTTGTTGTTGACCCGATTTCGGGGCCCTCAACATATTTGGCGCTAGAAGGAGGGCCCGAACTATGAATGGAAACTAAGTCAAAATCTAAATTCCATTCTGAGAGTAAATCACCCTCATCAACTCCCCCGACTTCTCCACTACGGTTAAACCCGGAGTTAGAAGTCGCTCGAGTATCCACCGCTGCTACCTACTCCAATATATCAGACCAACTCATTATTGAACCCCCTGAAATCCAAACTTTGATTCGTAAACTCCAGGGATTCTCTATTTTTTCTCATAGGTCTGATAAATCTAACAGTAGCGTGACTTCGCAGTACAATCCTGCTCATCCTCTGACCAGATTGAAGAGTGAAAAATTTGGTATTCAACCAAGTGAACTCCCTCTCCCTACTAGGAAAAGAGCAAGGAAAGCACCACCGGAGTCTGACCGTGAGACTCTTTCATCCACTTCGTCCATTTCAACACCCTCACCACGAAGTCAACCATCCACATCCTCATCCCAAATCACTCATCCATCTTCCACAACACTTCCTCTTCAATCATCAAAGATCATAATACCTTCATCTTCTCAGCATCAGGGACCGTCTTCTGCACTCTCATTAACTAGCGGCTCAACGATGGCCCAGTCTCCATGGAACAATCCTGGGGCGGTTTTAATGCCTCCACCCCTGAGCCCAATACTGGCCCATCCTAAGAAGTGGCTACCTAAATTCAATCCAGAAACAGGCATGCTAGCTGAAGAGCATATCAATAATTTCATGCTTTCTGTTAATCTCAACGGAGTTACCAACGAAGATGCTGTCGTCCGACTTTTTCCTTACACAATGCAAGGAACAGTCGGGTCATGGTACTTTTCGTTACCTTCCGGGTCCATCACAAGTTGGGACATTTTTCAAAGTCAATTCCTCACCAATTTTGGCGATGACAGATCAACAACGACATTGATCAATGACCTATCTAATCTTAAAGCTGAGGCTAGAGAACCCATTAAAGATTTCAATTTACGGTTCAACAAGATCCTCAACAAGATTCCCGCTGCTTCTCAACCCAGCGAGGAAGTAAGATGTGAATGGTACATCACGGCCTTACCATCTAACTTGGCTATCTTCGTAGATAGGGCAAACAAGACGACCTTAGTTGAAAACTTAACTGAGGCATTAGCAGTAGAAAAACGCGTAGTCGCCCTAGAAAAGAGATCTGCAATAGAAGAACGCAAATCTAAGAAGATCTCTTTCAAAGAAGACACCAAGAAGAAGCAAACGAAAGATCCTTTCGATATGGAAGGATTACAAAAGGTGTTAAAGGCCATGTCCAACGAGATGATTGACATAAGAAAGCAAGTAGCAAAAACTTCTTCAAAAAAGCCCTACAGATCTTTTAAAAGAAACCTTCCCATGGAGGTGAAACCACCCAATGCTGTCTCAAACGTCGAATCTGAAGAAGAAGAAGAAGAAGAGAATACCACTGAAGGGCAGATTGATGATGAAGAAGTTGTGGAACTACAAGGAATTTGGGATTTCATCCTCCCACAAGAAGAGGATAAAGAAGCATTTCCGGTTAGCACACGAAGTAAAAATCAACTTGATCCTCCCCAAACTACCCCTAAACAGAAGGGCGCAAGCCCTGCAACAAAAGATAAGGTCGCAACAAAGAAAACAACCACTAGAGCGACCCAATTTAGCCCAGTCCAATCAGATCAAGTACCTCCATCAAGAACACTGATAGTGTCGGATGAAATGGAGTATAACATTATCGATGACATGAAAAATACTAGGGCTAATATCACTCTGTACGAATTGAGCAAATTGAAACATCAACAGAAAATAATGATGAAAGAATTACATGCCGTGCCTACTACATCTTTACCTACAGCTGTAGCTTCCCACAACATGGGAAGACCTCCAACCAACATGATCAATAAGATTGATCCGAATGACATTGCCTTGATTGGAGGAAGGTCAAGATCCCATACTCCTCCTTTTCTCCTCACTTATGAAATTTTCAATAAAAACGTGCACAATTGCCTGATTGATTCTGGTGCTTCAACGAATATTCTACCCAGATCAATATGTGCCAAATTGAATGTTCAGCCTCAGAAATCTGCAGTGCGCATAGTTCAACTTGATCGATCTCAAGTCGAAGTGATTGGTGAACTTAACCAGGTGACCATAAGATTGTCGTCTAACCCGAAAGTATGTCAGGTTATCGACATTCTAGTAGCTGATATCCCTGAATTCTATGGTTTAATTCTTAGCAGGGATTGGTCCGAAAAACTCCACGGATATTTCTCAACCGACTAGTCGCACATGTGGTTACCCTACAACGGTAAACCCAATCAAATAAAGGTTGAACGAGAATTGCACCAAAAGTACATAGTGACAGAATTGGAAGGAGAGAACGAAGCAATAGCATACAACAGCAGTATCATAGGCAATTACTCAGTAGATTCTTTCCTCGGAAATTTCAATGCTCACACTTCACCTTACTTAGAAAATTCAGTTGTGTCCCAAGTTGAAAATTTTTCCCAAACTGATGATTCAAAGTGTTTTAATTTTTTAGATAATTTTGTAAATACATCTTTATTTTGGAAATTATATTTTGATGGCTCTAAATCTAACGAGGGAGCAGGAGCAGGATGCGTTCTGGTTAACCCAGATGGGAACAAGACCATGCTTACATGCAGACTTGAGTTCGATTGCACAAACAATACGACGGAATACGAAGCCTTGGTGCAAGGCCTATACAAAGCAATCTACTTGAATGTTAAGTATCTTCAAGTCTTTGGAGATTCCGAAATTGTCGTCAAACAGGTACGTAACACCATACATTGCCTGTCAAGTCATTTAAAGCACTATCAATCTTTAGTACAAGATCTGACTTCGCATTTCATAGCATTCAATATTTCGTCAATCCCAAGACTCCAAAATGCGAGCGCAGACCTGTTAGCTAACGTAGCCTCTAGACTGATTCCCTCCGAAGATTTTAGTCCCGATAGGTTTTCAATAGAATTAATCTTTAAACCATCCATCCCTGACAACATCACCAACTGGAGAGTATTCAATGACGATCCAGACATTGTAAATTTCCTCACTTCTGAAGGATCCTACTCAAATCAAATAATTGACGAAGACCATCATGATCACCAAATTCAGCAAAATAGCACTGATAACGCTATACCTAAATCGGTGGTTAAGTTAGAAGATTTATATGATTTGAAAAGTCGGTTTAAAAGGTATGCCAATTCTAAACTCTACAGTTCAACTCTGAACTATGAATTAGTGAACCTAGGAACTGATCAGAAGCCGCAAAACGTTAATCCAGGCCACGGCCTAGCCCCTGAAGAAAAATCAGCATATATCCGTCTTCTGAGACAATTCAAAAACGTTTTTGCGTGGAATTACGATGAGCTGAAAACATACAAAACTTCTATCATTCAACACACTATCCCTATGATTGACAATGAAAAACCTGTCCAGCAGAAGCTCAGAAAAATCCACCCCAACTTAGAAAATCAGATAAAGACTGAGCTAAATAAATTGTTGAGAGACAGAATAATTTTCCCTGTCAGACACTCCAAATGGGTATCCAATATGGTGCCTGTTAGGAAGAAAAACAGAGATATTAGAATCTGTATTGATTTCCGGAATCTCAACAAAGCCTGTCAGAAAGACAATTTTCCCCTCCCACCTATGGAGCAAATACTACAGGCAGTAGCGGGCTCAGAATTAATGTCTTTCCTGGATGGATTTTCAGGATACAATCAAGTGCTGGTACATCCCGATGATCAGTTAAAAACCACATTCCAAACCAAATGGGGCACATACGCATATCAGAAGATGCCATTTGGTCTGATCAATGCCAACGCTACCTTTCAGAGAGCCATGGACATCGCGTTTAAAGGTTTGGTCAATAAATCGGTAGTGATTTACCTGGATGATATAACAGTGTACTCCAAGAAGCGAAGCGACCATCTCAAAGATTTGAAACAAATCTTTCAAAGATGTTTAAGGTATGGAATTTAACTTAACCCAAAGAAATCTTTTTTCGCATTAAGTGAAGGGAAATTGCTCGGATTCATAGTGTCGAAATCTGGTATTCACATTGAACTTGACAGAATCAAAGAAATTTCCGAAATATCCATACCCCATAACAAAAAGGCCATGCAATCTTTCCTTGGACAAATCAATTTTGTAAAAAGCTTTGTCTCCGATTTTTCACGTATTATTTCTCCTTTACAAAATATGATAAAAAAGAATTCAAATTTTAAATGGGGCATAGATGAGCACGAAGCATTCAACTTGATCAAACAAGCTATCATCAACGCTCCATCTTTAGCTACCCCAAATTTTTCAGAATCTTTCATCTTATACACTTTTGCCTCAGAGAAAACTTATGCCGCGATTTTGACTCAAGTAAATCAAGAGAAGGCGGAAGCTCCAATCGCATTCTTTAGCTCGAACTTACAAGGTGCTGAACTCAATTACTCAGACGTGGAGAAACAGGCTTATGCTGTTTTCAAAGCGATCAAATATTTCAGACCTTTCTTACTTAAAGCCCATACCAAAGTCGTAGTACCGTTTCCAGCGGTAAGAAACTTGTTGGTACAGAAGGATGTGGGCGAAAAGAGAGCAAATTGGATTACCGCTCTACAAGAATACGATCTTGAGATCAAACCAGCAAACATCGTAAGGGGTCAAGGCTTCTGCAAGATGTTAGCTGGAGCATCGCAAATTCCTGAGAACTCATCTGAAGAGGTACACACGTATGAGGTAAGCCTAAACGACGCAGAATCATTATATGCGGACACCATTTATTATCTTAAGAACGGGTATGCTCCATCACACCTGGATCACACCAAGAAAAGAGCTCTGAGGTTGAAAGCTAAACAATACCAGCTCATAAATGATGTTCTGTTTAAAAGGAATTATGATTCTGTACTTCTTAGGTGTCTTGAGAAAACTGAAGCCGAAAAGGTTTTGCAGGAACTCCATGATGGACCAGCAGGTGGACACTATGCTGGAGAGACTACTGCGCATAAGATCTTACGTGCAGGATATTATTGGCCCACGCTGTTCAAAGACTCATACAATTACGTAAGGAAATGCCAAATCTGCCAGACTGCTGCAGGGAAACAAAGGAAATCATCCATGCCACTACAGCCGGTCAACATCAAGCAACCATTCAGCCAATGGGGCTTGGACATAATAGGTGAGATCGTTCCTCACTCTTCTAAGTAGCATAGATATATCCTCACGGCAACAGATTATTTTACTAAATGGGTAGAAGCAGTTCCTCTCAAGACAGTTAATTCTGAAAATATTATTGAATTCATAGATCAATTTATCATCACTAGGTTTGGATTGCCAACGGCCTTAATGTTTGATAATGCATCATACTTTTCTGGAAATGCAATGACTGAGTTTGCATTAAAAAGAGGGTTAAAATTGAAATATTATGCTAATTACTATCCACAAGGTAATGGGTTGGCTGAATCAACAAACAAAAACCTAATCAGGATTATCAAAAGAACAATCGACCAAAACCAAAAGAATTGGCACAAAGCGCTGGTAAATGCTTTATGGGCAGATAGAATCACGAATAAAGCTTCAATCGACACTTCTCCCTTTAATTTAGTTTATGGGAAAGAGGTGGTTCTTCCAACTCACTTAGTCATTCCCTCTTTGTCTTTAGTACAACACATCGATGAAGTATCTACTTCCTCTTTGCAATTAAGACAAATGGAGATAATCAAACTAGAAGAACGCCGAGAACAAGCTAAGAAAACCCATGCTCACCACCAAGCGCTAATAAAATCCTCTTTTGACTCAGCCATCATAACCAGAAAGAACTTTCAGATGGGAGATTTAGTTTTGAAATGGGATAAGGCTCATGAAGAAAAGGGCAAACATACGAAATTTCAGAAGCTGTGGCTTGGTCCTTTTCAGATTGTAGAAGTCATAGGCCCATCGACGTTTATGTTGCAGGATTTGGCAGGTAGAAGAGATTCTTTGCCTGTGAATGGACAAATTCTTAAAATGTATTTTCCATAGAAGATCATTCTTCTATTTTTGTAGGATAGTTTTAATTTCTTTTATTTTGTTTTTCTCTTTCTTATAAATAAAACCGGTTGTAAATGATCATTGAATAAGATTCATGAAAGAGCACACTAACTCTCTATCAGATTTTGATTTCACTTGTACAAATAGCAAAACTTTTCAAAAAATCTGATTTTTATTATTGACAAATAGAGTTAACTTTAGCCTGAATAATGATATTAGTTTCAACCTTTCAAAAGACTTTGATGAAAGCAACCTTTGGTAAAAAATTGTTTTATCCCAGCACAATGAAAGGTATCATCAATAATAAAATAAATATTCTCTGCAAAGCTGTTATTTTCAAAACTCTATTATTGTCGTCCAGAGCTTTCTTAAGGAAAAACAATGACTTCCTCCCTGCTAAAGGAAACCGCAGCATTCAGAGAAACAATCCGAGAAAACACTATATCTCAAAGAATAAGAGGTCTCATCACGAGCCGGCTTATCATGATCACAGATATTATAACTTGCTAACTTTGCCAATACTGTCTATCAAAACAGGGCAACGACTCAAGATTGTTGCAATCAAAAGACAAGGGGTATCATCACGAGCCAGCTTGTTCAGCAAAAGTGTAAATCAAGTGAATGACTGTGTCATAAATTGGCCACCAAACCAAGACATTGTTCTTTAGAGAATAAAAAAGGAAAAAGTGTCAAAAAGGATTTTTCTCTGAAGTGTTGTAAATAACCTCAAGCAGGAAAAAGGATCATTGCTGGATAACATGGTAACCCTGTCGAGGCTATGGACGCTTGCGGGCAGCAGAGGCTCTACCTACGACAAATGAGCATAGTTTAAAGCCAGTACGCAGAGAAGACCTTATTTTATCTTTTAAAAAGAACCGAGTAATGTCTGGTATGAATGCAAGAACTAATCCTAGGGAAGCAGACAATTGGAATAAAAGAAGGGTTGAGACAAAGTATCATTGACAGGATGAGGGGTAATCTACTCTATCTGTCCATAACAAAATTTAGTCATATGAAAATTTTTCTGTTTCGGAAGTGGAAATGTCAATAGAAAAGCAGAGATAACTGGTTCTTCACAGTGAATCACCATTGTTGTGGTCACCAACAACCCCCCTCTTTGATTAGTATTAGCAATAATATCAAGCAAAGGGGGACCCTTAACAAAAAATCTCAAAAATATTTTTATCAAAAATTTTTGTATTTAACTCCCTAAAAGCTACATCCCATCGAAAAGAGAAAGTGAAGAGTTTTCCTATGCGCGTAAACAAGCTGCAAAGAAGCGATGCGAAATTCATCGCATCGCATATTTTGAAAGCGCCCTTAAAAGAAAATAAAAAGGAATCGCCGACGGCCGATATGCGACGTCGCATACCGCAAACGTCGCAAAAGCAGCACACAACGAGCAAATGAAAATTGCGATATTGCGATTTGCGATCCTACAAACGGCGATTTTGCGATTTGCGATCTGCGACGAATGAGACTATTAATTGCTGCGATGCGAATCGCAGAAACCACTCATCGCAAAGTTTCTTCGGCATGATTTGTAAACCCAAAATCGAGCGCGCACCTTAAGGGAAATTAATGATTACACGCCTGAGTATCCAAAGATGATCGTGTTGCGTTTTTCGAAGAGTCAAGTCATTATGAGTGTCATGATTATGCATTCATTAGAGTTTAAAGCTTTCATGTCAATCTTTTCGTCATGTCTCTTTTCCTTTGCGTAAACTGTAAGGCAGCAACTAATATAAATCTATATGCAGGAAACATCCAAGGAAAAGGGGAAAGCGCCAATACTTGAAGAACAGAGAGGAGATGCCTTCGCAAATGAATGCTGCATGTAGCAGAGCCGTATATTCCAGAGTATCACTCCACAGACACTGATAAAAATAGACTATCCAAAACTCAGAGTCAAAGGTGCACAAAAGCAGCATGTTTACAAAAGATCATGAAGCTCAGATTGGATAAATCAAAAAGAAAAACGCTGAAAAGGGATGATTCTTCAGAAAAGCCTGGAACAAAGAATGGAAGCAATTTTCAATACGTAAGATTGTTCAGGTAATGAAATCCCTAACTCATTGAGTCATTCACACGGCGTGAAACCGAAATAGCAACAACACAATCAGTTTGAAAGAAATCTGGGTTATACTAAGTATACACACAGCAAAAAACACCCAGCCAGAGGAAGATTTTCAAAAATATCTTCTAGTTTGTCAGAAAGAGGTGCCAGCTTTTGTTATTTCTACTTTCATCACCAGAGCAAAAGGAAAAGAAAACCAGCCGACTCTTTCCAGGCGAACCTCACATTGCTTACAGCACTAAGGAGCAGATACATAAACGTTTAGAAATTAGATTCAATTTTTAGAAATAAATTTGCTTTAGTAAAAGGGCGGTCATTTGAAGCCGTTCCCTAAATTTGTGTAATTAAGATTAGTTAGTTAGTAGTATTTAACCCTTCTCATGGCATTTGGAGAAGGGTCCGGAAATTTGTCAAAAAACTTGTCCTCAGAACATGCACTTTTGCACCCTCGGAGGGGGTTTTTGATGAATGGATGGATCGAGATTTATTTATGTTTGCATTTTAATGTCTGCTACTGATGTTGCACTTCTGTACTCTTAGTAGATGTAGAAGTAAGTAGAGATAAATCGTTATTGCTTGAAGCTTGTGAGTGAAAATAAGTCATAAATGGTACTTTTATCTCTTGATTAATTTCTGCTCATATTCTTAGAGTGATATACAGCTGATTTGTTTATATGTTGATGTATGAATGTTTGGATTACCATTTGGCACTTTTGTACGGTGGAATCATTTGTTTGTGCTTGACATATGAATAACTGATTATGCGATATGCTGTTCACAACTGTTTTGCCTAACTTCTTATGCAGAATGGTTCATCTTAATTGATTTATATTCTTATGATAGCTGAATGATCTTTATTACCAGTTGTTGTATGAAATCTTTCTAGATCGCATAATGAAAGAATTTTACCCCGGGTTAGTATAGATTAGATGTGCTGTTTTTGTTAGATTACAGTAGCATAGAGTCAGTTTAGAGTCTAGAATTAAATTAGTTTAAAATTACCTTTAGATTAGTATCTTCAAAATCTACACACACACACACATCTTTTAGATTGGGAAGCTGGTCCCATCATCCCCAGTCAAACCCGCTACACCAAACGAGCAAGGAGCCGCCAACCAGGTTCCCGACTGGGTGGGTATCCCCCTTGTTGTTGACCCGATTTCGGGGCCCTCAACAATACCCTCACATGAAATGTATTTGATAAGTTGGTAGCTCACCTCATTCCAGGGATATGGCAGACTTGCTCTCCTTACTCCATTTTTGTCCTCAGTGGGTTCCTCCCCTTCTAAAAAGAATTTCTTTTTGAGAACTTGGCTATCTCCTTTGTCTTCCTTCTTCCATGGTACTCCTAAGGGAAGTGTGGTAACTCTGCTGATGAGTTCAGGGGTGAGTTCTATGGAGAGGCCTCTTACCACAATAGTGGCATGGACTCTGGTAAGTGGAATGAGGGAGAGAGAAAAATCTCGGGCCACCTCATCATCATACCCCCTTAATTTTTCGAAAAACCCCATCCAATTATGCCTTGTGAAGATTTCTAGTACCTGAGGGTGTTGTTGGATTCTCACAGTGTTAGTGGGCTCCCTTCTATTAAACCCTCTTGTCATCTTGGTTGGTGAGGTTTGAGGAGATGAGATGGTTGATACAATTTTCAAATGTAGAAGTAAAAAAACTAAGATGACTGTGTGGACAATTCTCTTGCACAACTACCAAATTCACTCAAACTAGTGGATTTTTTTGTTCAATTTACTTGGAAAGAGGGATGTGATTACAGAGCCTACCTCTTCATAGTGTTTGCTGTGGTCAACCCTCGTGTTTTCCCCTCTTAAACTCCTCTCGGCCTATCCTATGGATTGTCTCTGTGTATCCTGTGGGAATCTTGTGTGCAATCTTGTAGGATTTCTTGTGCAATCCTGTAGGAATTCCTATGAAGAAAAACAATGGTGTCTTCCTTGTTGTAGGTTGCCTGGGCATGAGAGTGACTTGTGAGAGTGAGCCTTGAGGAGGTGAATGCATAAATTCATGGGGATGAAGATTATTTCCTCTTATGGTCATTTGGGGTGAGGTGGTGTGCTAGTAGCCGAGGTACAATTTCAATTTTTGGACCGTTGGTCCCCACTACCACCTCATCATTCCCCACTTCCTCATAATCAACTCCCACTTCATGCTTCCGTAGCCTTAACTGCTTTTTTCATTCTCCTTTCTGTTTCTGAGTTGACTACGGCCACGTGTTATGAAACCAACTCAGAAAAAGATAGAAAAGAGAGATCAACGCCTTAGAATTCAGCCTCTTCGAGGGGGCAACCTCCATTACATTACACAAATGAGCAATTCTTGGATGATTTAAATGAAAAAACCTCCTTTCTATATATAGGAGTCCAAGGAGTCTCAATATAACCCAGCTGACCTAACAATAATAATATAAAGCCACAAAAATAACAATAGAGGGATTCTATGGGGCATAGTAATAACAATATGGGGACAATAGGGGCACAACAATATTAATAAGGGATACAACTACAATATTAATGGGGTAATCACTAGTATTATAGGGACCCAACATGCCCCTCTCCTTCAAAAAAGTGTTGTCCTCAACGCTTCAGTAGTTTTGGATGCTTCTGTATAAAATTCTCATCCTCCCATGTGGAATCTTCAGCGGATAAGTTCTTCCACTTGATAAGATACTCCGAAATTGATCGATTTCGTAGCTGTCGAGTTCTTGTTTCTGTGACTGCTTCTGGTTCCAATATAATTTTTCCTTCCTCGTCAAGTTCTGGCAATATTGTTTGAACTGGGAGCTTGTCGCCTATAACCTTCTTTAAACATGACACATGGAAAACTGGGTGCAATCGAGAAGTTGTAGGAAGCTCCAATTTGTATGTGTTACAGGGAAAAGTGTCTATGCAGAACTGCTAATCCCATCAAGGCTGGTAGCTACCTTAGAAACAAACAAAGTAAAACTACTTTCATTTTCCTTTATGAAAGATAGATGAGAGAAGAATAAATGAGAACAACCTCTGTCTTGCGCTTGGTTCCTTGCTCGATTCCCCTCTCTTCTGATAGTCCTTTGCTACTTGCTTTCTTGTATACCCAGCTTCACAGAGTACCTGTAGAATCAAAGCAGCATAACACTATACGAGAACATAGATCTATTATCATAAACAATCTAGGATTAGATGTAAATTGACCATACAAATGCATAAAACATAAATCACACAAGAGTATGGAGGAAAACTTGAATAACTTTATTGATAATCAAGAAAGAGCCAAGAGAGTTACAACCAATTGTTCTGACCCAGTGTCATCCTCTCAGCAAGTAAGCCCTTCTTCACCTCATGAAAAGCTTAGATCACCCAACACTATGATGTTACCTCAAGAAACCAACAGCAATTCCTTACAAGATGCAAAATTCCAGCCCCCTGATCTCTGGGATGAGGGATCCATATATAGATGTCTGCAAGGGAGATGAGTCAGCTTGCGATTTGATTAGTGTCTTCCATCTGATAGTTCTTGCTTCCACTTGGAGATTGATGATCTCTTACTCATCCCTGGTCGAATTCAGAGAGACAAGTGTCACAGGAGAAGTTTCTGGAAGATTCCATGCTTCTCCACCTCGTGGATTGACACTGCCATTTGTCTCTTCTCGCCCATCGCACCCCATAGAAGGGCTTTTTGAAATGCAACGCACCTACTGTGTGTATTTAGGTGAGATGCAACGCACCTACTGTGTGTATTTAGGTGAGATGCAACGCACCTACTGTGTGTATTTAGGTGAGATGCAACGCACTTTGCCTATGGAGCAGGTGAAATGATCCAGTTTTGACCAGTTCTGAGTAGTTTTTCATGGAGAACTTCTGGGAGAAGCTGTAATCAGTTGACCTTGTTCATTTAGGGGTTGGAAGAACACTTTTAGGGACTTAGGAGCCCTTGGTTTATGGACATTTATGCTTGGGGTTGCAGTGCCCAAAAATGTCTATAACAGTATGCCATAGTACCAATCTTTTGCAACACCTTGTATGGACCATAATACTTTGGTGATAATTTATTATCCTTCTTAGCTTGCTTGAGAGACATTTGCTTATATGGTTGTAGCCGTATGAATACCCAATCAGCTACATCAAAACTTCTTTCGCTGCGATGTTGATCTGCTTGTTGTTTCATTCTATTCTGTGCCAACACGAGGTTATCCTTTAAGAGTTGGAGGACATGTTGTTGATGTTCGATGTGATGTTCCACTGCTTGAACCTTAGAATTTTCTCTTAAATATGATGTGATGGATGGTGGTTGATATCCATAAAGTGCCATAAATGGGGTCATTTTTGTTGCTATATGGAAGGAAGTGTTATACCACTATTCAACCAGAGGCAACCATTTGACCCATTGTGTCTGTTTATCAGACACAAAGTAACGAAGATGTCCTTCCAAACATTTGTTTACTATCTCAGTTTTCCCATCAGATTGAGGATGACAAGATGAGCTATGAGCTAACTGAGTACCAAGACAAGAAAATAATTCTGTCTAAAAATTTCCAGTGAAAATGGGATCTCTGTCACTTACAATAATCTTTGGGTTTCCATGTAGCTTTTGAATTGTTTCCATAAATGTAGTAGAAACTGTACTGGCTTTAAATGGATATGATAATGCACAAAAGTGTGCATACTTGGTAAGTCTGTCAACTACCACCATGATGACACTCTTTCCCTCAGAATTGGGTAAACCTGTGATAAAATCCATTGAAACCTCCTCCCAACGTTGGCTTGGAATGGATAAAGGTTGTAATAGACCCGGTGTCTTAATTGTTTCAACTTTATTTTGTTGGCAAACCAAACATTCCACCACAAACTTTTGAATATCTGATTTAAGGCCCTCCCAAAAAAATTCCTTCTTAACCCTATGGTAAGTTTTTAAAAATCCTGAGTGCCCTCCTAAGGGAGAAGTGTGCAATTCCATAAGAATCTTTTGTTTTAGCTGGGAATTCTTATAGAGGTATAAGCAATCTTTGTACCATAACGAATCATTTTGCCAGCTAAATGTATCAGACGTACTGGAGTCTTGTTGTAACTTTTGAATAAGTGCCCACACTTCTTCGTCATTCTTCCATTCCTCCCTTGCTTCATTTATCCAATCTGGTTGGATAATAGAAATGGCGCACAACAATGCTTCCACATCCTCATCCTTTCTTGAGAGTGCATCTGCCACCACATTTTGCTTCCCTTTTTTGTAGATGATTTCAAAGTCATAACCCAACATCTTTGTGACCCACTTTTGTTGCTCTTCAGAGGATAATATTTGTTCTAAAAAGTATTTAAGGCTATCATGATCTGTTTTTACCTTGAAGTGTCTTCCCATTAGGTAGGGTCGCCATTTCTTAAGTGCATGGAGTATTGCCAACATTTCCCTCTCATAAATAGCTTTGTGTAAAAACTTTCCCTTGATTGGACAACTTTAGAAAGCAATGGGTCTTTCATTTTGCATTAAAACAACACCAATTCCATTTCCTGAAGCATCACATTCCACAATAAAGGTTTTTGTGAAGTCTGGTGTAGCTAAGACTGGTGCTTGGCACATTATCTCTTTAAGACGCTAGAAGGCCTTTGTTGCTTCTAGAGTCCATGAAAATGCATCTTTCTTCAATAATGTTGTTAGAGGTGCTGCTATTCTCCCATAATTCTTAACAAACTTGCGATAATATCCTCTCAACCTGAGAAATCCTCACAGATGCTTTATGGATGTGGGGATTTTCCATTCCTTAATGGCTTTAATTTTGTGGGTCTACCTTAACTCCTTCATGAGATACAATATGACGCAGATATTCCACCTCTTGTGCTCCAAAGAAACATTTGGATCTTTTTGCATATAATTGTTTCTCCTCCAATAGTTGTAGCACCCTGTCAACATGTTCAACATGATCCTTCCAAGACTTGGTGTAGATTAGTATATCATCAAAAAATACTAACACAAATTTTCTAAGGAATGGTTTGAAAATGGAATTCATCAAACCTTGAAATGTTGAAGGTGCATTGGTAAGGCCAAAAGGCATGACCAAAAATTCATAATGAACCTCATGAGTTCTAAATGCTATTTTCATAATATCTTCAGTCTTCATTCTGATTTGATGATATCCTGAACGAAGATCCAACTTGGTTAAGTAAATTGATCCATGCAATTCATCCAATAATTCATCAATGACAGGAATGGGAAACTTATCTTTAATAGTGAGCTTGTTGAGCTCCCTATAATCCGGACACATGCGCCATGATCCATCCTTCTTGTGCACCAATACTGCTGGAGTAGAGAAAGAACTTTGAATCGGTTGAATTATACCAGCCTCTAGCATTTCTGCAACCATACGTTCAATTTCACTCTTTTGGGCATAGGGATATCTGTACGGCCTTATGTTTGGAGGAACACTTCCTGGAATCAGATGAATAGCATGATCATGATCACGAATAGGTGGGAGACCTTTGGGAGTCTCAAATACCTTGGAATGATTGTCCAAGACTTTTTGGAGATCTGGAGAAATAGATGATTCCAATGTGGAAACATCTAGAGAACATAATTGTGCAATTACACCTCTTTGTTCCTTGTTTAGAAGCTTTGTCATACCGTTAGAGTTGATTATCTTTCCCGGTTTCCCTGCAATACCCCTTAATTCAACTTCCTTTCCTTCCACAGAAAATTTCATGAAAAGTTCTTGAAAATTAAAAGCTATTGTACCCAAGGATTGTAGCCATTGGACTCCCAGTACAACATCAGCACCTCCCATTGGAATGGAAAGCATTGGGCTAGTCAATACATATTCTCCCATGGATAGCTTGATATTATGGCACTTTCCAGAGCAATTTATTGTTCCTCCATTTGCAACCATCACTTGACACTCTGGTGCTGGATATAAGAAGAAATTAAATTCTTTTGCTACCTTACAATGAATAAAATTGTGGGTACTTCCTGAATCAATCAACACTATTACCTTTTTCTTCTTGATTTGTGCTTCTATCTTGATGGTTTAAGGAGTGATAATTCCCACCAATGCATTACAAGATATGGCCAGATTCATTTCTTCTTTATCTAGGCTTTGTTCCTGGAGTATATCCTCTTCTTTTGACCTTTCTTGCTCCTTTTCTTCTTCCTCTTCACAATCTATGTAGAATAATTTATTCTCAGCACACTTATGACCTTTAGTGTATTTGCTATCACAACTGTAACAAAGCCATTTTGCTCTTTTTTCTTCCAATTTTTGTGGTGTCAACCTTATAGGTTGTGGAAGAGTAGGCGCAACAACACTTCCATCTTTATAGTTGTGAGTGGTATGCTTCCTGGTTGCCATAATTTTGCTTTCCATTTTTCTTGCTAACCCGAATGCCTTCTCTAATGATTCAGGTTCCCAAAGGCGAACATCATGTTGGATATTATCCTTTAAAGTCCCTATGAACAAATCAATCCTATGCTCCTCTGGAATATTTTTTACCCTTATGTTCAATTTTTGGAACTCCTCAATGTGCTCCATTATTGAACCCTTTTGTTTGAGACTTATCAATTGGCTAAAAAAAGTGTTGCTTTTTGTATCCTCATAATGTGCTGTCAATTCTTCCATAAAAATCACCCAAGTGATAATTTGTTTACGAGAGCAAAGACATTGATACCATATAAATTGATTTGGTTCCAAATATAAAGTTGCAATACGTACCTTTTGTGTGTTTTGCACATTATTGAGATCAAAAAATTGCTCCATCTGTAATATCCATGTTGCGGGATCCTTGCCATCAAACTTCTTCATATCAATTTTTGGAATATGGTGGGTCTTCGATCCAACATTAGAGTCTATGGAATCATGATTAAAATTTCTTTTTTTCTCATCATGAGTTTCCTTTACTACCCTTTCACCATTAGTGACCATTTCTTGTAGCAACTTATTCATATTTATCTTCAATTCTTCCATCTTATCATCCATGCCATCAATTTTAGCATCCATGCCATTCATATTAGCTTCCATTCCATCCATTTTAGCTTCTACACCTTTCTTTAAACAATCCATCTTAGCTTCTACACCTTTCTTTAAACCATCCATCTTAACTTCTACATCTTTCCTTAAACCATCCATCTTAGATTCTGTTGCTTTTTGTGCAAGTGACACTTGTTGCACTTGGTCTCGTAATTTTGATATATAATGTTGCATTTCTTCCTCTTCTTCATGAGTCATGCTAGAGATTTTAGGTTTCTTACTAGGTGTTTTCATTTTCTTTCCCCAGGGCATCAATTACCGATTCAAACTAATTTTTCAAACCAAGCTTATGCAAAAATTAAAAAAAACTACACACCTTTTTTCACTCTGTAGAAGCTTGATATTGAATCTGATGTATGTATGCAATTTCGGATCATCCAATTCTGAAATTGTGACCTATATTAGTCCTCTGTGTCCTCTTTCCAATGCCACCAGTTTGATCCAAATTGGATTCTCCAAGGAAGAGTTATGCACAATCTCCCAAGATGACCTAATTATAGACTAGTTCAGTAGAGTGAACTTGTACGACATGCCACGAGTCACTGTTTCGACCTTTGGATCTAAAAAAGATATAAAAGAAACTACAGTCTATCCTCTTTTTGAACCTTCTTATGAAATTTCAATCCAATGCTCAGAGAGAAAGTTATGATGATTTTCCCCAAGTCACCTGTTTGGAATTTAATTCAGGAGTCTGCAAAAAGACCAACTTCCTCAGATCATATCTCTGCAAATATAGCGCTAAAAGATTTGAAATTTAGGCCCAAGATTCAACGTGATTTCGTCTCAAATGGTTTTTTTTTTAGCTTTTGAAACATTGCAGAAAAAAAAGTTATAGCGAAAATTCCACGATGACCTGTTTGGAGCAGTGAAACCCTAGAATCCAAAGCTCTGATACCAAATTTTATGAAACCAGCTCACAAAAAGATAGAAAAGAGAGATCAACGCCTTAGAATTCAGCCTCTTCGAGGGGGCAACCTCCTTTACATTACACAAATGAGCAATTCTTGGATGGTTCAAATGACAAAACCTCCTTTCTATATATAGGAGTCTAAGGAGTCACAATATAACCCAGCCGACCTAACAATAATAATATAAAGCCACAAAAATAACAATAGAGGGATTCTATGGGGCACAGTAATAACAATATGGGGACAATAGGGGCACAAAAATATTAATAAGGAATACAACTACAATAGTAATGGGGTAATCACTAGTATTATAGGGACCCAACACCACGTGTGAGAGGACAAATTGTTTTGTCTTTGTTGACTGATTGAATGTAGCCAAGTTAACTGGCCACCTTTTGCTTATTAACCAACTTACTCATAACCTTTACATGTTTTGACTACATTATGCACATAAGAGAGTGAGCCAAATACTTTCATGTGGTTCTTAATACCTTGCTGTAGTGGTTGAAGACCGAAGGTACTTGCTGTGTGTATTGGCAGCATGTTATTCTTCTTCCCTTTTTTTGTTGTTCTCTGATGATTTTTTTTGTGGTGCAGGTACCTGGTGTTGAAGATAATGGTGTTGCTGCTACTTTGGAGTCCCTTCTTCTCTTGGATCATCATGCAGGAAGCTTGTTGTTCTCATGATTTGTATTCTGTGGGATAGGCTGCTATAGGATTTCCTACAAGATGTCCTGTAGCTGCTTCTCCCTCAAAACTCTTAATCATATGTTCTGCGGGGAGTTTGAGGATGGTGACATGGATGGAGAGGGATACGAGGAGTGTGGAGAATGAGGAATACTCAGGTAATGCTCCCTATTTCTCTTTGTTTCCTTCTTTTTCAAAGACTATGAATTTTTTTTTTTTTTTTTTTTTAAACTGATTTTTTTTTAAGGGTGAATGCAGGGGTGATGAAGGTGGACATAGGTATGGTCATGGAATGATGATGTAGGGGTGCTATTTTATTGACATAGCATGTCATTTTTCCTTTAGGGTCACTTCCTATAGGATTTCTGGGTCACTGTGATTCCTACATGATCATCTTGTAGGTTTTCAAGGGATCCTGTAGATTTACAGGTGATCTTGTAGAAAACATAGTCCCCTTGTAATCTGAAGGAAAGGAGTGGAAAAAATGAAAGAAATGGTAGAGTGATGAATGAAAATGAGTGGAAAAATAAAATGTGAGTGAAATAGGTCTCTTGGTGATCCTCCTTTGCTCTCTAATCATCCTTCTTGCTGACCTGCAAAATATAATTTTTCATGATTTTTCTCTTTCTTCTATTGTTTTTTTTTTTTTGAAAACAACTATGCTGCCTCTGAGAGGTTTTCCTCCTAACTGTTTGCCCTAGACACCCCAAGAGAGGTTTTCATCCTAGCTGTTTTCCCTGGGCGCCTCAAGAGAGTGTTTCACCCAGGGATCTTTTTATTCTCATTTTATTTTTATTTTTATTTTTATTTTTATTTTTATTTTTATTCTTTGACACCATTCGGCCACCCCAAGAGGTTTTCAACCCAATAGTGGGGCTCAGGCGCCTCATGGAGGTTTTCACCTAAGTCCTTTTTTTTCTTAGTGATTTGATGAGGTAGGAGCTGGAACTTGCTCCACTACCATCATTGTTTTATTGATATCATCAATGAACTCTTGTTTTGACAATGGTCTCTTGTAAATTTTCAATCAGTGTCCATTAACAAGTAAAGGAATGGCCTCTTCATCTATGGTTCTGATCTGTACTAAACCATTATCATGGCATATTTCGACAACATAAGGTCCTAGCCATCTTGTCCTTAACTTGCCCTTGAAGTCTTTATACCTAGAATCATATAACAAAGTCCAATCACCTTCTTGAAATTAATTTTCCTTGATGTTCTTATCATGTTAGATCTTCCTCTGAAGTTGAATTACCTCTTTATGTAGGAGGGCCTGTATTATGAACTCATCCAAACCATTCAATTGGAGCAATCTCTCTTTTTGTGCGTTGCTGAGATCTAGATCTAGTTGGGCTGCCATCCTTAATGTGTTATACTCAAATTCAATGGATAATAGGGCCTTTTTCCCTTAAACTAGCTCATAGGGTGTGAATCCAATGGTGGTCTTCCAGGTGGTATTATAGGTTCAGGTGGCCTCAACTAGTCTATCTTCCCAATCCTTCCTGTTGTTGCTTACCACTTTGGTCAAGATGCCCTCCAGTGCCCTATTGGTCACCTCTACTTGTCCATTAGCTTGTGGATGATAGGGAGTGGAGGTTCTATGTTAGATCTTGTGCTGGCTCAGTAGGTATTCAATCACGTTGGAGGTAAACTGGTTGCCTTGTTTTGTGACTAGCTGTCTAGGGTACCCAAATTTGTAAAATACATTCTCCCTTAGAAACTCAACTACCTTCTCTTTTGTTTCTGCCTTAATTGCCTTGGTTTCAGCCCACTTAGTCAGATAGTTAGTGCACACAATGATGTACTACTTTTGTTTAGAAGGAGGGTCAATAGGTCCAATGAAGTCCATGCCCCACTAATCAAATGGCTTGACAGTCACTTGAGGCTGCAGAGGCGTTTCATCTCTTGGAGTAGGCCTTCCCATCCTTTGGCACTGATCACACTGACTAGTATATATTTTCACATCCTAATGAAGAGTGGGCCAATAATAGCCTGCTTGTAACACTTTGAATGTTGTCCTCTTTGTTGCAAAGTGACTTCCACAAGGCCCATCATGACAGGTCAGAAGGATGTCAAAGAATTCCTCCTCCCTGACACACCTTTTCAAGATTTGGTCTGGGCCAAGTTTGAAGAGATTTCCCCCAATCCAAGTGAAGGGGGAGCTCTTCCTCACTATCTTGCTTTTCTCTTTGGAAGATAAGTTCGGTGGGAACTTGCTTTTGTCTTTTTATTTTTTATTTTTATTTATTTATTTATTTATTTTTATTTTTATTTTTATTTATTTATATATATATATATTATTATTATTATTTATTTATTTTATTTTATTTTATTTTATTTTTTATTTTATTTATTTATTTATTTTTAAGACTTTCATGTTTTCTCATCATTATTTTCTCCTTTCATTTAATTATTTATTTATTTTTAGAGTGTTAATTTTTTCATTTCTTATTATAAGGTCCTTTGTGACTAATTTTCCTATGAATTCTAATTAGCTTGTAATTTTAATAATACTTCTAAATAAACACACATTTCAATTTTTTATATATTTTATATTACTTCATATATTTATATCTATGCATTCTTATATTAGAAGGTCCTTTATATAACTAATTTTCCATTTAAATTCTAATCAACTTATACTTTTTAACTAATTTTCTAACTAACCTAGCATCCTTTTGACTTTACTTTATTTTATTCAGATATTATAAGTCCTTTATGTAACTAATTTTCCATTTAATTATTAATTAACTTATAATACTTTTTTACTTTATATATTTGTATTTAGGCACTTAATTTATTCATTATAAGGTCCTTTATTGTTAAATATTATTTAACTTATAATTTTTAATATTATATATTTTGAACTAAATACCCATTAAAAATATTTTATATATATTTTTAAGGGATTGGTACTAAATATTACTAATTAAATCAATAAAATAATTTTGACCCCTGGTCCTATGGTCAAACTAGCCGTTGGTCAAGTTAGCCGTTGGAGGCTCTGCTCAGACTATTTAAATTGCTAAGCTGGATCTGTTTCTTCAACTTGTCCTGACGATGAACCACACTAGTTGGTTCGAAACGCGTCGACAAATGTCTCTCTTTATGTGATTTACGTCGAAGTCCTACTTCTAGATACCAAATAGTTTGCTATATCAGCAAACCATGGGGAGAGAACTAAAATAGAAAATAAGTGCTCATCCGGTAACTGGTCATCAACCATTTCTTCTTCACATGCTGGCAAATTTAATCTGGACAAAAAGTCTGCAACAACATTTTCCTTACCAGGCTTATCAACAATAGTTAGATCAAACTACTGTAATAAAAGTAACCATCTTATAATCCGAGCATTCACATATGGTTTGTTCATTAAATATTTGATTGCAGCATGGTATGTATGTACAAATGTTTGATAGCCTATAATATAATGCCTAAATTTGTTTAATGAATGCACACCAGCTGTGAGTTCCTTTTCGGTCACTGCGTAATTTAGTTCAGCCTTTGACAAATTCTTGCTGATAAAGTAGATAACATAAGGCAATTTTTCATCTATCTGACCTAGGGCTGTTCCTATGGCTTTGTGTGAGGCATCAACATGAATATGAAAAGGAAGGGCCCAATTTGGGCCTTGGAGAATTGGTGCAGTGGTTAACTTGTTCTTTAGGGTGTCTAAGGCCTCTTGACAACGTTTTGACCATATAAACTCAAAGTCCTTGGCTAACAAACCAAATAAAGGAGAGGCCAACTTGCTGAAGTCCTTTATGAACTTTTGGTAGTATCCAGATAAACCTAGGAAACTTCTGACATCTCTCTGCTTTTGAGGAGGTGGGACCCTTTGGATGATAGCTATTTTGTTTGGGTCCACATGTAGTCCTTGCTGAGATATTGAATGACCTAGCACGGTCCCTACAGTCATCAAGAATTCACATTTTTCAGGACTGAGGGATAGGTTCATTTCAATGCATTTGTGCAGTACTTTGCCTAGGTTGGACAGATCCTCTTGAAAATCATAGCCATAAGGTGTAAAATCATCCATATAAATTTCTACCACATCATGGACTAACTCGGAAAAAATACTCAGGACTGCTCTCTGGAAAGTGGCAGGAGCATTGCATAGGCCAAAAGGAAGAACCCTATAGGAAAAATTACCCCAAGGACAAGTGAAGGTGGTTTTATCCTGGTCTTCCGGGCTGATTTGGATTTGGTTGTACCCATCGAATCCTTCTAGGAAAGAGAAAAACTTTTTCCCTGCCAGGCCATATAGAACTTGGTCAATGAAGGGTAGAGGGAAATGTTCCTTCTTTTTGGCTTTGTTCAACTCCCTATAATTGACACAAATCCTCCACTTACCATTTTTCTTTGGAACTAACACCAAAGGAGAGACCCACTCACTTTCAGAGATAAGGTAAATGAATCCTCCATCTAGTAGTTTTTGTAGTTCTTCTTTGACTATATCTTTAAGAGCTGGATTCATCCTCCTTTGGGGCTGTCGAACTAGCTTGCAACCTTCTTTGATGTATATGTGGTGAGTACACACTGAGGGTTGTACTCCCTTAATTTATTTGTAACTCCAAGCGAAGGCATCTAGATGTTCCTTTAGTATGTTGCATAACTTCCCTTCTTGGAGAGCAAAAAGAGATGGATTGATTTTCAAGGTTCTCTCGGGGCCAAATTCTATGGTTTTGAGGGTTGGAATCGGCCAAACATGGGTCAATTGGATGATTGTTTTGGGTTTCCTTTACTACATCTTCTAAGGACAATGTACTAGGAGTTGGACTTTCGAGTAGGTGTTCAATCAAATCATCTTCATCTTGCTGTACTCCTCCCATGGTTGTTTCTAAAGTATAAAGTTGGACGGAATAAACTTCATCTTCTTCCTCCTCCTCCAACCATAAATGTAAATCATGCTCTAGAGATGGCTGAGTAGGAGGGTATAGGAATAAATGCTTGGACATATGTCCATTCTTGATGGTCATATTCCCAACTCTACAGCTAATGTAAGCATTGGCAATGGCCAACCAGGGTCTCCCAAGGATGAGAGGGTAACCAGTAATCTTAGTGTTAGGCTGGAGAACTAGGAAATCTGTAGGGTACTCCCAAGAGCCAATGGAGACCATCACATCCTCCACAATCCCCTCAGGGGTCACTGTGGAGCGGTTTGCAAGTTGCAGAACTGTTGTGGTCTTCCACATTGAACCTTGGAGGTTGAGCTTGAGCATGGTGTCCTTGGTCATCACATTAATGGTAGCCCCAAGATCGATCAAATTGTGTGGGAAAATGGTGTCATTGATGTGCACATCTACTACAGGGCTTCCAGGGTCCAAATACTTTGGACAAATTACCTTCCCCATCATTAAGTCAGACAACTGTCCAATGACCTTAATGGTAGGTGCATCTCGTCTTTGCCTCACTCGATTCTTGAAGCGCTTCGCCTTAATCAAATTATTGTAAATAGGAACATCTTTTATTTCTTGGAGAAGTGGAATCTTTACACATAGATTTTTCAATTCTCCCAGAAGTTCAGTCTCTTCTGGGGTAGGCTAGAGTGGTTGGGTTAATCTCTCAGGAAAGGGTGGATTCACTTTAAGAATTCTTTCCTCTCTTTCTTCCTCAACTTCCTTAGGTGGAGGTGGAGGTTGGTTATTCAGGAGAACTCTCCCAGATCTCAGGTTAATCTCCCGAATTTTCACAACATAAGTTGGATATGATGTCTCTCCACTGTATACTTGTTGAGCTTGTTTATTGTTTGGGTTCGATTTGGCAGGGCAAGCATCTGGGGTTGCTTGGGTGGAGCAAAGTGTAACAACTATGGTTGGGAAGGTGGTGGAGGAAATAAAGCTGGAGCACTGTTGTATTGGGGCCTCCACCCCTCGGGTGGTGCATTCCACTAAGGTTGTGGCAGAGCATATGGTTGAAATGACTGGCTGGCTGGCTAGGAGTGATACTGAGATGCAAAGGACCAAGGAGGGGGTGTAGATTAGGAAGGATGAGTAGGGGGTCCCCAAGAAGGTATGGTTGTGGTTTGGTTGGGGTTGTAATATGCATGGGATGACCCTTGCATGCCCTACTAGTATGTCTAGGCCCATGAGGTCTCCTTTGGTTTATGCAGCAGAGCTGCTCAGTGACCCCTTCAGCTCCTTGATATATAGCTTTGAGTCTAGGCAAATAAGGGCACTTATCTGTGGAGTGTTTTTATTCACAAACCGAGCAAATTTCAATAGAATTCAATGGAAATTTATTCCTAGGATGCCTCCTGGTGCATCTAGGAATGGCTAAGGCTCTTTGCTTCCTCCTGCTTTCTCTTAATGTGCATAGTGTCCATTTGCAAGGCAAGGGTTTGCAACATCTCACTCTTGAAATCTTCCAGCATGTTTCCAATTTCACCCTTGATGGATGAGTTGGAAGAGGATGTAATGACCATAGGTTGACTAACCCTACCCATTTTCCTAGCTTCTGTAGAATTGTTTCTAAAGACAGTCTTGATATCCTCATAGGGTAATTGGTAGATATCTCCTCTTGCTAACAAGTGTAGGGTATCCAGAAGATCTTCCCTTACTCCCCTAAGTAGGACCAACTTTAGTGACTCAGGGTCAAGTGTGCACCTGCCCCTTTTGTAACTAAGTTGGAATCTTTCTTCGTAATCCTATAGGGATCCATCATTGCCTATGGTCATCCTAAAAATTTCCTTTAGTATCCTTTGACCAACAGTAGTCTCGACACTTGTTGTTAAAGGTTTGCGGCATCTGAGCCTAAGTTGTGATGAAATCCCTAGGTAAACCCATGAACCAATGTAATGTTGCATCCTTGAGGGTAGATGGAAATAGTTTTAACTTCTACTCATCATCTATATAGTCATAGGTTCGACATATAACAACAAACTCAAATAGGAAAGTGTTGGGGTCTTCTGTGGTCAAGCCATGGAAATGAGGTAGGGAAGAGGGGCTTATATTTTTCATCTTAGTGTCCCCATTGGTTCACTGATGGGGAAGGCACCCTAAACTCTCTCTCTAATCCCTCTTTCATTTCTATTTTCAGCCATTGGTTTAGTAGGAATGGGTTCTTCTTCTTCTTCTTCCCCCGTTATCCCTAAGTTATTGTTATTCCTACGAGGCATGAAAGGAAATGTTTTTGGGTTGGTTTTGTGTTTTTTTTCTCGAACTTGGAAAGTACTTTGCAGAATTGAAATTGTTGATTAAATGAAAACTATTGACTGAGTGAAAAAAACTACTTGCTGAATTGAAATCTTGCTTGCAAAATGGAAAGGAAAGCAAAAAATGTAGAATGAAAAAGGAAGCAAATAAATTAATTTTGCAGAAATAAACTAATGGCAGAATATTAGAGACAAGAAAATAGAAGAAAGAAGTGGTATTCACATATTACTTAGACAACCCCTGACAACGGCGCCAAAATGTGATGAACGCCACTATTGCAGCAAGAATGTTGCAACTCCTAGGCTACCAGCTATACTTTTTCACCTGGGGTTCGTACAAACTTGGAGGTGACAATGTTGTATACACAAGTAAAAGTGATGGTTTTGCCTTTTGTCACGGTTCAGCTGGTGAGAGACCACTGGGGTTTTCAAGCCAGACTTCTATGGAGTCAAAAGAAGCTTGGTTTCTTGATGGAAGAAAGGGAAATCTGCTCTAAGGGAGAGCTACTCTATTGCAATAATGGAAAAGACCGAAATTCAATGCTAAATCACACCATTTCCTAATTAACTGCCAAGAAACTATGCTTTGCAATAATTCTAAATTAACATGAACCAAATGCTACTATCTAAGCATGGAAGTAAGAAGCATCAAACATCACTAATGTGTAAGTAAAGGGACTGAAATAAATCTGTTTTTGTCTTTTTGTCTTTTCATGCAAAATCAAGTATGCAACTAATTTCTTTTGGTGATGTCGCAGGTGAATTAAGGATGGTGGAGGATGGCTAGAAGGGTTAGGAGATGGTTGGATGGTGTGGGAGACCCTTGGGAGGATTTTGGTGAATTTCTAGAGGTTTTCCCTCAATTCGGCCTTAAAACAAGCCATTTCAGGAAAACCTACAAGATGTACTAGAAACCTACAGGATTCCCTGTAAACCTACATGATACAGGCGAGAAAAAAATGGAAGGTGTTGGGGGTGATGGAAGGTTTAGGGAAGGTGGCATATGGGTGGAATTAAGTGAGGAAAGGTCTAGGATCACTCAGAAGTCAACAACAAAGATAAAGGATGGTTGGATTCGCTCAATGTGCTTGGAAGAATTTCTATGAAAAATGATGAAAACTAGTGAAGGAAATGGTGAAAATGAGGAATGAATAGGTGGATGGAATGGAAGGTGGTTGCTGGCTATGAAGTCTTTGTCTCCTCTTGAAGCACCTGCTTTTCATAGAACATGTATAATTCCCAAAAAGCTATGTAAACAAGAATCATTATCATAAGCTATAAAAGAAGAATTAATGAACTAACTGCCTACATGATGCATGAGGAAAGTTGCTGACAGGAATGAAAGCATGGATGAGATCTACTGCAATAGTGAAGGTAGAAGAGATGGAAATGAAATCCTACTTTTCAAAAATGATCAAATGCTAACTTAAATACAGTAAACTCTAGAGCTTATGCAAGAAATAAAATCTGTGTTTCTGGGGCTGCATAAGGGTCCCTTCCTCAAATCATGATCCCAAAGGGGGTAAATGAGGCCAAGACACCCACCAAAAACCTTGTGGTACTCCTTTTATCCTTGCTAACCTACTACTGAAGTAAGGCACAAATGAAAGCAAACTAACAAACAACCAATCCAATCTACACTACTTGCAATGAAAACACATCTAAAAGCAATTTAACAATGAAGCTATGAGACTCATATAAACATCCAGATACAAGAAAGAGGGGCCTTGGATAATAGGGTTGGGCCCTAACCCAAGAGCTTTAGCCCTCTGAGTTAACTCAGTGCTGGCTCAAAACAAAACTCATTCTTATTACCGAAACAAAAATTTACATCAATAAAACTTTCACAAGTTTGGAGCTCGAAAATAGCTTAGAGTTTTACAACAAAAATTTGAATCGTAATGAGGCTTTAGGCCTCTCTACTTATACAATTGAAGTCCCCAATGACTTCCTTAAAATTAGGGAGGCTCAGCTCCCAAAGTCAAGATAAACTAGCTCTTTTTCTCTCACTTGCTCGGCTGCCTTCTAATCCTCATGGCTTGACTGCTTGCATTCCGAGATGGTGTGATGGATGGAGGAATATTCAAATGGGGGAGAAGTAAATGAGGAGGATTTACCTCCTACAATATCTCCCCCTTGTCCCATTCATGTTTTAACCTTATTATTTGCCAAAATTCCTTGATTTTCTCCTTCAATCTTGCATTCAATGCATATTAGTCCACTAGGCATAATATCCAACTCTAACTCATCTCATAAACAAAATATAATAAAAAACATGTAATAAGTTGTGAGAAAAGTTGGTTTGACTAAGCTAGGAGGTGAATTAAGGCCCATATAATTACCTAATGATGAGGCTCATCAGATTCAAGCATCTTTTATATGTTATAAAAGATTTTTTCATATCTCTAGAAAAAAAATATTGAAGCCCTTGATATAATGAGATTGATATCTTGATTTTTTATGATATTTAGGGCTTGTAACAAAACCTAGGCAAGAAGTTGAAGTATATAAGTAAAATCTCTTGTTGATAATGTTTACCAATTCTAATGCTTCCATTATTATATGATTCTAATATGGTTAACTTCATGCTTCTATAGATTTGGTTGTACTTTCTATCTAAGTTTTCCAGGTACATAATCTTCAAGATGGTGAAAATGTTCATTTGATAAGCATGATGAATAAAATAATATGGATGATGATGGTCATGATGTGAGGGATGGAAACCATGAAATATTCTCTGATGTTATAGGAATTTTTTTTTATCTCCCTAGGTTAAGAGGGAGCTTGGATATATTCCTTTTATAGGAATGATTAGATCCTCCCTAGTTAAGAGGGAGTGATGGATATGGTTCTCTACTTCACGTGTCATGCACTAGACTATGACTAACAACCATAAGTATTAGTGAAGGCCATAAGTGAGAGAAGGATGCATCACTCTCGTCTTCATGGAAACAAGTCCGTAGTTAAGAGGGAGGGCATATTATAGTCATGATCGACACCTTGAAAGAAGAAAATTGGATAATGCATTTTGAGGAGTTGCTGAGATAAGAAAAGAAGGATTTGTTTGTTGAATATGTTGTTGCATGTGAAGTAGGAAAGAAAGATATATGATTAAGGAAACTTTTGTGAATATTCATTTGGAAGTCCTACTATGATAAATTGAGAAGCAACAATAGTTGTCTGGAAGACCTCAGAGGTTTGTGTTTACTTATGTACATTTGAAAGATTATTACTGATTGGGTTTGTGTTTGTACAAGTAAATATCTCAGAAGTTTTGATAGCATGTTTTACATGCTTATTGTTATCGATCAGTTTGATCGGAAGATATTTGTTGTTACTGATCTATTTGATCAGGATGGATTTGCTACTGATTGTATAAATTGGATTTTTTGAGGATTTGTGCGTGAAGTATTGCCTGGGAGGACATCAGGTCAGCACTATGTGTTGAAGTCTAGATCCCAAAGTAGGGAGGGTGGAGTTGGTCATAGATCTCTAACTTCGGATACAAGCCTAGATCCCTAGGTTGGTGGTTATCAAGTAATCCTGATGGTACCTAGAGAGGCTAAAAGCTCTAGTCCATCTTAGTCCCACCTGGATAGATTTCCCTAGTCAAGAATCTAGTCCATGGCATTGTGAGTGCCTAAACTATTGGAGGGCCTTCAATAGATTTCCATGGTTAGGAATCTAGTCCATGGCATTGCAGTGCTTAAACTCTTCATAGTTTCCATAGTTGGAGATCTTCCTTGTACCTGTATATGATGATTACATCCCTGGTTAAGAGGGAGTCTTGAAAAATGTAACTAGGTTCGGTCTTCATAATTGTATTTGAGTCATATTAAAATCTACTTATGAAAAAGAATGAAAATAAATATTATTATTATTATTATGACTTATTAAACCATGGGTTTCATGCTTGGTTCATCATGTTTTAGGTCAAAGTCCCCATTGAGGACTTCTAGGATTTATTCTAAGTCAATAGAGTCATTTTACATTTAAAGATACCTTTATTGGGCCTTTGAATCATGTAAAAATAATTATTTTTGAGTAAAAAATGAATTATGTCACCTCCACACCAATTCAGCCTCAAGAATATCAATTCAACCTATATAAAGGTAATTCAATCTCACTGGAAGCCTATATATTGAAGCAGTTTGATTCATTTGGAGGATAATCACTCACACAAGTTAGATCTCCTAGAAGAAGCCATGAAAAAGTGTGAAGTTGCAGTGGAAGAAGGAAAATTGCGGGATCAAAGGTTTTGGGTTGTTTCTCTCTCTCAAATGTGTGTTTTTTTGGGCTACGACATCAAGTTCAAATTTTTATTACGACATCAAGAAGTTTTGTTATGACATCAAGGTCGAATTATGGCATCAAGGTCAAAGAGCTAAGTGCTTCAAGGTCGAAGCTTTTGTTTTAAGATCGAAGTTTCTAGGTCGAAGATACTATTATATCGAACTGTTGTTGCTACTACTACTACATCTAAGTCGAAGTACTAGAAAGTGATCATCTGCTGAAAAAGGAAAGGGCTGAATTGGTTTGGAGGAAGTCTGTGTCTAAGTCAAGAGACTTGGATTATCTCAAGAACCTATTGAAGGGAGAGTTGTTGATTGGGTTTTCCCAAAGATTGGGGTTTTTCCATGGTTGTCCACCTACATCTGGTGTCCTCTATCTTTCTGCTATTGTTTTGGTAATTTCTTGATGAACTAAGATAAAAGAAGAACATAAGAAAGTTAATAAGAACATAAGAATCTCACAATTAATTATCAAGTATAAGAAAATATTTCTGCCTTTTCGATTTTCTAACATGAGGAGTGGTAATTCCTACCAATGCATAACAAGATATGGTTGGATTCATTTCTTCTTTCTCTGGGGTTGGTTCCCAATGTAGATCCTCTTCTTTTGATGTTTCTTGTTCCATCTCTTCTTCCTTTTCACAATCTATGTAAAATATTTTTTTCACAACACACTTATGACCCTTGATATATATTTTTCTCTTTTTTCCTCTAGTTGTTATGGTGTCAACCTTGTAGGTTGTGGGAGGCTAGGAGTAGCAACATTTCCATCTTTATAGTTATGAGTGGTAGACTTCCTTGTTGCCATAGCTTTTCTTTCAACTTTTCTTTCCACCTTGAATGTCTTCTCCAGTGAATTAGGTTCCCAAAGGTGGACCTCATGTTGCATGTTATCCTTTAGATTACCTATGAAGACATTAATCATATGCTCCTTTGAAATATCATTTACCTTGATATTCAATCTTTGGAAGTCCTCAATGTGCTCCACCATTGAACCATTTTTTTTTAGATTTATCAGTTGGCTAAAGAAGGTATTTCTCTTTGTATCCTCATTATGTACTACCAATTCTTCCGCAAAAATTGTCAAAGTGACAATTTATTTACGAGAAAAAATCCATCTTTGTTCTAAATATAAATATGCTATGTGTACCTTGTGTGGGTGCGACACATCATTTAGATCAAATAATTGCTCCATATGTAGTATCCATGTAACTGGATCCTTGTCATCAAACTTCCTCATGTCGATCTTTGGAATGTGGTGGGTCTTAAACCCAATATTGGAGTCTCTAAAATCATAATTCATAGTCCTTTTGTCCTCATCATTGTTTTCATGGATTACCTTATCACCATTGGGAAGCCTTTTTTGTAGCGACTTTGTCAACCCTTCCAATTTGACATTCATCGCGTCTATGTCCACTTTAAAAAATCCCATATATGCTTTTAAACCATCCTTTAAGCCTTCCATGTTGCCTTTTTATTTTTCTTAAAAACCATCCATCTTAGCTTCTAGTTCATTTTTGGCTACTCTTTGTGAGAGCAAAATTTGTTGCACTTGATCTTGTAATTATGATATATCATGTTGCATTTCTTCGTCTTCTTCATGTGTCATAGTAGATATTTATGGATGCTTACCAGGTGTGTCCATTTTTTTGTTTTGAGGCATTTTGGAATCAAATAACGATATCTATGCTTCACTTTTCCCTTTGAATCACTTAAAACTTATTTTTCAAACAAAATTTATGCAAAATTTAAAAAATACATACCTTTTTCTTTCTTTTTAAGAGCTCGATATTGAAACCATTGTATATTTGTAATTTTGAAACTCCAAGGTCTGAAATTTTGTCATGTGGTAGCCCTCTAATTCTTCTTTCCAACACCAAAAGTTAGACTAAGATTATATTATTCAAGAAAACGTTATGCCCAATCTCCCATGATCACATGATTATAGATTGGTTCGGTAAAGAAAACTTGTACGAAATTCCATGTGTCACTGTTTCAACCTTCAGCCCTAAAAATGATACATGAAACATTGTAGCTTGTGCATGCTTAGTCACTTTTGATGAAATTTGAATCTAATTCTTGGAGAGAAATTTATGATGATTTTCCCTAGGTTGGCATGTTTGAGATTGAATTTTGGAGCCTGTAAAAACCCTAACTTATTCATATCATATCTGAGAAGATATAGTGAACCAAGATTTGAAATTTCTACCCAAAGTTTACCAATATTTTGGCTCCATGTGGTATAAATTTCAGCGTTTGAATCTTTTTAGAAAATTATTTATAGTGCAAATTCCAATATGACATGTTTGAAGCAGTGAAACCCTAGAATCCAAACCTCTGATATCAAATGTTATGCAATTAGATCACAAAATAGAAGAAAATATAGGTCAAAGACTTGAAAATTAGCCTCTTTGAGGGGGAGACCTCTTTTACATAACATAAATGAACAATTCTTGGATGATAAAAATGACAAGACCTCCTTTCTATATATAGGAGTTTAAGGGGTCCTAATATAATCAGAGCCCACATAACAATAATAATGTAAGGGCACAACAATAACAATAGTGGGCTTCTATGGGGCACAAAAATAATAGTATGGGGGTTACAATAATAATAAGGGGCTACACTAGTATCATAGGGACCTAATAGGAACAGTCAGGGGAAACAAATATTGTGGAGCTCTTCAAGGAAGGCAATAAATATTATACTTCACAGGGCATTGATCGAAGCAGAAAAGAACAAAATTCTAATTGAAGACAACCAAATGCTCATGAGGGAGAGTTTAGTTTGTTACATATAAGTTTAATAGTAGCTTGTTGCTTCGTTTTTTACCAAGTTTCTAGTTCTAAGGCCACTCTATTTTTTAAATAAAATATTGCAACTTTAGAAGGCACCAAGGAACCCATACCATTAATGAGGGAGCCACTAAAATTGAGAGTGGAGATGCCTTGAATCAGTTTGTCATTGTGTAGCCTTTGGGATGGCAACCTTCCTTTTGAGATATCAAGTGAACCAATAAAACCAAATCCAAAATCGATAGATGACACTTAGATATGCAGAGGGAGTTTCTCTCTACACAGAGAAGAAAAAGAGAGGAGTCAACTTGATTCCCTTCACACCTATGAAACACAAAGGAAAAGTGTATCCATCATCCACCTAGTATATTACCTCCCTCTAGTAGCCAGAAACTGAGGCAATTCTCCTGGAATTTCTCCAAATGAAATCCGCTCATGACTAAAATATTGGAGGTAAGAATTTCCCAAGCTCTAGAGCTTGAATCAACCTTAAATTACAATAAATTACTCATCCTTGCGACTGTTTTAGAAGATAGAGTGAGGATAAATTTGTATCAGAGAAGAAGTCATATGTAGATGGATCCACATGCTTGGAGAGGGAGGGTGCATGTTTAACTTGTTTACTACCATCCAACTTCGCCTTGATGACTATTACATGATTCTAATTGATATGAAGTTTCCCATTGTAGTGAAATGGGATAGAAATTGTAGCCAGGGGGTCAACTTGATATTGAATTCTTGTTGCACACAATTATCTAGCTTCCTATTAAGGGGAAAAGAGAATTCATATAGGTATAGCTTCATGGAATGCTTTTTATTCTTGGAACCCCATTAATCACTAATTTCCCTACTTCAAGAAAGCACACTTAATTTTCTTGTGCATTCCCTGTTGTTTTTTGGTGTCTTAGAATGTGGAAACAAGACATATAAGAAAAAGAGTCCAGAATATTGGTGATCCTACTTATAAGGAGGTTAATATAGTTGTTTTTAGGAGAAGAGCCCTTGAGGAGATTTTGAATAATGATGAGGGATCCTCCAATGATCACAATTTCAGAAACATCCCTCTCTTAGGCTAATTGGAGGTCGAGAAAGAGGCCATACATTTCTGCCACATTTTTTGTCCTTTGTCCTAATCCCCATGTGTATTAGACTTATTTTTTTCCATCAGGACCCAAAAGAATCTCTCCCTCTCTTGCCACCCTTATTGAAATTCATACTATTTGATATTTAACACCATGGTTGAAAATTGTTGGAATTTTAAGGTTTTTAATTATCATGATTTTTATTTTTAATGTCATGGCTAAAAAATATTGGAATTTTAGCCCTAAAGGAAATCATAATGCAACGTCACAACTTTTCAATTTCAGATTATTTTTTTCATGATTTCTGCACAAAATAGGGTTTTTTTTGGATAGAGTTCTTGTTTTGATTTCACAATTCTAATTAAGATGGTAACACTATTCAAAGAGGAAGATATATTGGTGGAAAAAGATCAGTGTAACATTGTGGATATAGGTAATGCACCAACAAGGATGTCAACAGAAGACTGGACCAAGTTCAATTGAAAGGCAAAGAGTACAATATGATTGTGTCTCCTAAATTAAATATTATTGAGTGTTTCAAGAAATTATATAGCAAAGGAATTGTGGAACAAGTTAGAAATTTTTTATCAGTTTAAGTCCCTGGTGAACAAATTGATCGTACAAAAACTTTTGTACAACCTAAGAATGAAGGATGGATACTTGGTGACAGAGCATCTAAATCTCTTCAACGCTATGGCAATTTAGTGATTATATGTTAATATTAAAATTTCATATGAATATAAGTGTATAATTTTGTTGTGTTCTTTACAAACTCATGAGATAGTTAGGTTGTTTCCATATGAATTCAACTACTTTAAGTTTCGATGATATATCTCATCCTTGTTATTGAAGGAGATGAGACAAAAAAATTGGAAAATTAGAACATGAATGTCTTGTATGTAAGATGATGCTCCAAAAATAGAATTAAACTTATAACTCCTCAAGTAGGAGATCTAAATCTCTAGGAAAATTCATAAAGGTATGTTGGAGATGGAAAAAAGAATGGCATTACAAGAAATATTGTAAATCCAAAATTGCTGATACGGGGAAGGGAATTGATGATTCTCATTCTATAGAAGAAAAAAAACCCTTAGATGAAGAAGGGGATGTGTATTTGGCATCTTCAAGTGCACATGTCGATCACGAGTTATGGTTGGTTGACTCAAGCACATCCTTTCATATGACTCATCATAGGGAATGATTTTGTGATGATGGTGGTGATGTTTTATTAGAAGATGACTCGAAATCAATAATCATAGGATGAGGAAAATTCAAGTTGAAGATCATGGGTGGAATGATTATAACACTCTATGGTGTTCCACACATCCCTAGATTGGTCAAGAATTTGATTTCTATAAGTAAGATGAGTGATGCAAGTGTAAAACCAATGCTTGAAAAGGATCCCTACTTGATGGTTTAAGAAGTAATGGTATTGTTGAGGGGAATTTGGGTTGGAAATTTATAAAAAATGTTAGGAAGCATCGTTAATGATGGGTGAAACAATTTCATTGTTCTTGAGGGTGGAGCATAAGATGGAAAAACACCTACATCCTCTACAGAAAATACTATGTTATTGCATCAAATACTGCGATATATTAGAGAGAGAGAGACCTTAGAGTACTACATGGTAATGGTATGGTATAATATATACCTAATTTCGCTTTGGATTTTTATTTATATGAACATTTTTTATATGGGAAGTAGAAACGGTTAAGATTCTCCTCTGGTTCTATAATGTCAGAGGGAATATTAAAGTTGGTATATAATGATGTGTTTAGACTTGTGTTGGTTCCATCACTAGGTAACTTTGTGTACTATGTCTCATTTAGAGATGAATTCTTGAGGAATACATGGATTTATTTCCTTGGGAAAAAATATTGAGTCTTTGAAAAATTCAAAGAGTTTAAGGCTCTTTTAGAAAATCAGATAAAAAATAAAATTAAGGTGTCGAGGATAGATATGGTGGAGAATTTTGCATGAATGAATTCAAAGAATTATATAAGTAGTGTAGTATAGCAAGGAAAAAGACTAATCCATACACAACTAAGAAGAATGGAGTTGCAGACACGATGAATAGGATGTTTATGGAGAAATCAAGGAGCATGCTTAACAGTGTTAGGTTAGGACAATAATTTTGGGGAAAGGTTGTGGATATGGAATAGATCGCCCTAATTAGTGTCTTACAAGACTCCACATGAGGTATGGAATAGTAAGAAACCCTCTCTTAATCACCTCATGACATTTGGTTGTGATGTTTATGTACATGTTCCAAAGGAGACTAGGATTAAACTAGATAAGAAAGTTGAAAAGTGTATCTTTATTGAATATAAAGATAGTCTGAAAGGTTACAAGATATGCAACCCAAAAAATAACAATGTTGTGTATAGTAGAGATGTAGTATATCGAGAAGTCAAAGATGATGTCAAAGATAGAGCTTTAATTGAAGGATGTTGAATCAGACTCTGTATATGAACATAGTTAAGAAAAAGAAGAACCACATACTCTGGTATTGAGGAGATTGGTTTAGGAAATAAGACAATCAAAAAGGGATACTCCACCTTATTTTTATTCAAATTTATCTTTCTTTATTACTGATGATGATCCTATAAATATTATGGAGGAAGTAGATTCATAGGATGGAAAAACATGGAAAAAGGCTATGGTTGCAGAAATGGCATCCTTGGACAAGAATGAGGATTGGGATATGGTGGAGTTACCAACTGGAAGAAAGGCGATTGGAAGAAAATGGGTGCTTAAGAAGAAGTTGAATTCAAAAGACAAAGATGAGAAATACCAAGCTCGGTTAGTGGCAAAAAGTTATTTCCAAGTCGAGGGAATTGACTTTGGTGAGATTTTTTTTCCTATTTCCAAGTTGACTTCTATTAGATTTATTTTATCTATTTTTGTTGCATTTGATTTTGACACAAAACAAATGGATGTGAATACAACATTCCCATATGGGAATATGGAGGAAAAAATCTGCATGAAGCATCTAGAAGCTTTAGTTGTTAAAGGAAAGAAAGAGTCAGTATACAAGCTATAAAAGTCCTTGTATAGGTTAAAGCAATCACCAAGGATGTGGTATAAAATTTTTGATACTTATATATTGGGATTTGGATTCGCCAGGAATAAAATGGACCACTGTATGTATTTCAAATTAGTTGGTTGAGTCTTATTTATTTGGTGTTGTATGTGGATGATATGTTGTTGATTAGTAATGATATGGAAATCAACCAAAAAGTGAAAACTCGGTTATCCTCTAAATTTTACATGAAGGATCTTGGTGATACAAATTTCATTTTGGGCATGGAAATTAAAAGAGATTGGGAAAATATGAAACTCTAGTTAAATTAGAGGAAATATGCTGAGAAAATTTCATAGAGGTTTAATATGCGAGAATGTACACTGGTAAAGGTCCTTATTTTTGTAGGTGTAAATTTATCTGCATAATAGTGTCCTAAGACATAGAAAGAGGATTAGGACATGTATTGTGTTCCAAATCCCAATGCATTTGGAACTTTGGTGTATGAAATGGTTTATACTAGATCGGACATTGAAAATGCAATGGGAGTGTTTAGCAGGTATATGTCAAAACCATGGAAGGAGCATTGGACAATAATAGGGTTTTTAAGTATTACCAAGGAATACTAGAATTGAACAAAGTGTTGAACATACATGTCTTTATTGATGTAGACTAGGTTGGAGATCTAAATTGTAGAATATCTACAAGTGGGTATGTGTTTAACCTATATGAAGGAGGAATTAGTTGGATGATCCTAAGACAATCTCTAGTGGCACTTTCAACTACATAAGTTGAATACATGGTAGCCACTCATGCAATCAAAGAATAAATGTGGTTCTAGAGATTGTCTTTAGGTATTGGGTTGGTACATTGAGTTATGAGGATAGATTGTGATAGTAAGAGTGCAATCTTCCTAGAAAATAACCTAACATATCATTCTAAGACAAAGCACATTGATGTTTAGTATCACTTTTTGAGAGATATGGTTCAAGAAAAGAAGGTGTTGATGGTGAAGGTGGAAATTTTGTAGAATGTTTCACATTCATTATCAAACTCTATCAACACTGATAATTTATCTTGATGTAGAGAAACAATCAAAATTATTTCCCTAGATTGATGATAATATACTCTTGTGGCCTCTTGTGTGAAAATAAAACAAGTGGTAGAATGTTGGGTGTTGGGCAGCGGATCCCCCCCTAGCATGTTTTTGGGGCTTAAAACCCGAGTTTTTGTCAATGTAATGTAAATACTCCACGAAATGCGGGCGCGGAGCACGAGAGTCTAGGATGAGTCATAGGGTTGTTTGCCCTAAAATAATGTAATTTAATGTAAAGTTGTGTCGGCCTACCCATGGTCCGCGGACCATGGGATTGTATAAATAGAGCGAGGCTCTAAGTGTAAAGATAGTTCTGAGTTTTTGACAAGTAATAGATAGATGCGAAGGCATGGTTAGAAGATAGAAGTGGATCTGAAGTGTAGTGGGTCGTAGTAGTAGGTAGAGGCTCTGCAGCTGAGTGTGCAGAGGCCTAGTAGAGTCCGCAACTGAGTGCGCGGACCCCTGCAGCTGAGTGCATAGGGAAGATTCGGGTCTGTGACTGAACTTGAGTATTAATAAAGATAAGATTGATTCAGAATATTGTGTGTCTGCTTGTAGATCTGTATTTCTATGTTCTGGTTATTTTTATGCATTTATATGGTTTTCGAGTATGCGCACTTATTTGAAAGTTGAATAAGTAATAAGAATCTTGGGCCCGCACAAACTAAGTTAAGCACTAATATAATAACACAGTAAGGATCAGATCAGAATAATACTGAATTCACAAAGGTGTGCACGTGTTGCAAAGGATAGAAAGTTGCAACGCGCAGGTTAGGATCGCGAACCTCTAAAACCTTCATCAAGACATCCCTAGGGTGTGGAAACCTAGTTCTAGCACCCTCCCATACTACTTCAGGTGAGACCTCAGTCCGCGCTCCGCAGACTGTTTCCGAAAGGGCCAGTAGAACTAGGATTTGCTTGGCTAAACTCACTACTGAACCTGGGTCAGGCCCCATGTAGCCAACAAATGGTTTTGTTTCCAGGACCAGGATCTGCCTAAGGGATGTCTGATGTCGTGCCACTGGAACCCAACAAAGAAGGAAATTGAAGAGTGGTTGGACACACGACACAGGAAAATAGAACTCCGCAGGTATCTAAGAAAAGGTGGCTGGATCATTACGTGTATACAGAAATCCACGAGATTTTCTTTACATCCTTTCCCTCTGAACTGTATGAGTGGATCGCGAGATTAACCGACAGCCAGGGAAGGTGTAAGCTCGACCAACCAATAGTGTGGACTTCGGAATTAGTGCGCAGACTAGAAGCATTAGAAGACAAGATCGCGCAAGCTTTGGACCATTGGCTTGACTGGATAATAGGGGGATTTATCATTGAGTTTGCGGTGGACACGACCGTGAGCTACAGTGAGGCAGAACGACATTTTCTCAAGGGACCGCGAGGTAAGTATATTAAATCTTTGAATACCTGGATTAAGATGTTGTTATGTGAAAAACGGGTTATGCGAATACATTAATGTTTGGGACGACGCGGAGCGGAAAGATCTACAAAGGTAGCAGGGAATTAGCAAACAACCCGTTAATTTCACCTTCACGAGAAAGCGAGGAAGAGATCGCTTGGGTCTCTTCGAGAAGTGCGGTCAGCTTGATAAGACAACACATTCCACAGTTACCACCTCTACCCATGCCACTACCCGCTTCACCTCCCTCACCTCCCTCTCCACCCACTCCACCTCCACCAACCTCACAATTCAGCATGGTGAGTACGATCAAGCTACCCGTATTCAGAGGAGTAGGGAATGAGGATCCAGACCAGTTCTGGTTCGTGGTAAGAGCAGTGTGGGAAGCGAAAGGGGTCACAGACGACAAAATTAAGAAGGCTACATTGGTGAGCACGTTGCAGGATCACGTGTTGACATGGTATATCAAGCACTCTAACAACCACCCAAACGCAGGGATAACAGAGATCTAGGATGCTTTGAACAAAGAATTTAGCTAGCCGAAATCAGAAACATAGTCAATCATCAGGTTTAAAGAGATCACGATGCTTCCAGGCGAGACCCCCTAGGATCTGGATCAGCGGATGAAGAGTGTGATCTATGAGGCTAATATGATGCTAACGGATGTGCAACACCACGCATGGTTTGTGGTGTCTGTGACACCGCACCTGAGGACATCGCTATCACAACAGAAGATTTCAACCCACGTTGAAGCGTTGGAAATGGTGATGAGGTTGCATGAGACCCTGATACAAGATCCTGGGTTGGGGGTTCAACAAATCCACGCGCAACTACAGAATCTCTGCCTGGAAATGCAGAGCTTGAAGTAGGATAGGGCACCGTGGCCAGAGGTGCACGAAGAAGTATGGTGCATAAAATGCAAGGGCCAGGGCCATGACAAGGACCACTGTCCAGTATTTGTGAACTACTTGGCAGGAGGGGGGCCAATGCCATTGAGACCGGAGGCACAGGCAGGGCCAAGTGCAACACCCATGTTATGGTGCACGATCTGTCAGATAGGAGGAAAACACATGACGGATAATTGTCATTTGTTGCAGAAGTATACACAAACTCCCCAACAGTTGTTTTGTAATTTTTGTAGGTTAGTAGGCCACGATGAGCACACTTGTTGCAGTTACGAGTTAATGATGGATCGGACCCCAGATAATAGGATGCAGACAGAAGTGCGAGCCCTCGACCCAGCTGTGGGGATGGTGCGCGCTGGATTTCAGGGGCGAGGTTGGGGATGAGGAGGAATGGGACCAGAAAAGGGCCATGGACAATTAATTTGTTATAATTGTGGAGGACCAAGGCATTACGCCCGTGATTGTACCAACTCAACAAAAACATCTTGTTCATACTATGCTCAGTTTGATCATGAAATGATAGATTGTCCTATGTTGATCACACAGATGTGCAAGAAAGGGGTACTCCAACCTCCTCCGACTCAAAATATCCAAATTATGAGGTCAGAGCCACACGAAGAAGACCCAAATGTGAACATGATGCTCAAAAGCGGCACAACCACAGGGGAAACTAAGGAGAAGTAGCCTGAGGAAGATACATGGATTTGTAAGGCTCCCGCAAAGGAACCTAAGTTTGACTTATAACGCACAAAGGAGACGTTCATGGAAGCTAAGAAGAGCTTCACGGAGGCCTCCACTTCAGGTAGTAAGGATCAACTAGAGACAGGAATGGATCCTTCCATGCTCACTACCTTTTTGGAGACATGCATGAAATTGTTGCACGACAATAAGGCAGTTAAGGGACTACAGGAGTCGATCACTAGGTGTGCAAGGTCAGGGGAACCGTGCATAGTCCGGAAACTGGGAAATCATGTATTGCACACTGGGAGAGAAATGAGATTGACGGCACAGATTGGGGAGTACGAAATGGATTAGGTCATCCTATATCTAGGATTAGACGTGAATGTGTTATCGAAGCAAACATGGGAATGCATGGGCAGGCCCGCGTTACAGTGGTCCCCTATTCAATTACGAATGGAGAACCAATAGAACATTTTTCCCATGGGGAAGTTGCAAGGGGTAACAGTTGATATTGAAGGTGCGAGCACACAGACGGACTTTGAAGTAATAGAGATTGTCAATGACAACAATCCCTATCTCGCATTGTTAGGAATAGACTGGGCCACTGATATAAATGGAGTCATCAACTGAAGAAGCGGAAGATGATTTTCGAGAAAAAGTCCCTACGAGTAGTAGTCCCGCTAGACCCAACCGAACGAGCACGTTACGCTGAACCAGTGCGTGACGATGAGCTAGAATGTATTTACCAGATAATGGCGCGGGACCAGGATCGAGTGAACCCAACTGTAGATGGGAGAATCTCGTGGGAGCACGATAGCTCTTGTACTTTGGACTCAGATGAAGAAGTAGAGTGCTGGCAAAACAGGTTGCATGAAGTGACAACACTGAATTGCAACATGATGATTAGATCACTATGTTTTGTGACAACAAAGGCCAGGAAAATGCCAACATATGATGGAGTGACAATGGTGGATGAATTCCTAGACAAATTTGAAAGCAGAGTACCGAAACAACAGCGGCACGATGCGCTGGAATGGGCACTGTGCGCAACACCCGCACGATGGTGGAGTACACATCAGGAGACCATTGTAAACTGGTGCGAATGTAGAAGGCGGATGCACTTATGGTTTGGAAGCCCCCAATGTCAAATGAGAGCCAGGCAGCTAGGACGAAGCAGCTTGCATGCCCACCTGTGTTGATGGGTGCAGAGGTGTGCTGTGTAGTCCATACAAGCACACCCAAGACCAAGGATCGAAAATCGGAACCAAATGCAGCAACAAGAAAAGCAACGCACACCACAAGTATTCCACATTGAAGCATTCAAAAAGGTATGCAAAACCATGAACGGAGTTCACCAGGTGAGATGAATTGATTGGGGCCTACGCGTACCAGCAGTCCAATGGACCTCTAGGGCCATGCACAATAATCTGAGAGTGGAGATGAAGATGGCGGGCAGAGTTGAGGCCATAGGTTTGGGAGGAAGGAATCCTCATATAGTTGGAACAATACACAGGGACCAAGACGAAGGGAGTATGGAGTTGTGCGAAGTCGAACATAGGTAGATTCAGGAAGCCATTCAATGGGGGAACCTTAAGTTTCGGAAACTCAAAGATCGGGTATGACTAAGGAAGAAAAGCATGTTAATGGATGCAGATATCAAAGAACTAGAAACCAAATCCGCGCAAGCATGTCGCATCAATAAACTAAGAATGACAGGACAAGATATGGGCCAAAATAATACTGCATTAGAAGATTTGCACCGAGATTTTGTGGCCTTACTACCATGGATGTAACCGCACATTACAAGAAAAAGTAACCAGGGGAGCGCACCGCATAAGGAAGAACGCGTGACGCTAACTGTCACGAGGGAAATTGAGGAGTGCCTGCGGACTAGGCTGGGAATTGAATTGAAGCCTCGCATAGGTGGTGTGACCACATGACTATCCGTAGGGAGCACAGTCTCAGCGTTCCAAGCAGTTGAAAGAGAGCACAGGACTATCAAAGAGTCTGTAGGGGAGCTGCGTGATAAGCGGATTGCGCGTAGGGTCAGTATGTCACAGGGGGCTTCACTTCTGCGTGGGTAGGCTGGGAAGTGACCGTTGGTGTCACTATTCATGACAGGATATCCAATTTAAGACAAAAAGGAGTGGGCGGTGGGTAATTCAGACGTAGAGTTAGAACTAGATTTGGGACGATCTGTCGCCAAGAATGCATTAATGACTTAGAAATGGGGGGAACGATCAAATTCAAATTTGAAAGACACTATAAAAATACCAAGGTAGGCCACGGGAAAACACTTGTTTGTTTTATATTTGAGCTGTTACAGAGAGCCCACAGTGTTTGAGCCTCCAAAGTCGCGAACAACTACAGACAGCTCGAACAAGATGACAAATATTAGGAGAGGTGTGGGCTTTGTCAAAAGTACCACCAAAGAACTTGTGCAGAGCCCTTCACTACATGTGGGGGAGGCACCTGAAATTCCAAAATTGCCCCGGATGCTGAGGCCCAAAAAGGATCCACAGGCGGTAGGACCAATCTGCATGTCCCCGCAAAATCCACTGTTTGATAAACTGTCTATGGAAGACAAGGGCAAGATAGTTAATATTGAGACAGATGATGAGGAGGAGGATCTCCAGGCCTTCATAAAAGAGATTGAACCAGATGAAGAAATGGAGGAAGACATTCAGCCAGTGCACGCTGTAGAAAAACTGCCCAAATATGTCCCCCCACGGAGAGGGAAAGAAAAAGTACCCAAGGATGTGGATGCTGTTAAGAGTGCACTCGAAACCCCACTCCTCCTAGATGGAATTATATTTGAGGGTTTAGTCCTAGGCCACGTGCCCACGATGAAATTTGAAGATTGGGACCTCGTGGACAGTGAAAAGTTCCCACATTTGGAGACTAGCCAACTTATGAAACAAAGCAAGGAGGGGTCAGTTACAATGCTACAACCACAGAAATGGTTGCATGGGGTGGAGGAGGCTGGGCTACTCCACCTACTATGGATTCCACACTTTCACCGGGCACCAATCATGATATTCGTCATCAGGCAACCGTTTTTCTTAGTGCATGATGGGTACTTGTGGCTGGAGGAGTCGATTCCCATCACGGCGGAGCTTATTCATAGGGTTTCTCGGCTTCCCTGTATGGGAAGGGACCCCATGGAAATAGCTGGCCAAAGCGGAGACTTGGCGGTCGCAGAAGCCCTAAAGAAGAAATACAAGTTGGAGAAGAAGCAGAGCGGTATGTCATTACTAGCATTCAAGAAAAAGGGGTGCACGTAGCCACCTAGCTGTTGGTAGAAAAAGTGATGAGAAAATGTCGTGGCATTGAGGTACCAACAATGGTCATCACACTGGCTAAGCAATGCACCGAGGGGGTATAGTTCAATTAGGTGCAGTTCCTCTGCAAGGAATTCTGGACGAACTGCAAGGAGGCCCAGGAGCAGGGTAATACCTTCCACTATGCATGGTTTCTCTTATCCATCTTGCTGGTAGCAGGGGAAGTGCTGGAGGACAATCAGTTTTCTCCTCTTGACCAGGACTTGCCAGAGGCAGCGAAATACATGTTGCTATGGGCGACAAGGGACGCCACGTGGATCTGCGAGACCAAGATCTTCTGGATACTCATGGAGGCAAGAGTATGGATGTGGATGAACAAACGACCGCACCTATCCCCCACGGTATATGACAGTTTGCAAAGATTTCTAGACCTTAAGGCAGATATGCACAATGTGTATATCAGGGCACGGAAGGATCCAGAGCAGAAATGCACCAAACTCCCCTTCATTGCGATTGATGATGCTGTATTCACGGTGCTCGAATCATGGCCACCCGAATGGCACACCCTGGATCTGGTAGCGCGTGATGAGAAGGTGATTCAAAGATGGAAGGATGCCGCTAAGCAGTTAGCACAACATAAGTGGAACGAGCAGTTCACTGAGGAAGTAAGGGCTTCTCGCGAGGCAGCAAAGGCCGCCGGGGGGCAAACCAAGGCCGCAGAAAAGGCAGTAACAACATCGGCAACTGGGGAAACCACGACACAGGAGGGAAGAGGCCCGGATCTAACTACAGGATAGGGGACAGACGATGTGGTAGAAGGAACGAACCTAAACATGTCATCGACACAGCTGAAATGGCCACACGGTACGGAACGGACAGGGCCCCGGAAGAAGACCAAGGCTTCCAAATTGGAGGGGGAACCTATTACACTAACAAAGGGTGACCTTGTTAGCTCTAATATGCAATTCTGATTTTCTAAGGTTAGCAAGGATCATGGTTTGATTGGTTGCGTTCAAAGGGAAGCTCACATTGGTCACTTCCTCCTTTCTTCCTCTACCTCGCTTAGTCTCCTCCCTCTCCGTTTTCCCTATTGGCCTCCTAAACCTGGCAAAATAACCCCTTTTGACTTTAGTCCCAAGCACAAAACCCTAAACCTACCATAAGACCCTACCATATGTATTCGTGCATTCATAACTCATTGCGCCTCATCCCCACTGTTGATCACTTCACCAATCCAATGACTCCCGTCACACCCAATAAAGGCGACCTGTCTACCATTCCCCACTGTCAGATCATCTCTGCCAAGATCTACCGGTTTTCACTCTCATCACGCCAGCGACCCGATCGAATGATAGACCGCAATGGGAGTGGTTTTTCTCTCTCATCCGCCGCTACGTGTCAATTTCTGAATGGAATCGTACGACCCAGGGCATTTACTGCTTAACGCCCGAAAGCGGTGCAATAAATACCATTGCTGCCCGACTAATCTGCTCGCCCGTTAAACATCCATGCAGCTTCGCTTCCCGATGACCACCTGATCTGTCTGCTAAAGATCTGACGGCCCCAATTCACCCCATTCTTGCCTTGATTGATAGCCTCCATCAAGCCATCTCCACCGTCCGTTTCCTCGATTCGGTGGCCATTTTTCCCGCTCATCCAAATTGTCCACTCACCCATGCATTCCACATCCTTAACCATTCTGTTTTCCCAAAGAAGGAGATGACCAGCTCCGCCATTATTAGTCACTGCCAGACCCCCAACCACCATATTTAACAAAAAGCATGGCCAAGGGAGAAAAGGACATAGCACGACTCTGTAACTAAATTTATCAGTCATGGACTCTGCCGGTACGAGCACTCCAACCGCCTAAAGGACGACACAGCACTTGAGTAGATCAGATTCACCCACTGAAACAAGCAACTTCATTCAAAGACTCCATCAGGTAGTTGAATGCAGTTGGTGGTCAATTATGACCCCTCCATACCTAAACGGCCAAGGGCCATAGTATTGTAAACTTATAAATATCCAGAAACAAGATGTAATCAAGGTTGGCATTTGATGTAAGGTTCAATTTCTGGAGACTGTAGATATTTTGTCACTTGTAGCGTCTCGTCTTCATTTTCAGCAAATACAAGCTTCTTTTGCTGTTAACTTCTCATTGTCCATTTTCTTCTTATTCTAAGCTTGTGCCTGATATGTTGTATTCTCGAGCTCATGGTCTTTAGCGCTAGATAATTGTCATCTTATCTCTGTGTTAAAGCATTGGTTGCATCATTGAATAGGTTTCCTAGGTTTCTTTCTATTAAATGCAAGATAATTGTCATCCTATCTTTGCATTAGTAGATTAGATTTATAGGTTTCTTTACTAGTTGCATCCAACCATCACATGGTCTTGTGCATCTGTTGGTGTGGTTAGTATTCTCCATATTCACCTAATATCTAAACTGTGAGAATTGGTGGTCTAAAGCCTTGTAGTCTGAGGGTGTTCACGTGTGTCTGAAGTGAAACAAAGTGAAAGTGGTTATCTGGCTTGAACCAAACCATCATTCCTTCAATTAAAACTGCAACAATAGTTTAATTTATATGTTACCAAGCATCTCCAAGCTACAACCTAGGAGAGTTTCTTGGATTCCTAACAGACATATATGACATTAGCAACATCGTTAGTGAGGTCACCAAGGAAGCACTACAAGAGGCAATGTCAGACCAACATAATGTGTTGGGGGCACTCAGGGCACAACTGCGGGGACTTCAAGTGAAACTACCACAAGAGGGAATGGTAGCCATCTACGGTGCTGCGGGAACATCGGCAACAGAGCAGTTGTTGTGGGCCAAAATGGCCAACACCGTCACGCTGTCGAAAGGAGCACTAGCAGTGGACATCATGGAGGATAGAGCCGTGGTAGGATGGATCAAGGGCCTCAGCCTAAACTTGGTTGCCCTTCCGCGGGATATTTTATACCAGCTGCAGGATGGAGTGGCAGTAGAACTCTGCACTAGGGAAGGACACGCAGTGCAAACGCTAAGTGAACAATGAATCAACATCGAGCAACTTAGCATACAACACGATGAAGCGGTGGCGCAGAACCAGCAGTTGGAGCAGATTATAGAAGAAGCATGATGCCGCACCGCAGAGCTGGAAATTGCGACAGACCTACCAATAGGAATGCGGATCCACAAATTGGCTAGTGGATTCCGCGAGGCAAAGGAGGAAGATACGAGGATCCAACTGGACCTCAACCTGTAGATTGTTGAACTGGGATTAAAGGCGTAGTCGTCCACACCTCCGAAAGTTCAAGAACAGCATGCTGATGCTATCCAAAAAGGGCCGGAGTAAATAGGACAAGCAGTGTAGACCTGTACGGGTATGTTGGAAGAATCCTTCACAGTCCTCACTTCCTTACAGGAGGACCCCACCATATAGTGCTTGGAAATAGAGGTGCGGGAGCTTCAAGTACAGTATGACAGTGTGCATGTAACGGAGCAGACAGTTCACCTAACCCAGTGGCTGGCGAAGCTACATCAGGCGAAGGAATTGAAGGAATAGGTGGATGCCACGTGACAGAAAGAGGCAGTACTTAAAGCACGTGTCCAGCCTTGGATTTATGAGGCTTTCCACATCACTGTCGATATCAAAAAGAAGCTCACACAAATGAAGGTGATGCATGCTTTAAGACATGGATTTGCCCCTGAAAGCGAGCATTCGGCAGAAAGAGTAGAACAGATCTAGCAGACAACAGAACAGTGTGTTGCGGACCTTCACGCAGCACAGGCACAGTTGGAGGGGCTTTCGCCACACCAGCAGTGACTCAGGACGAGTCGCGATGATTGTGTTGGGGGCTTGTTGGGTAGCGGATCCCCCCATAACATGTTTTTGGGGCTTAAAACCCGAGTTTTGGTCAATGTAATGTAAAGACTCTGCGAAATGCAAGCATGAAGCGTAAGAGTCTAGGATAAGTCATAGGGTTGTCCACCCTAAAATAATGTAATTTAATGTAAAGTTATGTCGGCCTACCCATGGTCCGCAGACCATGGGATTGTATAAATAGAACGAGGCTCTAAGTGTAAAGACAGTTCTAAGTTTTTGGCAAGTAATAGATAGATGTGAAGGCAGGGTTAGAAGATAGAAGTGGATCTGAAGTGTAGTGGGTCGTAGTAGTAGGTAGAGGCTCTGCAGCTGAGTGCGCAAAGGCCTAGTAGAGTCCGCAGCTAAGTGCGCAAACCCCTATAGTTGAGTGCGCAGGGCAGAGTTGGGTCTGTAACTGAACTTGAGTAGTAATAAAGATAAGATTGATTTAGAATATTATGCGTCTACTTGTAGATCTGTATTTCTATGTTCTAGTTATCTTTATTCATTTATATGGTTTTCGAGTACGTGCGCTTATCTGAAAGTTGAATAAGTAATAAAAATCTTGGGCCCGCACAAACTAAGTTAATCATTAATATAAAAACACAGTAAGGATCGGATCGAAATAATACTAAATTCACAAAGGTGCGCACAGGTTGCAAAGGATAGAAAGCTGCAGCACGAAGGTTAGGATCACGAACCTCTAGAACCTTCATCAAGACATCCCTAGGGTGCAGAAACCTGGTTCCAGCACCCTCCCATACTACTTAAGGTGAGACCTTAGTCCGCGCTTCGCGGACTATTGCCGAAAGGGCCAGTAGTATCGGGATTTGCTTAGCTAACTCACTGCTGAACCTGGGCCAGGCCCCATGTAGCCAACATTGGGTATATGTTATATTCCTTGTAAAACTATCTTCATGCGTTGTACATCGTGTTGAGTGCAATGGGAAGGTCATGGGAGGAAAAATAAATGGGTGGCTTTTTGCATCCATATTTTTGGTTAAGGAACTACAATTTTATTCTTATATAAGGTAAATGGATTAGCGATTTATGGAGGTGACAAGATATATATGTAGTTTGGGTTTCTATGGTAAAATATCTATGTTAATGTGTGTGTGTGTGTGCTTGCCATTACATTTTTTCTATTTTATTAAGAATCCGCTTGCCAGAATTAATTGTACAAGGTTAAAACCTACAAAGAGGCCATCATATCTCAGGTTCCACTTTCCTCTTAGTTGGTAACCCTTTAGGCTCTTGGAGCACCTTTTTGTGTATTTTTCAAAAGTGCCTCCAAATAGTGTTTCCACTCTTTAGTACATCCCTACAAATATTCTCTTACATTTATTGGTTCATCTCTTTGTTGATTTTGTTTCAAGAAGAAGAATAAAACTTCCTACTTGAGATATTCAGTTTCTTGATTTGGTTGGCACTTACCAGAGAGATCTCACATTTAGCTTTTTGTGCCTTAATGATGGACTTCCCATAATTGATCATGTTTTATTGGATTTATCTCCTCATGAAGATTGCATCCTTCATGCATATTGGGGACTTCTAAAAACTACACCACACATCAAGTTGTACCACATCTACCTTCACCTCATCAATGTAGTTTGAACTTATAATAAGTTTGATCTTAAACTACTCAATGGCTTGGAACTCTATACTATTACTTACCAAATCTGATCGGTATGGACAAAAATGGTCACAAATTATAATTCAAGCTTACTCACTAAATTCTCTATTGTGAGGTTCCCTTATGAACTAAAGTCAAATAAAGCATCCACCTTTGTTTTGCTAACCTAAATCTTGACATAGAAGAGTTTAGTAATCTCCTTCTCTTCCTTGAGATAGAAGCTACATAGTTTCACCTTCATGTACATTATAACACATACAATCTTCTCATCTACCTCTAAGTAGTTTTGTCCTCGGTTCCCTAAATCCATGGCTAGATGTTCATATTCTTATCATCCTTTTTTTGGTTCTTTGGAATCAACTATGAATGTAGCTTCCTATATTTATCTCCGATATGACCATCGAAAGTGCAATGATTATACTAGTTTCTTTACACTTATGTATAATGGTTTCCATTTTATCACCCTTTCCTTTCCACTTCTTTCCCTCCTTGGAAGTTATTTCTTAGTATATTTGCTTGGAACCATTTAGATATCCTTTCTTCTTGTCACCTATAGATATTGTTTTTTTGCATAGAACTAATCACCAATTCATATTAGAAGAAATTTTAGCCTAAAATTTCCCATGAAATTTTCATGTACATAATATGTAAACCAATCAAATTCCTTTAAATTTAAAAAGAGATACATGTAAATATTTTGGAGGGAAATTTAAAAAAAAAAACTACTTTTTTAATTGTATTTTTGGCTTATCTCCTTACAATTTTACATCAATTTCAAGTGTAGTCACTCATTGGATGCAGAATCAAATTTTGCATCCAACAAGTACCCATTATGCATACTTTTGAGAACAACCACATTGACAAAAATCGAAGATACATTAAAAAAACACTTTTTTTTTAATGTATCTTTGATTTTTGTCAATATGGGTCTTCTAAAAAGTATGTATGATGGGTACTCGTTGGATGCAAAATTTAATTCCGCATCCAACGAGTGCCTACACTTTAAATTGCAATAAACTTGCAAGGAGATAAGCCAAAAATACAATTAAAAAAATAGTTTTCTTCTTTTCCCTCCAAAATTCATAACTCTTATTTTATTATTTACCTATTATTTTATTATTTCTCCTTAGTAGGCCACTTTTAGGTTGAAATTTCCTCTAATGCAAATTGAAGGAAATATCTTGCCTCCTTAAACAATGTGGAGACCCCCAATGTACTTAAGTAGTACATTTGAATTCTTGCGAAATATTCCCAACATAATGACATGTTTTCTAGATTCAATGGTCTAGACTTGTATAATTTTCCCTTTTCCCCCTCAAAGTAATTCCAAAGGATCCATTTGTCATCTTCATTCCAAAATAGGATAAAATTGATGCTTAAGAAATGTTTTAAACACATTTGTAAGACCTATGATTATGGATTGGAATTGGTGCCCAATTTTGGAAGGTTACTGCAAAGGTTGCAATGCTAGACACGCCTACCTAATATGGATTTTGGGATGCTTAGGGGACACAATCTTGATGTGCGAATGTAAATAGAAAATCATCTTGTAGCCCATGGATTTTCCTTCATACAAATTGAGATACAATCAAATATGTTGGTCCACTTGGGTGTGGTTATATGGATGGACCGGATGTATTTGGACAACCTATGAAAGTTGGGATGACCTAGGCGAACATGACATGACTTGGAACAATTTAGAATGAGTTGAAAAATGATTGGCTCAAAATTCAATGAAAGAAATTTGGGTCCTCCTTAAAATGAAGGGGATTGTCAATGCAGGGAAAGCTCATATAAGTAGGTGGACAACTCAAATTGTTAAGGCATCAAGTTACAAGAGGCAAGAGTCATTAAGTGTTCTACGTGTTAGTGTCAGTATCTTCATCCCTTCGTCAGAGATCAAATCCTCTTGTTGCATTGCATATTAGGTGTCCCGCCCAGTCAGCTGCATGCCATTAGGCGCATGGATCATTTGACGATAGTGGCTTCTCCTACAGTTTCCCTCATGTCATTTACCTGCTGGCTCATGTTTATTCATCAAAAATTGCATACAGTCACCTTTTTTGTCTTAAAGATTCCAGAAGTCTTTTCTAGGGTTTCATTGTCATTTAGGTATAGGGTTTCATTAGGGTTTCGTCAAAAAGGGTTTCAAAATGTCCAATAATAACCAGCAGGCACATGGGGAGGTTTTGAGGAAAAACAAAGTATTCTAGGTTTTTGTTGTATAAATTCATGTAATTTCAATTCTTTTGTATGTAAATCACTGGTCACCTTGCCAAGCTTCAGCTGCTCCATCACCTGCAAGGCAAACAAAAAAATCAATGCATTCAAATCATCACAGGCAAAAATAAAGCAAATTGTCCAAAAACAGAGTTTGAAAAGCAAGTCAAATGCAAACATTACAAAGTGGGTTTTTGATAAGTGAAAAATTAAAATCTCTTGTATATAACTCATTGGTCATGTTCAAAGAGCTCATTTGCATTCAAAGAAGACATATTAAGGAAGAGAAGGTCGTGTTGGAGAAAGGAAGCAATTTTGAAGCAAAACTGTGCAAATCCAAAGGTGCGGCGCATTGGGTGAGAGGCGCGGTGCATAGAGAAGGCGTGGCGCATTGGGCCACATTTTGCAGTGCAAAACAACAAGGGCACAATGCATTGGGTTGGATGCGAGGCGCACACAGCCAGAGAGCCCAAAAACTTCCAGAACTTGCTCCAATCGCCCAAAAATGCACAGATTTGTCTTGGTACAAGTAGGTAGAGCCTTCATCATTGTTTTTTATCCACGTTTGGTGTTTATGTCATGGTGGTTGATGAATGATGAATGCTTAAAGAAATCAAACCCTACCATTTGAAATTCCTCAAAGAAAAATTGATGCCTAGGGTTTTGATTTACTGTTTTTCCATCAAATTCATCCTTTAAATTCCTCCATCAATCCCTTACCCCATTTTTCCATTGATTCCCTTATTCCCCAAATTCACATACCCCTAATCCCCTAATCTCAAATGCACCAAACCCTAGTCTCATACTTAAAATCCCAAACCCTAGCCCCTCCTAAATCATTCCCTAATTCCCTATTTCTCTAAATTCCCCCTCCACAGTCCCTCATTTCACTGTTTTCCCTTGGTGGCAGAGGTCAAACACATCATCAAAGACAGGTCAAGAGAGTTTAACTCATCAATGCCTATTTCTCCAAGATAGTTTATCTACCAGCAGCCATGGCATCTGATCCTTCATATGATTATGAAGAGGAGGCCCAAAGTGACTCACCTACAGAGGGACATGCACTCGGGAGGCCTCATAGAGGTGGCAAACATATCAGAGAAGAACCAACCACTCTTGCTGAATTATAGGCCTGCCCTCTTGCCATCTTTTCTTTCCAACATCAGTCATGTTATAAATTTTGTGAGAAGGTTTCCAATATTTAGTTTCATCATGAGTTGGCCCGCTTGTTTGTACTACATTTACATGGTGATCAAACCACTCTAGTTGGTGTCACTTTCACATTAACACCAGAATCCATTTCATTAGCAACCGGCATACCTAACATTGGAGAGCCATGGAACAAGAGGCAGAAAATTGACCAGCAGCATTATGAACCATATATTAAGCCCGACTTTTTGAGACAGCTCAAGAGAGTGTTTCCTTTTCGGTACCTCAAGGATGAATATGCTCCTTTAATGAAACTAATCATGAAGTATTTCAGCTATGAGGGTCGGTTCTCCCGCTTATATGCTTATCATATCAGGCTGCTGATGCATTTTACCCAGGTACAGATGATGAACATCCCTTACTTCATGTGCCAAAACATAGAGAAGATGACCACCCTTGTGTAGCACAAGACTCCTCAGCAGCAGTTCAACAATATTTATCATTTTGCTCTCATCAAAATTGTGGTTGTTCATCAGCTTGGTTTACAGGGCATCACTTGGGATGACTTCATCTCTCGCAAGTTTTTCAGAGCTTCACAGGGACCTTCAGAGGCTGGGCATGAGACAGGTGGACCTTCCTGTCAGCATGAGGGCCATGAGACACAGACCGCTAGTGTGCCAGTGTTCATCACCTATCAGAAGGGCAATGGACGGTTATTTGCAACAACAAAGCGAGTGTTATCTCCACCCGGGGTGGAAGGAGCCTCACTTCCATCATCAGCACAACAGGTTTAGGATCGAGGTAAGAGGCCACTACAGGAGGAAGGACCATCAGGTGAGCAGGAGATTGATTTCATTCTCATTGAGGGTGATGATACTGATATGGGCCCGCAAAGCACCAATCTTAGAGAAATCATTCAGGAGCAGTAGGCGGACATTGGTGCCTTGTCTACCAACTTGGATAGAGCCCAATGGACTATACAGTACCTGGAGCAGAGGAATAAGCAACATGAGGACCAGCAGGTGATTATGGAGTTGCAAAACATTCGGGAGAATCACCAAGCTGCCCAAAGGAGGAGGGTGGAGTTCACTTCATTAGAGCAAGAGATCAATGCCGATAGGGAGTCATGGCTTGAAAGAGTCAATATCCACTTGGAGAGGAATTTGGAGAAGGCCATCAATGAAAATAATATGCTTAGAAACCTGTCATATCATTACTTGTCACGGAACTTCGTGTGCCAAGTGAGAATTAGGAGTTTGAAAGCAAAGTTGAAGAGAGCATAAAGGAGGCAAAAAGAGGATGAAGGACTTCAGATATTGGATGAGGCTTCCTTGGCCCAACATCATGCTTGATAGAGAATACTCAGCCCAAATTTCCAGAAATTTGGAGCGATTTTTTCATTTGGAAATTTTTGGCACAAAAAACAGGTTTTTTGCCCTATGCACCGTGCCACGTGGCGCTCACTTTTGCTAGGGGCCTCAAAATCACAAAAACTCAGAACTTTTGGATTTTTCATGAAAAATTATGCTTGTGTAGCTATGGCCAAGAAATTTGGGCAGGTTTTGAGCCCTCAAAAAGGTCAAAAACACTCAAAAAATGATCTCACAGCCCCTATTTTGACACACAGGAAGCAGTGTTGGGATAATGGATTTTTGGAGGGGAAAATGGAGGCCAAATTGAAAACTTCCACTTGGGTTGGAAGGTAGACATACATACCTTTCCAAAAAGCACACCTGGAGCTCAATTGGACATCGGGAAGGCCTCCAAAAGTGGGTCCAAATAGGCACGACGCGTAGAGAATCAGGCGCGGCGCATAGAGGAAAAATTGCCAGTTTGACCAAGTTTTGCTCTGTTTTTCGCCCAACTTTGCCTAGTTTGAATTCTTAACTTTCCTAATGGAAAATTTATGATGTAATTTGATGAAAATTGATGGATAATGATGTAAAAATGTTATATTTTCACTTGTGGAGGTAGATTCATCAGTTTAAAGGTTGTTTGAAACTGAATGAATCAATTCCCTTGTTTCTAGAGGCATGTTCTTATGTTGCCTAATTTCTAGCTCTCAGTTTAGAATTAGTTGGATCAGCTCCTAAACATGTGAGCTCGACCCCTAGAGGAAAGGATGAGCTATGTTTGTCTATATTATGTTGTTTTTCAATCATTAGCATGGTTGGACTCTTGAGAAAGAAAAGAACTTCATTGTACATTCATATCATCATTTTAGCAAGGGAATTGAGACCAGAATTTGCAGCACTCTTTGGGATTCATGTGGCAATTTGTCTTGGTACAATGCTTCTCTTTGTAATTGTGATTTTTTTTATGTAATTGTATGCCATTATCTATCTTATTTCTTCTGAACTAAACAAACAAGAGTGTAAGTAGAATCCATTGAAAGTGCAGTGCTCTACTTGAAGTTTGCTTTAGTTTTTTGATGTTTTCAGTTGTTTGGGGAGGATCCATGATTTCTCTTGCCCTCTTTAACACCTCATCTATCTATTCTTTCCATCTCACTCAAAATTTAGGTGCCAAAACGATTTCCTACCTTGCCCCATTGAGATCTCTGCAGAACTAAGCCTCAATCCCCATACCCCAAAATTTGCCTTTCCATTTGAGCCAGCAAAATCATCATTTTATCAAATCAAACTCTCTTGCACACATACCTAGCCTAAGATTAGAAGATATTTCAGTCATCTCAAGCCCTCATCGATCATAATTAGCTGAGATTGACCCAGAGAGAGCCCTCTCCTGACCTGGTAGGGCTAGCTACCAGGCTGAGCGCGGTTTGATGTTGGCCCTGGATCCTACCTTTTCAGCCTGAGGTAAATATAGGCACTAACATAGTGGCGACCATACTGGGGAAGAAAAAATTATTTGTTTGTTAGTGTTCTTCATTTCATAAAATACAGATGGAGTCTGAAGTTATGCCAGGTAGCCTTCGAAACTCTCTTGCTGTGCATTAGCGAAAGTAGATAAACGCTGCTTCAGTCAATCTCCGGTCTAGTTTTATAAACGGAAACATCTGACTTGTAAATTTCCTCAGTAACATGTATCAAGTTCAGATCTGATTGTTGATGGTGGACAGCAGTTAGACACAGGAAGGCTGAAATCATTCACCTGGCGACTCCAATGTCAAAGAATCCCAAGGTTCTGAATTTTTATGGCGACTCTACTCTTCAAGAATCAGTAGCCTGAAGAATTTCTTGGTCAATTCATTGTTATCAAAATGGATTTTCTTGCTCGACGGTATGCTCCCATGAGCCGAGATCACATTCCAGGTTTTCCAAATAAAATTCCAAAGGTAAATTGGCAAAGGAATTTGCCTATGTTTAAAGATGATAATAGGAATGATGCTGCTTTACATCTGGTTAGATTTCACATACATATTCGCAAGTTGAAGGTTGATTTTCCTGAAGATTGCTTGATGAAGATATTCATGGCCACTCTGGAAGGTGAAGCCCGATCTTGGTATGAAAGTTTGTCACCTGCTTGTATTTACTGTTTGAAGGATTTTCATACCATGTTCTTTGAGAGGTATAAAGAATCTTATCCATCATTAAATTTAGTTCAGAACTGTTGCAAACATGTTTATAGTTTTATTGAACATCTTGAGAAAGTTTATGAAGATGATGACTTCATGGATGATGAGATCATGGAGGCCCTGTATGAAAATCCATTTCAGCGGCGTAAAAAGAGCTTAGAAGATACTCATCAAGATGCTCAAGAAACTTTGTAGCAGGATCAAGATCTTCACACAATGGAAAATGATGAAAGAGAAGGTTTTATTTCAGATATGTCCATAGAAGAAGACAATATGCAGGGAAGTCAAGTTTCAATTTCAGAATGTGACAAATTCAAGTCAACTATTTCAGATCTAGATTCAGATCGTGATGATCAAGAGTACCTTGGTCTGAATCCCATGAAGGAGAGATCTGATGTTGAGATCATCTGGAATGAAGAAGATAGAGTTATTGCCAAAGTGACTCACCTACAGAGGGACATGCACCCAGGAGGCCTCATAGAGGTGGCAAACATATCAGAGAAGAACCAACCACTCTTGCTAAATTACAGGCCTGCCCTCCTGCCATCTTTTCTTTCCAACATCAGTCATGTTATGAATTTTGTTAGAAGGTTGCCAATATTCAGTTTCATCATGAGTTGGCTCGCTTGTTTGTACTGCATTTACATGGTGATCAAGCCACTCTAGCTGGTGTCACTTTCACATTAACACCAGAATCCATTTCATTAGCAACCGGCATACCTAACATTGGAGGGCCATGGAACAAGAGGCAGAAAATTGACCGGCAGCATTATGAACCATACATTAAGCCCGGCTTTTTGAGACAACTCAAGAGATTGTTTCCTTTTCGGTACCTCAAGGATGAATATGCTCCTTTAATGAAACTGATCATGAAGTATTTCAGCTATGAGGGTCGGTTCTCCCGCTTATATGCTTATCATATCAGGTTGCTGATGCATTTTACCCGGGTACAGATGATGAACATTCCTTACTTCATGTGCCGAAACATAGAGAAGATGACCACCCTTGTGCAGCATAAGACTCCTCAGCAGCAGTTCAATAGTATTTATCATTTTTCTCTCATCAAAATTGTGGTCGTTCATCAGCTTGGTTTATAGGGCATCACTTGGGATGACTTCATCTCTCATGAGTTTTTCAGAGCTTCACAGGGACCTTCAGAGGCTAGGCATGAGACAGGTGGACCTTCATATCAGCATGAGGGCCATGAGACACAGACCGCTAGTATGCCAGTGTTCATCACCTATCAGAAGGGCACTAAAAAGTTGTTTGCAGCAGCAAAGCGAGTGTTATCTCCACCCGGGTGGAAGGGGCCTCGCTTCCATCATCAGCACAATAGGTTGAAGATCGAGGTAAGAGGCCATTACAGGAGGAAGGACCATCAAGTGAGCAGGAGACTGATTTCATTCTCATTGAGGGTGATGATACTGATATGGCCCCGCAAAGCACCAATCTTAGAGAAATCATTCAGGAGCAGTAGGCGGACATTGATGCCTTGTCTAACAACTTGGATAGAGCCCAATGGACTATACAGTACCTGGAGCAGAGGAATAAGCAGCTTTAGGACCAGCAGGTGATTATGGAGTTGCAAAACATTCGGGAGAATCGCCAAGCTGCCCAAAGGAGGAGGGTGGAGTTCACTTCATTGGAGCAAGAGATTAATGTCGATAGGGAGTCATGGCTTGAAAGAGTCAATATCCACTTGGAGAGGAATTTGGAGAAGGCCATCAATGAAAATAATATGCTTAGAAACCTGTCATATCATTACTTGTCACGGAACGTGGTGTGCCAAGCGAGAATCACGAGTTTGAAAGCAAAGTTGAAGAGAGCATCAAGGAGGCAAAAAGAGGATGAAGGACTTTAGATATTGGTTGAGGCTTCCTTGGCCCAACATCATGCTTGATAGAGAAGAATCAGCCCAAATTTCAAGAAATTTGGAGCGATTTTTTCATTTTGGAAATTTTTGGCACAAAAAACATGTTTTTCCGGCCTATGCGCCACGCCACGTGGCACTCGCTTTTTCTAGGGGCTTCCAAATCACAAAAACTTAGAATTTTTGGATTTGGCATGAAAAATTATGCTTGCCTACCTATGGCCAAGAAATTTGGGCAGGTTTTGAGCCCTCAAAAAGGTCAAAAACACTCCAAAAATGACCTCACTGCCCCTATTTTGACACACAGGAAGCAGCGTTTGGAGAATGGACTTTTGGAGGGGAAAATGGAGGCTAAATTGAAAAATTCCACTTGGGTTGGAAAGTAGACAGGAAGACCTTTCTAGAAAGCACACCTGGATCTCATTTGGACATCGGGAAGGCCTCCAAAAGTGGGTCCAAACAGGCGCGATGCATAGAGAATCAGGCGCGGCGCATAGAGGAAAAATTGCCAGTTTGACCAAGTTTTGCTCTGTTTTTCGCCCAGCTTTGCCTAGTTTGACTTCTTCACTTTCCTAATGGAAAATTTATGATGTAATTTTATGAAAATTGATGGATCATGATGTAAAAATTTTATATTTTCACTTGTGGAGGTAGATTCACAAATTTAAAGGTTGTTTGAAACTGAATGAATCAGTTCCCTTGTTTCTAGAGGCATGTTGTTATGTTGCCTAATTTCTAGTTCTCAGTTTAGAATTAGTTGGATCAGCTCCTAAACATGTGAGCTTGAACCCTAGAGGAAAGGATGAGCTATGTTTGTTTATATTATGTTGTTTTTCAATCATTAGCATGGTTGGACTCTTGAGAAAGAAAAGAACTTCATTGTACATTCATATCAGCATTTTGGTAAAGGAATTGAGACCAGGATTTACAGCACTCTTTGGGATTCATGTGGAAATTTGTCTTGGTACAATGTTTCTCTTTGTAATTGTGAATCTTTTTATGTGATTGTATGCCATTATCTATCTTATTTCTTCTGAACTAAACAAACAAGAGTGTAAGTAGAATCCATTGAAAGTGCAGTGCTCTACTTGAAGTTTGCTTTAGTTTTTTTATGTTTTCAGCTGTTTGGGGAGGATCCATGATTGCTCTTGCCCTCTTCAACACCTCACCTATCTATTCTTTCCATCTCACTCAAAATTTAAGTGCCAAAACGATTGCTTACCTTGCCCCGTTGAGATCTCTGCAAAACTAAGCCTCAATCCCCGCACCCCAAAATTTGCCTTTCCATCTGAGCCAGCAAAATCATCATTTTATCAAATCAAACTCTCTTGCACACATACCTAGCCTAAGATCAGAAGATATTTCAGTCATCTCAAGCCCTCATCGATCATAATTAGCTGAGATTGACCCGGAGAGAGCCCTCTCCTGACCTGGTAGGGCTAGCTACCACGCTGAGCGTGGTTTGATGTTGGCCCTGGATCTTACCTTTTCAGCCTGAGGTAAATCTAGGCACTAACACTATGATTATCAAGATTAGAAACGTGGATATACTTGCATTGGCTAAGTAATAAAGAAACATAAACAAAGTTGGAGGAAGAAAGTATATAGTTGTTTAGGGATTTGATTGAAAAATTTGTTATTTGCTTGTCATTGTAATTGTACTTTGTAAATGAGTCATGCAAAACTTGACCATGCTTATCCATTGTACATATAACATTCTCTATATAGGAAATAATTAAGGCACCTATCTTAGTGCCCATCCATACTTGTGTTATATGGTTTTTTTATGTGTATTGGACGTTTCTATTCATTATATGTTTATGTTTGCTATGTTGAAGTATTGACTAAGTATAAGCATTGATGGGATGATTTAACACTATAGTTGTATGTATGCCTAGTGCTGATTTTTAATGATCTAAGGTGCTTAGGGATTCGCATTACATCTAGTTATTTTAGCTTAAAGAGAAGTTATGGGATTAAGTGAAGAGTTGTAGTTTAGTTGTACTAGGTGTAGAATGGTAAACCCACTGTGATTGAGGCAACATAGTACCACATGATTGGAAATGAAAAAAAGAAAAAATAGGGAAAGACTCTTAGGTATGTGACAACCTATAAATTAGTTACTAGGAGACACCCTCTAACATTAGAGTCTCAATGTGGCATTCCCACAAAGTTAGTGTGTAATACCCCTAGGGAATCTATTATATGACTTATTTTATTTTAATTTTTTATTAAAGAAAGTAAATGACATGTGATGAATATTATAATATAAAAATTAATTAGCAAAGATGAAATTATGAAATTATAATAAGTTGTTAATCATCTCAAGAAAAAATTTAAAGGCTAACATGAGAGATTGGCCCCTAACTGTTAGCAAAAACAGTTGGATTTGGTTGTGCCTAGTGAGGCAGAAATAAAACAGAGAAATCCTCCTTCGACTAGTTTCTTCTGGGAGAAAACGAGAAGAAAGACAGATTGAAAATCCACAAAAAAAATATATAGCTGGAGATAAATTCCATGGTATGGAATATGTGAAATCAAGAATCTATGGGAGATAAAGACAGTTCTTGAAAGAGAATTACCAGTGGGAGAGAGATATTGGTATAACCCAGAGAAGGTATCAGGATGTTGCTAAGGGTTCAAGAGATACAATGCTAGATAATAAAATCCTACTATGATATTGTTCTTCCTGATAGTTTAGGGATAACTTTGGGGGAACCAGTGAATAATTGGTTCAAGGTCAGGTGGAATGTGGAGGCCATTAGCCTTTTTCCAAAAAGGACTGAGATAAGTGTAGGTTGAAATCCTATGTGCATAGATTTGTCTACGATTAGAAGCAATTATAAAGAAGAAATATTTTATATGGACTAATTGTGTTTTTGCAAGAGGAGTTGTACATAAAATATTTATTGGTTCAAAAACTTAGGTTCTGTATAAAGGAAAATAACTATGAAAGTTTTGGTTGAACTAACTTTGAAATTCTATGGGACATACATCGAATGAGCAAGAAAGGAAGCAATTAACTTTATGTCAGAAAACTGTTACATTAATAATCTGAGTTTATTGTAGGTATTGAATAGTTTTTAAGTTACAATGAATGTTTTGTTGGAACTGTTCTTGTATAGGAGAGAATCCTACAGGGAAACTTTCAGTCCCATACGAGAGTATTAGGACCTAGAGAGAAAGACAGGGGTTCCCCATTACAGAGATCCCCAAAGTTTCCCTAGTCTGGTAGATTAGTCAACCCACCCAGGCATCTAGCTCTCGATCTCGATATGCTGCAGGTTCACCTGCCTTTGTACAGGACGACGCAACGACTGGGACTGGAGGATCTAAAGAAATTGCTAGTGGTGCTTCCCCCGTTGTCACTCAAGAAAATGATAGGACTTTAAATGAAAGATTAAACTATGCACTAAAACATAAGTAAAACAGACAAAAAATCCTACAGTAACTAATAGTCTACAAGTTTATAGTTATCAAAACATCATAAAGACTATATGTGGCACTAGGTATTTAATGAATAGAAATTGGCACTCTATGAAAGGAATTAGATATTCTTGAAAAAAAAGAACAAAAATAAAAGAAGAAAAGAAAAAAAGCATAATAGTGCTAGATAAGGAAACATTGACCCATAAATACACATTTATTTGTATACGCAGATGTTAAGAAAAATGAAACCCTAGGGTAGGGTAAGTATTTTCAAACTCTCATGTTTCCACAAAAGGTATTTTCCATGAAATGAAAATAAGCTGGAAACAAAAAATTTCAAAGGTATATAAATAAATGGAACTATATTACCATGCATACAACATATATGTATTCTATAAAGAATAAATGGAAATAGTCTCTATATTAAAACCATTTGTCACTAAGTCTGGAAAGAGCATACACAAAATAAATATAAATATACAGAGTTTAGTCGAGAATTCACAGTTCTTTATACACATTAAAAGAAACAAAAAATGCTTGTGACCATCTAATTTGAGCAAAAATCATTGGTATTTTAATCACAAAAGTCAAAAACTAGAGAGCCATTGAGAAGAGACACAAACCCACTAGGTGAGGGTTCCATAACCTAAGCATTAGATGACTTTTTTTTTATAGGTTGCGTGTAGTTTTTAACTCCGTACAGAAATTACCTGCATACGAATTCTAAAACATAGAAAAATAAACAATGCGAGAGCATAACACATAAAACACATATACACAAAGATTTTCCCACTGGATCCCAAAACCGGGACTACCAGCTTCATTTTTCATTATGTTCCTTTCAATGTTATAATACATATTTATACATGCCGAAGCATCCAATACCATGGACCGAAAACCATCGCGTCCAAAAAACATGTGTGAAAATCATGCACAAAACCTTAGGTGGGTCTGCCCAACCTAACATAGGGTCCAAAACCAAAATTTTCTGGGGCGTTGCCTTGGACCCCATAAAGTGGGGTTACGGGTGCCCTTCGAACCCCCTGTTAACTACATGGAAAGAATATAACACAACCCAACATTCTCCCACTTGTTGTTTTCTTTCCACAGGGGCGCACAAGAAAGCTTAGTCATTTTCCCAGCCCTGAAATGCCCATTGTCTCTCTACACCAAGAGAACTTCTCAGAGCTCAAAAATTTTGTTAATGCATCTACAGTATTCTTCAAAGTGTCCACCTTTACCAGCAACACCTTTTTGTCTTCTATCATATCCCTCACAAAGTGATATTGAACATCAATGTGCTTTGTCTTTGAATGATATGCAGGGTTCTTTGCTAAGAAAGTTGCACTTTGGCTGTCATAGTCTATCCTTATAGCTTCCTGTACTAACTCCATACTTGAACACAATCTCTACAACCAAACTGATTCCTTGCTTGCATGAGTGGTTACCATGTATTCTGCCTCTATAGTTGATAGTGCCACTACAGATTGTTTCTTACTCATCCAACTAACTACACCTCCAAATAGGTTAAACACATACCCACTTGTAGATCTTCTCTGATCCAGATCTCCAGCCCAATCTGCATCAAAAAAGCCATGAATATCCAACACTCTGTCCAATCCTGGTCTTCCTTGGTAGCACAAACCATAATCACTAGTGCCATGCAAATACTTGAAAACCCGCTTCACTGTTGTCCAATGCTCCTTTCCTGGTTTTGACATAAACCTGCTCAATACTCCCACTGCATGTGAAATGTCTGGTCTAGTACAGACCATTACATACATCAGGCTACCAACTACACTTGCATATGGAACACGGGACATATCCTCTTCCTCTTCTTGTGTCTTGGGACACTGTTCAACAGATAACTTTACACCTACAGGAATAGGAACCTTCATCGGTTTACTATCTTGCATATTAAACCTCTGCAATATTGTCTCGACATACTTCCTCTGGTTTAACCAGAGCTTCCTCTTTTCCTGGTCTCTTTTAATTTCCATGCCCAAAATATAGTTTGCAGCACCAAGATCTTTCATGTCGAATTTGGAGGACAATTGGGTCTTCAAATCCTAGATAATTTCTTTGTCATTTCCAACCAGCAACATATCATCCACATACAAGACCAGATAAATAACATGGTCACCAATTACTCTAAAATACACACAATGATCTGCTTTGCTTCTGGTGAAGCCAAGTGCCCGTATAAATGTATCAAATTTATGATACCACATCCTTGGTGACTGTTTTAACCCATACAGAGACTTCTTTAACTTGCACACTAGTTCTTTCTTACCCTTCACGGCAAAGCCTTCAGGTTGTTTCATGTAGATCTCCTCTTCCAGATCCTCGTGAAGAAATGTTGTCTTCACATCCATCTGTTCTACCTCAAAATCAAAAGCAGCAACAACAGATAAAAGTAATATAATAGAAGTTACCTTGGCAACAGGAGACAAAATATCACCAAAATCAATTCCCGACACCTGGGAATAACCTTTTGCTACCAACCGAGCTTTGTATTTCTCCACTTTTCCTTCCGCATTTGTCTTCATTTTGAACACCCATTTGCTGCCAATGTGTTTCCTTCCAGTCGGCAGCTCCACCAGATCCCAAGCCTCATTTTTGTGCAAAGATGCCATTTCATCAACCATGGCCTCTTTCCAGAGTTTTCCATCCTCTGAATCTACTGCTTCCTTCACAGTTCTGGGATCATCGTTAGTAATAGATAAAGAAAAATTTGAACAGAAAGAAGATGGACTATACCTTTCAGGCTACCTTCTTTCTTGAACTGATCTTCTCACAGCTAGAGTTTGTGGCTCTTCATCTTCTAATTCCTCCTCTGCTGTAGAGTCTGATTCTTCCTCCTTTAGCTCAAACTCTATCTTCTCAGGACACCACATCTCGGTTGTACACTTCCTTCTGTGTGACTGGGTTCCAAAGCTTATAACCCTTTAAACCATCCTTATACCCAATAAAGATGCACTTTTCAAATTTACTATCCAACTTGGTTCGTTTCTCCTTTGGAACATGTACATATGCATCACATCCAAATACCCTCAGATGTGAAAGAGTGGGTTTCTTACCAGTCCATACCTCTTGTGGAGTCTTATCCTCCAACGCTAATGAAGGTGACTTGTTGACCAGGTAACATGCAGTATCCACCACCTCTGCCCAGAATTCTTGCCCTAACCCAGCACCACTGAGCATGCTTCTTGCCCTTTCCATCAACGTCTTGTTCATTATTTATGCAACTCCATTTTGCTGAGGTGTATATGGAGTAGTCTTCTGTCGTGCTATACCACACTTCTTACATAATTCTTCAAATTCCTTGCTGCAAAACTCTCCACCATTATCTGTCCTTAGCACCTTTATCTTCTTCTCTGTCTGGTTTTCCACCAAAGCCTTAAATTCTTTAAACCTGTCAAAGACTTTAGATTTCTTCTTAAGGAAATATATCCATGTATTCCTTGAGAATTCATCTATAAATGATACATAGTACACAGACTTACCCAGTGATGGAACCTCCATAGGTCCAAACACATCACTATGCACAAGTTCTAATATCTGTTTCGCCCTCTTACCACTAGAGGGGAAACTCACCCGATTCTGCTTCCCATAATTTTCCGTCTCATCTCCCCTTAAGAAGGATAATACTATCTCATCAAAATGCAAGGTAATTGCATTGCTACCTATTGCAATAACCAGACTATCCCACAAATCTAGTAGAGAACACAAAAAACTAATGCACTTATCTTCATCTGAAATTTTGATATCAACAGATGCTAACTGACTTACCATAGTATTAAATGCATTCAGATGCTCTGTCACTGAGTCTCCATCTTTCATCCTCAGGTTATACAGCTTTTTCCGTAGGAACAGTTTATTCACTAGAGACTTAGATTGGTACAAAGTCCCTAACTTGTCCCACAAAACCTTTGTCATAGCTTCCCCTGATACATTCAGCAATACTAAATCTGAGACACACAATCATATTGTGCTCTTTGCCTTCTGATCCAACTTCTTCCATTCTTCATCGAACACTCCCGTTGGTTTATTACCTGGATGTACAGCGATCCATTGATCTTTATCCACCAACAGATCCTCCATCTTGAGTTTCCACAACTCAAAACTTTAACCATTAAATTTCACGATCTCTATCTTTCCACTGCTTGCCATCTTCTTTCACCACCAGAATTGATCTCGTAGATCTCCCACTGAACAGGGTTTGCCACAGGCCCGAGCGAAACCCCTCAACAACAAAGGCTTCCCCTTGAAGCCAAATCTGCTATGATACCAAATGTAGGTTTTAACCCTGTACAGAAATTACCTGCATATGAATTCTAAAACACAGAAAAATAAACAATGCGAGGGCATAACACATAAAACACATATACACAGAGATTTTCCCACTGGATCCTAAAACTGGGACTACTAGCTTGATTTTTCATTATCTTCCTTCAATGTTATAATACATATTTATACATGCCGAAGCATCCAATACCATGGACCAAAAACCATGGCATCCAAAAAACATGTGCAAAAATCATGCACAAAGCCATAGGTGGGTCTGCCCAACCTAACATAGGGCCCAAAACCAAAAAAAATTGGGGTGCTCCCAGACCCCATAAAGTGGGGTTACGGGTGCCATTCAAACCCCCTATTAACTACGTGGAAAGAATATAACACAACCCAACATTGCGGTAACCATAACCTAGTAGCAATAAAAGAAGAACCTGCTAACCTAGGCCAAACCCTCTTTCATAAAAAGAAGACGAATTTTGAGTTGAAACCCTCGTTTCTCAATACCAAATTGCACATACCTGTAATACGGCTGAAATAAAATGTTAGCATAGGGTTGGAATGTAAATTGTCTTCACAAAGATGCATATAAAATACAATTTTTTCATCAAATAAGGTTACCCTTTTATACTTGTGTGAGATAGCGAAGTGCGGTCATCCTCATACTTGTAATCACAAGCATACAAATTCTTAGTGATACAATATTGCAAGTTTGAACTCTAGAATGAAGCATTAATAGGTCAAAAGATAATTTTATCCAACAAATTTTAGGAACAGGAGGCTGGAAGGCCATGTTGATAGGTTGTCAAAACTAGGATGAATTGAATTGAATCCTTGAGACTTTAGACCTAATTTGGTGTTGGATTTGACAAAACCCTTTCACAATGGAATCCATTGATCTAATTGGTACAACAAGGGCACCAAAAAGATATACATTCCTTGCAGAATAGGCAAAAATAAATATTAAAGCTTCATGAAAGCACTAGAGAGGTATTGAGAACAATAAACAAGGGATTCCAAAAATTACTTGAAGGAAGAGCACCAAGAAACCTAGTTAACCAAATATTCCTTGCAATGAGTTATAATTTCGCTAAGGAGAAGACCAAAGGATTTCGACTATTTATTCGGAAGAAATCCTACATAGTGGTAACAAAAACTGAAACCCTAGCAGAGCAATTTTTTCCTAAGAAGCTTCAGCGAGAATGGGAGTTTGCGACGGATGGGGGTAAGGTAGTTACCCTAACAAATTCCCCTTCAATCTCCACCATCCATATCTATGAACAAATCCTGAAGGTTAATCTTGACAACTAATCTAAACCATGAAGGAACAATCAGATGTCAAATTTCATAATGCATGTAAGCATGACTAAAAAACAATATGTATGTGGTGGAAGACCAAAGTCCAACAATACAATACAATATGACTATATCCAAGGTGATATGGTTTAAACCTATTGTATAAGAGAACCCATACCAACCTAAGTCGAGAATGCATAATTTAAGGAAAACAACGTACTTATATATATATATATATATATATATATATATATGATGGCTAGGCCACAAGGCCCAACACTCCATAGTTTAGAACATTTACTTCAAATTGGTATAATCGGGTTTTAAACATTGCACCTTGGGTCCTGTGGTGAGACCCTTCATACTTAAGTGTATACAAAAAATAAGTACATTAGCCGATATTTTTCAAGGTTCCAAAAACAAAAGAGGGAGGGGTCTCTCATGTACCAGGATTACCTGGATATGTTTTTAATATTATATTTAATTATAGTGTGAGACAAAAGTAATATAGTCTTATACAAGGATTAATATTTTCAACTAAACATTGTGATATGTTAATCATCCATGGGATTATACAAGGAAATACTCATTCTATACAGAGGTAAATCTCGTTAATTTGATGGTGTTATCACCAAAACAAGGGTTTACATTTTTCTTAGTCATGGTCTTAGATAAGTGTCAAGTCACCCTATGTTTTAATGGGTAGGCGATAGGTTAGGAGTCTCAAAGGTTTCAATTTTTATATCCAAATAAATTCCAACAACCTTATTCCATGTTTCATGACTCTTATATTCTTTTTAGAAACTCATAGCTTAAACCATTTTGGAAAATTTTTGGAATTAACCCCGAAACCAAGTTTTCGTAGCGCAAACAGTGTAAATTGTTTGTTTTGCACTGCGAAAACACTGCTCTTTTCGTAGTGATTTTCCCTGTGCGCTATGAAAGCGCAGATTCGGAGAACAGTCTTGTCAAACATCAATCTGTTAATATTCCGTTATAATTTTCATTATTAGGTGTCAGTTAGGAGTCACCTTAAGCATGCCGCTATCCAAACTCATCATTTCGAATTTAGGGCTCATTATGAAAGATAATTTCAAATTCGAAATGGCTGGCTAGTCTCATCATTTTAGTTTGCATGCAAACCCTAGATCAGAAGTTTTTTGAACAATAAGCTTGGTAATTTTCCACCAAGGTTTTCCTCATCCACAATTCAGGCGAGGTTGACCACCATTGGCAAGCGAGGTTGATATCAGAATTTCAAAAGAGGCCAGTTTTGTCACAGGAATTCATAAGGAGATATGACAGAGGATAAGAAATGTCACAAGTCTTGTCATTGCTTGAGAACAGAGCCTGAAAGCACTGAGGTCTTAATCAGAGACAAAGCAGTTGTAGAAGCCTTTAAGAAAGCAGGATGCTGGAAGTTTTGTAAGAAATTATAGGGAGGACATAATCAGGTGACAAAGGAGTTTGCACTACATTTCACTGGCTCCAGCATAAAGGTCGGAATGTTGAACTTGCAAATTTCTCCAGAGGTCATAGCATTGGTGAAAGAAATTCCTAGGGGGCAAGAGACATGGTTCAAAAACTTTAGATTCGACATGGAACCATCTAAGGTGTTCCTAAAGCCAAAGTTTTTAGAAACCGACTTAACCAAGGTAGTTCCCAAAGACTACATCAAGGATAGCTATACCAACTTGCTCTTCAACATTCAACGTCATTTCACCTGTGAAGGCAGATATCAAAAGGTTTATTCATATCATTTTAAACTCCTATTACATTTTACTGGTATGATTTCTCTAGATTTGCCTTACTTGTTATTTTGAAGTGTAGCTAAGATGGCAGATAAAGTATAGTTGAAATCTCAAGGATGTGAAACTTCCCTATTTCATCATGGTCTAATTAAACTAATAGTTCTACATGAACTCAAGAGGATCAACAAAGAATGGTCTTCGTTTTTGTTTTTATGTGACTTTGAAGTAGAAAAACAAGGTGTAGACATTAGCCCTAGGGTTAAAGGAACTCCATCAACAGAAACCAGCAAGTTTGTAATGTCCAGGGCAAAAAGGTATGTTAAGTTGAAACCTAGGAAGCATATGAAAGAAAAAGTAAGCAAAGCACCAGTAGCCATCCTTGAAACTCCTAAATATACAAAGGAAAAGATGCCTGAGGTTAAGGGAATGACACAAGAACAATCAACCAGTAAAACAGTTCAAAAGAGATTGACTAGAAGTCAAATTGCAAAGGAGAAAGGTAAAATAGTGATCTCGCGAGAAGGTTACAGCTTTAAGGGTGATTTAAATGATATTTTAAAAGCCATTGATATTGCAAAATCCCCTTTGGTGTAGGAAGATGTGATAAAATCTGATCAAGGAAAGTCAAAGAAAATGAAACCCTCCAAGAAATTGGAATTTGAGGATGACGTCACAACATTTGTTTTCAAACCTAGAAAACCCTTAACCAGACAATCCAAGAAGATGCAAGACTCCAATATTGAGCTGGGGAGAATAGAAGAAACATCTGTTGTTCAAGAAGAGTTGATTGACATTCCATCTTCAAGACCTAAAGGTGACAAAAGCATAGTTCCTACCACTCAGAAATAGTAAACAGTGAAACTCAATACTTTACCTGGATTGTTCCTGTAATCAAAGAAGCTAGATTTGTAAGGAAGATTAATGCTCAGTTGAGAGCTACAAATAGGAGATTGAAGAGGAAAATTGAAGACCTAGAAATACAACTAACCTAATCTGGAAAAGGGTCTACAACAATAATGAAACAGGGTGTTGAAAAGGGGCAATGAAGAAGATATATTAAAACAGTCTTGGCACATAAAAAGAATTTTAGCGTATAAAATGAAGAACCACTGTGAAGAAGAACATCTATAAGGGTAAGTGATTTTGATTTTTTGTTGATCATATCAGTCTTCATGGAATTTTGAAAAAACTCCCAAACTACAGATTTTTGAAGGTCGTGTTGAAAAATAGCATGCTCTACGAAACTAATGAATATGATCATTTAGCACTTATGGATGCTTTCTGGAGGTAAGGTTTGATTAGTTCCAAATTTTGAAGTTTCTGGTAGACATGGGATCATGTATGAAGTCTCATATGGTAGTGGTGTAGAAATCAAAGTCCCAGGAATTATTTCATAAATGATATAAAAGTTTTGCTACAAAAACAAAGTATTTTCGTAGCATAGTCATGTTTTGTCTTTCCTCCATATTTCCGAGTTTCCTTTTCTTTGCACAGGTGGAAAATGAAATGTTAATGGGTTATTAGTGCATGCCACATGTATACCACCAGCAAAACTACTTGAAGGTAAGAAGAAGGTATTAAGGGCCTTAAAAGGAGGAACTCTGTCTCTTAGTTATCAGGACAGTTAGGTCATGACTCAACAGGTTTTGTAACAACACTGAGGACATCATCAAGCTCGAAGACATGGGTGGGAAGTTGATTAAATAATGTATTGAATTCATAGATAAGATTGTTAAAAGCATGTTTTAGGAGTTTCACTCCTATTTGTATTAGGATTCTTAAAGACAGTTAGTTGTCAAGTTGTAATTAAGTAGTTTGTTTTATGAAAAGATAGGTGTCTAAGTTAGGAATTTGAATTCCTCTAAAGATGGATCATAGTATCCAAGGTTGTAAAACTCTATATAAATCTTGAGAATTGAATTCCTCAGGGTTGGTAATTTCATTAGCAAAAGAAAGTTGTGTTATTGTAAGAAATTGTGGTTTTCATACTTAATACAGAGATCCGTTTGATTACTCAAGATTCACAAGGAGTTTATGTGTTTGATGTTCTTATGGCCTTGTTAAATTACTTATTTGCAGTGGTATGAGCATGTGATACTTAGAATTCATTGGAAAATTCTCTAACTTCCTTCACATGCTTGTAAACTGTGTTGTTTCATTATGTTACTGTTTTATTTATAAACCTAAACTCTAAGTTCCTTAACTTCCATGTTTTTCTTATCATGTTGTTTTGTTGAAGATCATCTTGACTCCATAGCCCAATAGATGTTTGCTAATATTTGATTCAACCAGTCAACCAATTATGCATTTGTCCTTTTTGTTCCTAGAGTTAGCCATCTAATCATTAATAAAAAATCTTAAACCTATTGAGAGAGCCCTCTTAGGTTGAGGAGGCTAAGCCTCAACCAAAATATTGGTTTGAAAGAGTTACTCATAGTTTGCTTGATCAGCAGCCTATCAAGGTCAGATTTTGTGATAACATTTTGGTGCGTCTGCCGAGAGCCTAAAGATTATTCATTCCCGAAATCAAGAAGCTGAACTTCTGAAGGTAGCAGGAGCTTAGAAAGTTTCTCGAGGCTGCAATCTACCTTGGTGACTCCATATATTTTCAAAGTTTTAAAGGTGGCTTCGAGAAGGAGATACACACGGAGCAATCTTGATCCCAATCCACCTACCATTGGAGACAATCCAAAGACTGCTTCAAGAGTGAGTCAAAGATTTTCATAAATATTAGGTACTCCATCTTATTCAAAATCTTTGCTCTCTGAATTCTCAAGAAGTCCTGAAGACAAAAAAGTTGATGATAAAATTCAAGAAGTGTTTTTTAGATCATAAAATGAAGAGGAACTCATTGGTATTATCGTAGACCTGCAAAAGAGAGGAATTGAAACCTCAGCCCTAGTATCACAAGAAGACAAAGAAGAGTTTTGGGAAGTTGTTGAGCTATTGCTAGAAAAGGAAGCTTTAGATAAATTGAAAGAACTTGACCCTTTCGAAGTCTTGCTGAAATCTAAAGTTGTTTACCTCTTCCAAATTGGAGTTCATTTGTTAGTGGTTTACAGAAGCCAAGTAGTCCTCCTCATATCAATTCTTCATCTTCTGCCATTCCTAGTGGCTTACAGAAACCAAGCAGTCCTCCTCACATCAGCTCTTCATCTTCTGTTCCTGTTATTCCTATAACTATTGTTCCTCCTTTAATCATGGTTGCACCTGCTAGATATGCTCCACTTGTGCTCCTTGCTGTTTTGCATGACCTGCCTAGTAAATATGCCACTAGGATCCCTACCTGGGGTAGCGATGAAGAAATTACAGTAGAGGAACATGTAAACAAATTTAATGATTTTGTTGACAGAGAAGAAGTCGATGATGAGGATGTGAATTTAATACTTTTTGCACCAAAGCTTCAATGGTGAAGTTAGAAAATTGTTTAAATCTCTTACACCAGGAAACATTCGAAATTGGGTAGAGTTTGAAGATAAATTTATAAGGAAATGGGGAAACAGAACTAATCCAGTTCAAGCACTTACTAAATATAACAACCTTAGAAGAGCATCTGATGAAACTATTCAAAAATTTTCAAAAAGATTCAATAAAGTGTTTAACTCAATTCTAGCTCGTTTGAAACCTCCAGAAGCCCTAGCAGAAATGAGATATGTTGAAGCATTTGATTATGACTTTTCTCTCTTGTTGAGAGAAAGAGAATCTCCTACACTTGCTGAAATGAAAAATGATGCAGTAAAGGTAGAAGTAAACATGATAGCTTCCAAAAAGTCAAAAATGGAAAAAAACTAAATTGAAAGAAGAAGAGAAACCTTCCTCTTCAACTCCTGAAGATAAATTAGACTCAATGATGAAAACCATGGAGAAGTTGATGGATGGGTTAGCTATTGGAAACACCTCTGCTCCTCCTGTGCAACATGAACCTCAATTTAGAAACCCTCAATTAGGAGACCTCAAAACCAATAAAGACCAAGAGAAAATAGAAATCAACAACCTGACCCTCCAGTGAGACCTCCTTTTCAGCAAAATTTGGTTGATGAAGAAGATGATCCTGAAATTCCTGAAGAATCTATCCATTGCCTTGACGAAGAGCTGTCAAGAATTTTCTTGACTAAAGAAGAACATGATGAGTCAGATTTGACCAATCAAGGGGAAGAACCTTCAGATTATCTTAAAGGTTATCAGCATTCTATCTTTGAAATGCAAAAACAATACAACCTTAGAAACAAAAATGTGCCGATTATTTCAAACAAAGCACAGCTTAAGAAAGATGCTTCAAAGGTTGCTGAAGCCAAAAATGATACCTCAAAGGTTGCTGAAGGTAAGAAAGATTCTCCACTTGGTAGAAAAGACACTCAACTTCCTCCTCCTGTCAAAGAAGTTGAAAAGTCTGTTTCTGTTTTCAACCTTGAGAATGAAATTTCAAAGATTAAAATATCAATCCCTTTTAGTGAGATTCTCAAGGTAAATCAATATAGAAGCAATATTGTTGAGAAGTTGAATTCACAACTAGGAGTTGCTAATATTTTGAATGTCCAAGAAGATAATCCTACTATATATTTGGGTCCAAGGTTAGAAGATGATCAAAATGAAGAGTTTCCCCCTTTCTATGTAAGCATTAGTATTCATGATATGACTTTACATAATGCTATGTTGGATTCAGGGGCTTCTCATAATCTCATGCCCAAAGTAATTATGGAAAGGTTAGGGTTACAGGTAACAAGACCATATAAGGATTTGCTTTCTTTTGACTAAAAAGAGTTCAATGTATTGGTTTAATCAAAGATGTTGTTGTTGGTCTAACACAAATCCCAACAAAGACAATTGTTATGGAAATTGTTGTGGATGATGTTCCGCCAAAGTTTGGGATGTTGTTATCAAGATCATGGGCAACAAAAATTAAAGGCACAATGCAGATGGACCTTATTTATGCCACCATTACTGTTTTTGGTGAACAATTGAGATTGTATCGGGAGACTAGAATGGCTTATATGGTAAGTAGCAAAGATAAACCTTAGAATTTTCCTATTTATTCATTTGATACTGAACTTGGATCTGCCATTCTTTTTACTGTTGATAGTGGTCTGGAAGAAATGCAAGCAGAAAATCAACGCTCAGAAAATCAACAAGAAAATGACAAAGAGATGAAGGGATGGTGGTCATTATACTTTGATGGATCAGCAGGAAAAGAAGGGGCAGGAGCAAGAGTTGAATCACAAGTCCAAGTGATGAGAGTAAGTTTTACTATTACAAACTGAATTTTGATTGCACAAATAACATGGTTGAATATGAATATTTGATTTTGGGTCTAGATGTTTTGATAAGAATGAAGGCTCGGAATATTTCTTTTTTTGGAGATTCTGAATTGGTTATTAGACAAGTTGAGGGTGTCTATCAAACAAAGGATGTAAGAATGAGAGCATACAGAAATCTAGTTTTAGACATGTTGGAGAATTTTCAAGCCTATTCTTTCATTGTCAAAACTAGAGACCAAAATTCCATTGTTGATTCTCTTGCTGTTTCAGCAAGTCTTTTTGTCATTCCTATTCATTCTTTTGAGAAATATGAGATTGAAGTTTGTCATAGACCAGCTATGCCAAATAATATCACAAATTGGCAAGTTTTTAAAGATGATCAACAGGTAAAGAATTTTATTGAGCTGAAAGAAGAATTTGAAAGTACTCAAGTAGATCAACAAAACATGCTTGTTGAGTCTAAAGAAAATTATAAAGTCTTGCAATTGAAGAATAATTCAATACCAAAGGGTCTTATTCCTCTTGAGAAGCTTTTTGATTAGAATGATGTGTTCAAATCTCCAAAGATACAAGCTGATGAAGAGGAAGTAGAAAGTTGTAATCTAGGTACATCAGCTTCGCCTAAAATGATCAAAATTTCAAAGTTTCTTTCAGTTGATATGAAATTCAAGTATATTGAGATGATGAAGAGGCTTGTTGATGTCTTTTCTTATGTTGACTTAAAATAGTATGATCCTTCCATTATTCAGCATACTATTCCTATTAAAGAAAATGAGAAACCATTCAAACAGAAGTTGAGAAGAATTAATCCCCTTCTCATGCCATTAATTGAAAAGGAGATTAAGAAGCTTTTTGATGCTAAAATAATTGTCCCAATCAGATTCTCAGATTGGCTTCCAAATTTGGTTCCGGTTAGAAAGAAGAGTGGAGAAATCAAAATTTGTATTGATTTCAGGGATTTGAATAAGGCTCATTAAAGGACAACTATCCTCTTCCCAAGATGGATTCAATTCTGCAAAATATTGTTGGTTCACAAAGAATGTCTATGTTTGATGGCTTCTTAGGTTACAATCAAATTCTTGTGCATTCGGATGATCAGGAGAAAACAGCCTTCACAACACCATGGGGCACATTCATGTATGACAAGATGCCTTTTGGTCTTATGAATGCAGGAGCTACTTTCCAAAGGGCAATGGAAATTGCTTTTTCTGAAGAAAAGGATGAGATGGTGGTTGCTTATCTTGATGACATAACAGTCTTTTCAAAGAAAGAAGAAGATCACCTGAAGCACCTAGAAAAAATTCTGCTGAAATGTAGAAGGTTTGGTATCTCTCTTAATCCTACTAAAAGCATCTTTGCTTTAACTACAGGAAAATTACTTGGTCATATTATTTCTGAAGATGGAATTAGGATTGATCCTAACAGAGTTAACGCCATTCAAAAGGTAGATTTGCCAAGAAGTAGGAAAGAAATTCAATCATTTCTTGGGAAAGTGAATTTTGTTAGGTGCTTCATTCCTAACTTTGTTGAGATTGTCAAAGATATAACAAGGATGTTAAAGAAAGGAGTTGATATTAAATGGACAGCTGAGGCAAAGAATTCTTTTGAGCAAATTAAGAAGGCACTCACACAAGCACCAGTACTCATCAGTCCAGATTTCTCAAAAGAATTTCTAGTTTTTACATTTGCTTCCGAAAACACAATTGCTGGAGTTTTGCTTCAAAAGGGAAAGCAAGGTACTAAACAACCTATCTCTTTCTTTAGTAGAATATTAGCCAATGTGTAGATGAAGTATAATATTCTAGAAAAATAGGCTTATGCTTTGGTAAAATCTATTAAAGACTTCAAAATTTACATTCTGCATTCTCACATTGTGGCATATGTTCCAAGTACTGTGGTGAAAGACATTCTAACTCTGGAAGATCTTGATGGAAAAAGGGGAAAATGGATCGCAAAATTGCTGGAATATAATATAGACATCAAACCAACCAAATTGGTGAAGGGACAAGGGTTAGCAAAGTTAATGACTCAGTCAAACTTGGATTGTCTTGACATAAATTTGAATGTAGAAATATCATAAATTTCTGATGATGAGGAAGAATTGGTTCATATTGATGAGAAATATCTTGTTTCAGATTGGTACAAAGATGTGGTATTTGTTTTACAACATCACAAATCTCCCGCTAATTTAACAAAATCCAAAGCAAGGTTTGTTAAGCTGGAATCTTTGAGATATTTTATATTTGACAGAAATCTGTTTTGGAAATATACAAGAGGAATTTTGTTGAATTGTTTACTTGAACAAGAGGCTGAAAAGGTCATTGAAGAATTACATAAAGGTGATTGTGGAGGACACCATTATTGGAAGGCTGCAGCAAATAACATTCTAAGAGTGGGTTATTTTTGGCCAACAATGTTTAAAGACATTTACAAAAGAGTTGTTGCATGTCATGAATGCCAAATTTTTGAAGGAAGAAGAAAACTTGTACCTCTACCTTTGGTTCCTATCTATGTGGAAGCACCCTTCTAGCAGTGGGGGTTAGACTTTATTGGAGAAATACATCCATCATCATTAGGAAAACATCGTTGGATTCTCATAGCAACAGACTACTTCACCAAATGGATAGAGGCGATCCCAACAAGGCAAGCTAATGATTCTGTAATTATTTCTTTTCTAGAGAATAATATATTGTCTCGATTTGGCTGCCCCATGAAGATTATAATAGATAATGCTCAAGCTTTCAAGTCTAAGAAAATGATTAATTTCTTTCATCAATATCACAACACTCTTGTACACTCTACAACATATTATCCACAAGGAAATGGTCTTGTTGAATCATCAAACAAGAGTATTGTAAGAATCATCAAAAAGGTATTGCAAGAGAACAAGAAAGCTTGGCACTTAAAGCTGAAGTACGCCTTATGGGCTGACAGGATATGTATAAAGAGATCAACTGGGACTTCACCGTATGAATTAGTTTATGGTGCTGAAGCTATTTTTACGACATCACTGGGGGTACCAATCATGAAACTAATTCAAGGACTTGAATAAGAACCAAATGCCATACAGAGAAGGATAAACCATCTGATAGCTTTGCAGGAAAAGAGGAATGAAGTCTACGACAACCATCAGCATCCTCAAAATAGAATTAAAAATACATTTGACAGGAGGATTAAATAAGACAATTTCCAAATATAAGACAAAGTGCTGAAATGGGAGGCCAAAATTTAGGAAAAGGGCAAGCATGGTAAGTTTGAGAATTTATGGAAGGGTCCTTTTAAGATTGTTGGTTTTCATGGGAACAACACTTATATATTGCAAGAAATTGATGGAGGATCATATGCGGGAGGGCCTGTCAATGGCAGGTTCCTAAAGAATTATACTTGTTGAAGTTTCATCAATCACTCATGACATTGTATATATTCCATCTTTGTCAGTTTTTATTGCTAATAAGGACAAGCTGAAACAGAGAGCTCAAGCCTGACTTGAAGGCCAAAAGTTTGAAGAAGATGCTTGTCAAGTCAAATAAAAGTATTTTGTTTTACCAAAAAATGAATAGCACTGGATCTACGAGTTCTTAGTGTGCCACAGGGGTACACTATCCCAAGTGGAGCCACTATTATCACCAAAACAAGGGTTTACATTTTTCTTAGTCATGGTCTTAGATAAGTGTCAAGTCACCCTATGTTTTAATGGGTAGGTGATAGGTTAGGAGTCTCAAAGGTTTCAATTTTTATATCCAAATAAATTCCAACAACCTTATTCCATGTTTCATGAGTCTTATATTCTTTTTAGAAACTCATAGCTTAAACCATTTTGAAAATTTTTGGAATTAGCCCCGAAACTACGTTTTCGTAGTGTATATAGTGTAAAATGTATGTTTTGCACTACGAAAATGTTGCTCTTTTCGTAGTGCTTTTCCCTGTGCGCTACAAAAGCGCGGATTCAGAGAATAGTCTTGTCAAACATCAATCTATTAATATTCCATTATAATTTTCATTATTAGGTGTCAGCTAGGCGTTAGTCCTTAAGCATGTCACCATCCAAACTCATCATTTCGAATTTAGGGTTCATTATGAAAGATAATTTCAAATTCGAAAGGGCTGGCTAGTCTCATCATTTTAGTTTGCATGAAAACCCTCAAATAGAAGTTTTTCGAACAGTAAGCTTTGGTAATTTTCCACCAAGGTTTTCCTCATCCACAATTCAGGTGAGGCTGACCACCATTGGTAAGTGAGGCTGATCAACATAATTTCAAAAGAGGCCAGTTTTGTCACAGGAATTCAGAAGGAAAGATGACAGAGGAGAAGAAATGTCACAGGTCTGGTCATTGCTTGAGAACAGAGCCTGAAAGCACTAAGGTCTTAATCAGAGACAAAGCAGTTGTAGAAGCCTTCAAGAAAGCAGGATGCTGGAAGTTTTGTAAGAAATTGCAGGGAGGACATACTCAGGTGACAAAGGAGTTTGCACTACATTTCACTGGCTCCAGCACAAAGGTCAGAATGCTAAACTTGCAAATTTCTCCAGAGGTCATAGCATTGGTGACAAAAATTCCTAGGGGGCAAGAGACATGGTTCAAAAACTTCAGATTCGACATGGAACCATGTAAGGTGTTCCTAAAGCCAGAGTTTTCAGAAACTGACTTAACCAAGGCAGTTCCCAAAGACTACATCAAGGACAACTATACCAACTTGCTCTTCAACATTCAACGTTATTTCACCTGTGAAGGCAGATATCAAAAGGTTTATTCATATCATTTTAAACTCCTGTTACATTTTACTAGTATGATTTCTCTAGATTTTCCTTACTTCTTATTTTGAAGTGTAGCTAAGATGGCAGATAAAGTACAGTTGAAATCTCAAGGATGTGAAACTTCCCTGTTTCATCATGGTCTAATTAAACTGATAGTTCTACATGACCTCAAGAGGATCAACAAAGAATGGTCTTCATTTTTGTTTTTATGTGACTTTGGAGTAGAAAAACAAGGTTAGACATTAGCCCTAGGGTTAAAGGAACTCCATCACCAAAAACCAGCACATCTATAATGTCCATGGAAAAAAGGTATGTTAATTTGAAACCTAGGAAGCAGGTGAAATAAAAAGTAAGAAAAGCACCAGTAGTCATCCTTGAAACTCATAAATCTACAAAGGAAAAGATGCCTGAGGTTAAGGGAATGACACAAGAATAGTCAACCAGTAAACCAGTTCAAAAGAGATTGACTAGAAGTCAAATTGCAAAGGAGAAAGGTAAAGCAGTGATCTTGGGAGAAGGTTCCAGCTTGAAGGGTGATTTAAATGATATTTTAAAAGCCATTGATATTGCAGAATCCCCTTTGGTGCGGGTAGATGTGATAAAATCTAATCAAGGAAATTCAAAGAAAATGAAACCCTCCAAGAAATTGGAATTTGAGGATGACGTCACAACATTTGTTTTCAAACCCAGAAAACCCTTAACCAGGTAATCCAAGAAGATGCAAGACTCCAATATTGAGCTGGGGAGAACAAAAGAAACATTTTTTTTTCAATAAGAGTTGATTGACATTCCGTCTCCAAGACCTGAAGGTGAAAAAAGCACAGTTCCTTCCACTCAAACAGAAAAAGCCAGTTATGAGGTTATGGAAGAAAGGTTAAAAGCTGCCAACAATGAAATTGCTAGACTAAGAGTGAGAGCAAGAGAGCATGCTGCTGAAAGGAAAAATTTCAAAAGGATGAAGGCTCTCTGGGAAGTTGAAAAGGTGTCCAAACCAAAAATAGTAAATAGTGAAACTCAATACTTTACCTGGACTGTTCCTGCAATCAAAGAAGCTAGATTTGTAAGGAAGATTAATGCTTAGCTGAGAGCTACAAATAGGGGATTGAAGAGGCAAATTGAAGACCTAGAAATAAAACTAACCAAATCTAAAAAAGGGTCTACAACAATAATGAAACATGGTGTTGAAAAGGGGTAGTGAAGAAGATATATTAAAATATTTTTGGCACATAAAAATAATTTTAGCATATAAAAGGAAGAACAGCTGCGAAGAAGAACATCTATAAGGGTAAGTGATTTTTATTTTTGGTTGATCATATCAGTCTTCATGGAATTTTGAAAAAACTCCCAAACTACAGATTTTTGAAGGTCATGTTGAAAAAGAGCATGCGCTACGAAATTGCTGAAGATGATCATTTAGCACTTATGGATGCTTTTCGGAGGTAAGGTTTTATTAGTTCCAAATTTTGAAGTTGCTGGTAGACATGGGATCATGTATGAAGTCTCAGATGGTAGTGGTGTAGAAAGAAAAGTCCCAGGAAGTATTTCATAAATGATACAAAAGTTGTGCTACGAAAACATAGTATTTTCATAGCACAGTCATGTTTTGTCTTTCCTCCATATTTTCGAGTTTCCTTTTCTTTGCATAGGTGGAAAATGAAATGTTAATGGGTTATTACTACATGCCACATGTGTACCAACAAAAGTACTCGAAGATAAGCAGAAGGGATTAAGGGCCTTAAAAGGATGAACTCTGTCTCCTAGTTATCAGGACAGTTAGGTCATGACTCAGCAGGTTTTGTAACAACACTAAGGACATCATCAAGCTCAAAGACATGGGTGGGCAGCTGATTAAAGAATGTATTGAAGTCATAGATAAGGTTGTTAAAAGCATGTTTTAGGAGTTTCACTCCTATTTGTATTAGGACTCTTAAAGACAACTAGTTGTCAAGTTGTAATTAAGTAGTTTGCTTTATGAAAAGATAGGTGTCTAAGTTAGGAATTCGAATTCCTCTAAAGAAGGATCATAGTATCCAAGGTTGTAAAAATCTATATAAAGCTTGAGAATCGAATTCCTCAGGGTTGGTAATTTCATTAGCAAAATAAAGATGTGTTATTGTAATAAATTGTGGTTTTCATACTTAATACAAAGATCCATTTGACTACTCAAGATTCATAAGGAGTTTATGTGTTTGATGTTCTTCTGGCCTTGTTTAATTACTTATTTGCAGTGGTATGAGCATGTGATACTTAGAATTCATTGGAAAATGCTCTAATTTCCTTCACATGCTTGTAAACTATGTTGCTTCATTGTGTTACTATTTTATTTATAAACCTAAACTCTAAGTTCCTTGACTTCCATGTTTTGTTGATCATGTTGTTTTGTTGAAGATCATCTTGACTCCATAGCCCAATAGATGTTTGGTAATCTTTGATTCAACCAGTCAACCAGTTATACATTTGTCCATTTTTTTCCTAGAGTTAGCCATCTAATCATTAATCAAAAATCTTAAACCTATTGAGAGAGCCCTCTCAGGTTGAGGCTAAGCCTCAACCAAAAGATTGGTTTGAAATAGTTACTCATAGTCTGCTTGATCAGCAACCTATCAAGGTTAGATTTTTTGATAACAAATGGGATCAAAAGGTAAAAGCAAGAATACCAATGTATGTTAGGAAACCGTTAAGTATGGTAAAAAGAAACAAAATATTGCATCACTTATATTATTAAATGTGGTAAATTATTACTTGGAAAGGAGAGATGTTATAGGTGGTATCAGAGCCCAAGTTTCAAAATCATGGCCTTTTAAGTTGACTGTAATTTTGGTGACTAATGAATGATTGTGTGCATAAAAAAAAACACGGAGAGAGAATGAGTAGTAGAGGAATTGTGTGGATTAGCCTGAATGAGGGTACCACATGGTACACATATTGGAGAGGAGTAAATTTATGTACACCTAAGACAATAAGCACAAAATCCTAATAGATAATTGTTTGATATGATGAGAAACCTGCAAGCCGATTTAATAAACTTGTGTGTAGGGCATGAGAAATTGTTGAAATCCGGTGCAAAAAAGAATAATTAATAAAAAACTTAACTAATAATTCAAACCCAAAAATAGTGAAAGCAATAAGAGATGAGGAAAATCCAGGGGAAAAGTCCAAACGTAAGATTGTGGAGGAAGTAGCAGAATGCAAAGAGGGTAAAATTATTGAAGCATAGGAGCATAGCTCCTCCAAAATACAGGTGAGGAAGGGAAGAAGCCAAAGGTAGAGCTTCACATAGAATTTTGAAAAATCAGAGCCCCAACTTTCGATGGAGAAATAGAGGAAGCAACTGAAACGTGGTTGTGGAATATTAATAGATATTTTCAAGTATATGATTACTCCTCGAAACTAAAGGTCAAGTTGGCCACATAACAGTTATAAGATAAGGCCTCTCCATGGTGGGATGAAATGAGGGCAATCCATAATTTGGAAGGAAAGGAGGTTGATTGGGAATAGTTTCAAAGGTTGTTCAAAGGGAAGTATTTGACGCAGTGCTACTTTGACGACAGAGCAAAGGAATTCCACAATTTAAAATTGGGACAGATGTCGATGGATGAACTGGTAACAAATTTTACCTATTTATTACACTATGTGCCTTATCTTAATGACAAAAAAAGAAAAAGTACAGTGCTTCTTGAATTGCCTTCCACTTTCTTTTAAGGAAAGGATTGAGTATGATAATTTGAAGCCTATGGATGTAGTAATAAAAAAATCTTTGATTTGTTATCAGTAGTCCAAAAAAAGGAGTAAAAGCCAAAACTATTGGTTGGGTAAGAAAAAATAAAAAAATGCACCAGGGAATAAAGAGTTGGAAACTTGGGGCTGCCTAAAAAGTTTGGGAGGAGCAACCAGTGAGGAAACTAGAACATAAATGGTAATCAATCATCCAAGACACAAAATTATTCCCAAGTTGGGACCAAGCAAACAAAACTTAATAAAGAAGGCAATGGTAAGTACAGGAAACCTCTAAGGTGTGGGGTTGTGGAGAACCCCATTTATTGAGGAATTTCCCTTACACTAATAAAATTATACAAAATTTACATGAGGCTTCTACCGTCAATGATGTATCCTAGAGTATACCACACATTAACACAACATTGTAAGGACGTCAAGCAAAGCATCAATCCACGATGATGGAACTTGAAGGTACCATTTCTAGCTCAAATATATCTGTATTGAGATCTTGGTGCTAGTCTAAGTTACGTTAACCCTCAGGTCGAAGAAAAATGCAAGTTTAAAGAAAAAAATACATAAATTCGTGGTTAGTGCAACTAGCCACGAGAATGAAAAGGAAAGTGACAAAATGGGTAAAGACCTTTCGAGTGATTTTAAATGGAATTCAAACGACTATAAATCTAAACATATTACCTTTGGGCTCTTATGGTATGTTGATAAGGATGGATTGGTTAGAGGGGTACCAGGAAATTGTTGATTGTTTAAATAAATCTGTCAGTTGTACAATGGAAAATGGGGAACTTAAAATCATCAAAGGTATCCTTAGGCATATCTTTGTGTTGGAAATACTGAGAGGGGGGGTGAATCAGTATTTCTTTTCAATTGTTATTTTACCAGTTAAATCATTTATATCTAGAACACAAAAAATGAACAATAGGAATAAATGCTTTTATTCATATAATCTTTACAATAAATCAGATACAATATATATAAGGCTTCAATCTTTTGCCAAGCACCAACTTGGTCTTTTGTGAGGCTCCAACCTCTATGGCACCAACCCTGTCTTGTCAAGGCACCAACCTTAGATTTAGGAGCACCAACTCCAAGGACACCAATCCTTCCAATTCTAAGGCACCAACCCAAGGGCTCCAACCCTATCTTGTCAAGGTATGTTTGATAGTATTTCTTCACTCCCAAAATCTTCTTTACTGAATTCTGTCAATTTACAGCTTTATTGTAGTCTCCATGCTACAACATCAATGACAACCTGTCTTCATATGAAGGAGTTTTCACAACTCTTCATACTATCCACACAAAGTCTGCAAAGTTACCTCATGATGATATCAAATAGCCATCATGACCTCCAATAATGTCTCCACACAACTTCAGACTGTCTACAATGAACTGCACTAAGCTTTGCACAAAAACCAACTCTCTGTTTCAATCCCCTGTTCTCACTGTCACAGTGAATGCTTCTAGCATGACTACTTCTCATTGTTCTTGTTGTCGCAATCTCTTACTTCCCATAAACAAATTCACATACGCTTCAATGTTGGTGTTGTATACTGCTCCCTTCAAGCGATGTCAGATGAAACTTTATTTTTCCTTTCACAGAATTTTTCTTTAGGTTGCATTATGTACTTGATTAATTCATCACTGGTATGAGCCTTTCAAAGGTTAACTCCATCAACATATTTTCTCGTCCTTCAACTTCCTCCTATCCTGCTGGACCTACCGCTTTATATATTTCTTCCAGTAGCCACACTTTTTTTTTGTTCTCTGTTATAGATGCTTGATACGCCTAACCTTTGGCTTCCTTTTTGCTCACTTGCTCTTTTGGCTTCCTTCTTCAATCACTTGATCTTTGGCTTTCTTTGCTCTCACTCGACCTTCTTCACTCACTTGATCTTTGGCTTCTCGATCTTCGGCTTCCTCTGTCTCTTCAAGTTCATCAATACTCAAAAGACACGTTCATTTGGAAGAGAGGTTGAATTACAGTAGTGTTGCATATTAAAATTATATCAGAGAGGCCCTTTTTAATATTCATACAATAGACTAATTATTTAAATGAGGATTTCATAGGAGAGGTTATACCGACAATGGAGATCCCACATTCCACATCATTCCTTTAATCGCAATCGTAGCTTCTGGAGGTCTTGTACAAGTCATGCCCATAACATACTCTGTCCTCTAATAACAACATCATCGATATTCACATATTAACATAGTTAAAACCATATAATGGGCGGTCCCACCAGCCACATCATCACCTTAATCGCAATCATAGTTTTTCATAGGTTTGCACATAACATAGTGATTCCACTACTATCGATGAAATGGACGCGATATGATATTAAATAGTCGTCAATAGATTCGTCAGGTCCAGATCTCCATCGCAATCGGATGTCTTTCGGGTCCACAAGTCTTATCATAATCATAGTTTACCATCATTACATTTCTTCAAGACTTGCGATATGCGACAGATGCAATATTTCTTTAGGACGTATCATAATGGTGCAGCGGGTCTGCATACATATCGCAATCAGCGGATTTCAATGTGGCAAGGCTTTAAAGAGGCTTGCGATGTGGCGGATACAATGTCATATTAAGGGTTGTTACTACAACCTGTTCGGGTCCACATGTATTATCGCAATCAGGGTTTTAATGTGACAATAGCTTTAAAAGGACTTGCGATGTGGTAGATGCGATGTTGTATTTCAACATATTGTAGTGGTCCCGTGGGTCCGTATATATATATCGCAATCACATATTTTGAGTGTGACATTCCTTTGCATTACATAACTTCTAATGCGGATGTGATCTACTATTAAATCATGTTATAGTGGTGCAGTCGAGTCTGTATTACATATCGCAATTGGAGGTTTGTGGGACTTTGACTAGCACATGGATTAAAGTTGGCCTTAACGCCCACAGTTTGACCATGATATAAGGGTTGACATCCTTGATCGATGGCTAGGATCTAGTGCAAGCCTTCAGCCATGGTCAAAACAGCCGTACACTCCTACCCCGCTCTTCCGATAGCTATGCTCTTTGTTTTCTTCTTTACTTGCTCTGATATTCTCTGCTCTGATAGCTTTGCTCTACTCTGATATTCTCTACTCTGATAGCTCCTATGACTTCTGATACATTGCTCCGATAGATCTGTTTATGACTTCCGATGGCTTCCTGGAGGCTTTCGATGAACTCTTCCTCTCACTTTTTGGCTTCACAATGGCTTCTCAATGACCTCTTCCTCTTACGCTTTGGCTTCATGATGGCTTCCGATAGACTACTTCTTAGACTGCTCCTATTCTTAACTTCCAATGGCTTCCCTGATGGCTTTTCTCCTTGGCTTCTTTCTCCTATTTCTTCACGGATCTACTCTGCTTCTCCTTGGCTTCATATCATCATTTAGTATCCTAGAATATTTCCTTATTGACATCAATTACAATCTAGATCAAAAATCTCCCCCTTTGTCATTGATGGCAATATTCTTCTTCTCTCCCCCTTTGACATCGATGGAAAAGGAGTGCTTAGGGACTCCCCCTATTGAACTGCTTCCCCTATCAAACTACTTCTATTCTTTATGAGTAGTAGATATTCATGGGTATGTTACTCCCCTTGTCATAGTTCTCTTCTTTTTACTCAAGATAGAAGGATTGATGCCTTATCATCAACTAGCACACTATCCCTTCTTCATGTCTAAAAGAAACTACTTTATCATGGCTTCAACAATGCTTAAGAATGCTCCACTTCAATGCTTCCAAACAAATTGCAAATGGACACACACCAAATGTTCAATTCCAAATGTTTATGCTTCAATCCATATTTTGTTGTCTCAACAGTCAGATTTAAGAGGCCTTCATAGTCCGAATCAAGAGAAAATGCCACTAATATTGTCTTTCTTGCTATCTTTCTTCAGATCAGGATTCCTTTGTATCTTTGTGCTTATCCTTAAGTTACTGAGCTATATTTGAATTCACAACATTCTCCTTTCTATAGTCCTTTTGATGAGCCATCTTTTCCTTGTGTTCTTGTAAAAGTCTCTGCAAGTTATCTCCACTAGCAAATTTTGATATCCCATATGTGACTATCTTTTAAATTCTTTTCACTGATTGGCATATTTTTGCAATGCTTCAGTTTTGTTAGATGCTGCCAACTGCTCTTTCTTCAAGCTTCATTCCCAGATGTATCTGTTTGTTTGAAGGTTGCCTCTATTTGTGTCCATAATTTACTTGTTCTCACATTAAATCCCCGAGTCGAGACATAAACTTTTATAATAACAGTAACACAGGTATTTTCCCTATTTCTCTAGTATTAGATGACCTTCTCTGTTCTCCAATTTATACTTAGTGATCAAGTGAAAGACATCTTCAACAACAGTCCAAACAATAGTTATGAGATCATGTTCTTCAATGTGGTGCTCCTCAGAAATGATCTTTATCAAAGGATGATTGTTAATATAGCTCATAAATAATTTCATAAGGACCCTTTCACGAATAGCTTCTGCAATAATGATCAAGAATCACAGGCTCCGCCTAACTGTATGCATCATCTCTTTTCGTAGATTCTTCCCATCAAATGCTTAGATTGTCAAAGATCAGGCCAATAACATGTGTTGTTGGCTGAAGAGTTCAAGAGTATTTCGGATTGTATTTTCTTCCTTCTCCATACTTGTGTAACTTTCTTATCTCGCATAGTTCTAGCTTGAGAAGGTGCCTAATTCAAGTTACAATTACATGCCATATGACCAATGTTATGACACTTGAAGCATTCTATGTTGTTCATGAATAAGAATTCATGACTTATTCTTGCAAAATTGTTCCTCGGAGGTTGTTGGGGACCTTAATATCTATCTTTATGATATGTCCTACTATCCTTTGCCATGTGTCCAAAGTTTGTACAAGCATAACAATAACCAAGAAATAAACTTTGGTACCTGGGAGATGGAGATTTCCTTGATGTACTTCTGAAGTATTTCTACCTTGAGATCCTTTGATGATAACCATTGCTTCTCACATCCTTGACATCATCTATATTTCTTCTTGGAGCGGGATTTCTTCTATTGTTGCCTTGACTCTTCTCCTTGACTTTGTTGGAACTGGGAGCATCAACATTTCTTTCTGGCTTCCTCGCATCCTTTTTGTTTGAAGCATTATCATTCTTGCTTGAGGATTCACCTTCATAGCCAAGACCTGGTTTATCAAATGGGGATCTTTGATGGCTAAGCATGTCATCCAAGGCTTGAGAGCTCTTCAAGATTTTTTCCATCCCTTCAACCTTTTTCCTGAGGGAGACAATCTCTTCTTCCAATCTTTCACAATCATTATTCTTCTTAGCAAGTTGTTTCTCAATTTCTTCCTTGATATGAGTAGCTTCATTTGCTTCGATTTTAAGGGAGATGATATCTGACTTCATTTTGAAAATTTCTTCATTTTCTTTTGCTAGACTAATCTCCATTTATTCCTTGATTCTTGTAGCTTTACATGTTTCGGCCTTGAGATGGTTGATGTTAGATTTTAATTTGAAGATCTCTCCATCCTTTTCTTTTATTTGACATATCATGGTGTTTCTCTCCTTTTCTGCTTCATCAACTTGTCCTTCTATGATTTCCAATGCTTCCATTGTCTTCTCAGCTCCTTGTGCTAACTTCCTTGCTTCTTGTAGTTGAGATTTGAGAGAGAAGACCTCTACCTTGTACTGACCAATATCTTCTTCAAGTTTGTTCAAGCTCTTGTGCCTTTGTTCAAGTTGACTTGAAAAGGTATCTTCCCGTTTCTTTGCTTTATCTAATTTATTTGTCATGGATATGACTTCTTCATGATGTTTTCTTTTGCTTTGATGGAATTCCTTCTTAAGATTGGCAAGCTCTTCATCCCTTTCTTGTACTTGAAGCTTGACAAGGTCAACTTTCTTCCTTGTTTGGTCTTGGTCACCAGCTAGTGCTTTCTTCTTAAGTTCCTCATTTTCCTTTTTCAAATTAAAAATTTCTTCCATGGCAGCCATAAGTTTAGCGAGGAGATCTTATACAAAATATTTTTCAATCTCTTCATATTCTAGGTCTTCTTTAACCTTGATGTCATCATTCTCATTTTCAGCTTCTATGATGGGTTCCGGATTTCCTTCTTGATTTCCATCATCTTCTTGACTGGTGGTCATGGTCAATGCTCCTTTTGAGTGAAGGTCATGAAGTTTGTCCCATATACCCTTTGCTGACGAACATTTTCCTAAGTTGTTCTTTATAGAATAAGGTAGCCCATTCAAGATTTCCTTCATTTATTTTGTATTGTACTCCTTGGATTCTCCATCCATCATGCTATCAACAATTACTGATTTCCAGATTTCAATCCCTTGAGTCTTTAAGAAATTCCTCATTCTTGCTTCCCATATATTAAAGTTTCCATTGAACCATGGAGCCTTCTCAAATTGATTTTCTTCTATTTCAGTGGTAGAGGGAGACACATCTTTAGGAGGATTGGAGACTTTCTTTCTTGGCTTCACAATTTGTGTTCTAAATATCAACCTTCAGGCTATTAGGCTTTGAGTGAAGGTACTAGCTCTGATACTAATTGTTGGAAATACTGGGGGGGTTGGATCAATATTTCTTTTCAATTGTTATTTTTAACAGTTAAATTGTTTATATTTAGAACACAAAAAATGAACAATAGGAATAAATGCTTTTATTCATATAATATTTACAGTAAATCAGATACAATATATATCTTCAATATGTTGCCAAGCACTAACTTGGTCTTTTGTGAGGCTCCAACCTCTAGGGCACCAACCTTGTTTTGTCAAGGCACCAACCTTGGATTTAGGAGCACCAACTCCAAGGACACCAATCCTTCCAATTCTGAGGCATCAACCCCAAGGGCTCCAACCTATCTTTTCAAGGTATGTTTGATAGTAATTCTCTGCTCCCAAAATCTTCTTTACTGAATTTTTTCAATTTACAGCTTTACTGTAGTCTCCATGCTACAACATCAATGACAACCTGTATTCATATGAAGGAGTCTTCACAACTCTTCATATTGTCCACACAGAGTCTGAAAATTTACCTCATGATGATATCAAATAGCCATCATGACCTCCAATAATGTCTCCACACAACTTCAGTGTGTCTACAATGAATTTCACTAAGCTCTATACAAAAACCAACTCTTTGTTTCAAGCCTTTGTTGTCACTGTCACAGTGAATGCTTTTGACGTGACTTCTTCTCACTGTTCTTGTTGTCATGATCTCTTACTTCCCAGAATCAAATTCACATACGCTTCAATGTTGGTGTTGGCTACTACTCCCTTCAAGTGATTTCAGATGAAACTTTATTTTTCCCTTCACAAAATTGTCCTTTAGGTTGTGTTATGTACCTGGTTAATTCATCATTGTTCTGAGCCTTTCAAAGGTTAACTCAATCAACAGAGTTGCTCATCCTTTGGCTTCCTCCTGTCCTGCTGGAACTTCAGCTTCCTCCTGTCCTACTAGACCTACCGCTCTATATCTTTCTTCCAGGACCCACACTTTTTTTTGTTCTTTGTTATAGATGCCTGATACACCTGACCTTTGGCTTCCTTTTCGCTCACTTGATATTTTGGCTTCTTTATTTGATCGCTTGATCTTCGGCTTCCTCTATGCTCACTCGACCTTCTTCGCTCGCTTGATCTTCAGCTTCCCAATCTTCGGCTTCCTCTATCTCTTCAAGTTCATCAATACTCAAAAGACATGTTCATTTGGAAGAGAGGTTGAATTACAGTAGTGTTGCATATTAAAATTATATCAGAGAGGCCCTTTTTAATATTCATACAATAGAATCATTATTTAACAGAGTATTTCATAGGAGAGGTTATACCCACAGTGGATATCCCACATGCCACATCATTCCTTTAATCGCAATCACAACTTCTGGAGGTCTTGTACAAGTCATGCCCATAACATACTATGTCCTCCAATAACAACATCATTGATCTTCACATATTAACATAGTTAAAACCATATAATGGGTGGTTCCACCAGCCACATCATCACCTTAATCGCAATTGCAGTTTTTTGAAGGTTTGCACATAACACAATGATTCCACTACTGTTGATGAAATGGACGTGATATGATATTAAACAATCATTAATAGATCCATCGAGTCCATAGCTCCATCGCAATTGGTTGTCTGTCAGGTCCACAAGTCTTATCGCAATCGCAGTTTACCATCGTTACATTTCTTCAAGACTTGTGATATGCAACGAATGCGATATTTCTTCAGGACGTATCATAATGGTGCAGTGGGTCCACATACATATCACAATCGGAATATTTCAATGTGGCAAGGCTTTAAAGAGGCTTGCGATGTGGCAGATGCGATGTCATATTAAGGGTTGTTACTATAACCTATTCGGGTCTGCATGTATTATCGCAATCGGGGTTTTAATGTGACAATAGCTTTAAAAGGACTTCCAATGTGGTAGATGCGATGTTGTATTTTGGCGTATTGTAATGGTCCCATGGGTCCTATATATATATATATATATATATATATATATATATATATATATATATATATATATCGCAATCACAGATTTTGAGTGTGACATTCCTTTGCATTACATAACTTTTGATGCAGATGTGATCTACTATTAAATCATGTTATAGTGGTGCAATCGGGTCCGTATTACATATCGCAATCGGAGGTTTGCGGGACTTTGACTGGCACATGGATTAAAGCGGCCTTAACCACCACAGTTTGACCGTGATCTAAGGGTTGACTTCCTTGATCGACGGCTAGGATTTAGTCCGGGCCTTCAACCACGATCAAAATAGACGTACACTCCTACCCCCACTCTTCCGATAGCTGTGCTATTTGTTTTCTTCTTTACTTGCTTTTATAGCTCTTCTCTGCTTTGATAGGTCTACTCTGCTCTGATAGCTCCTATGACTCCCGATACATTGCTCTGATAGCTCTGTTTATGACTTCTGATGGCTTCCTTATGGCTTTCGATGAACTCTTCCTCTCACTTTTTGGCTTTACGATGGCTTCTCAATGACCTCTTCCTCTTACACTTTGGCTTCATGATGGATTCTGATGGACTACTTCTTGGACTACTCCTTTTCTTGACTTCCAATGTCTTTCCAATGACTTCCCTGATGACTTTGCTCCTTGGCTTCTTGCTCTTGTTTCTTCATGGATATACTCTGCTTCTCCTTGGCTTCATATCATCATTTAGTATCCTAGAATATTGCCATATTGACATCAACGACAATCTAGATCAAAACTTTACACAACATGTAACAACATTACAATTAAAACGAGCTGCAAGGAAAGGGTGCCAACTTTTTGCCATCCAAGTTGAGGATCAATCGACTGACAAAGTAGGTAAATTTGTGGATGAGTTGGATGTTATTCGAGATTTCTCAGATGTTTTTCCAAATGATATTCTGGGACATCCACCAAAAATGGAGATAGATTTCTCCATAGAGTTGATACTGAGAGCAACTCTGATATCATAGTCCCCTTATTGGATGAGCGTACCAAAAATCACAACGTTGAAAATGCAATTGCAGGAAATGCTTAATAAAGGATATATACGATCTAGAATGTCACTGTGGGGTGCACCAATCATATTTATTAAAATAAGAAAAAAGAATAGACTATGCATCCATTAACGTCAGCTAAACAAGTTGGCCATTGAAAACAATTATCCTCTTCCAAGGATTGATGACTTATTTGGTCAAGTTAAAGGAATGATGATATTTTCGGAGATGATAGTTTCACCAACTAAGGATTAAGGAAGAAGACATTCCAAACATAGCCTTTTGAACTCGATATGGGAAATATGAGTTTAGAGTTTTACCCCTTGGGCTCAGAAACACCCCTACTACATTTACGTATTTAATGAATAACATGTTTAGCAATATTTTAGACAAGTTTGTGTTCATTTTTATAGATGACATACTGGGATATTTGATCCAGGTGGATATTGGTAGCCACTCACCTATTCCACGTAGACCACCGTTTCCTTTCAGTTTTCATAATTCTAACATAACTTTTTATTTTTGGAAAACTTCCAAAGCCGTTTTGAGGTCCTAAAATATGTTTTCTAGGAAAATAAGAGATTATAAAAGTGCCAAAATATATTTCATAGATTCTTTTTTTTCCTTCGTTTGGAAATATTCAAAATGAGGTATTATGAGTCAAATGGAGAGCGTATGCCAAAGTTATGACCTCGGGATTTTGACAATCCAACTTACCCCAACGGGACCCAAAACCATTGGTGCTTCATCTCCTAGGGTTAGGGTTTAACACTTCCTATTTATGATAAAAATCTCTTTGTTCCTCATTGTAACATAGTTCAGAAGTCATGTAGCCATCACATCTCTTCTCAAAGATAAGTTATCATCGCCCAAGCTAGTTTGTTCCATTCTGCATGTAAATAATTTTCAGTACTTGTTGTTAATTAATATAAGTTATGTTATTTTGTTGTATCTTTCGGTTCTATTTAAATTTGTATTTCATTTTGTTCCTTCATAAATATGGATCAGTGTTCTAAGATGATGGATGAGCACAAAGAATACCTCCAAATAGTGTTGCAAACTCTGTGTGACCAACATTTATATGCAAAATTCAACAAGTGTGAATTCTACCAAAATAAGATACAATATTTTGGTCATTTTATATCTAAGGAAGACATAGTGGTCGACCTAGAGAAAGTAAAATCTATACTTGACTGGCCAATTCCAAAGGACGCCGCAGACATAAGGTCATCTATGAGTATAACCAGATATTACCACATGTTTATAGAAGGGTTTTCAAGAATAGCCCACCCCACAACTTCCTTGCAAAAGAAAGGAGTAAAGTTCGATTGGGCCCAAAATTACCAGGAAAGCTTTGAAATATTAAAAAAATTGTTAATAGTAGTGGCCATTTTACAAATAACAAATAAAAATAAAGAATATGTTGTGTGCATTGATGCTTGTTTGGAAGGCTTTGGAGGGGTTTTAATGCAAGGACACATGATATCTTATGAATCCTACAAATTAAAAGAGCATGAGAAAAACTATGCAGTATATGATATGGAGTTAGCTGATATTATCCATGCCCTTAAGATGTGGAGGCATTATTTAATGGGTAAGAAATTCGCGCTAATAATAGACCATATTATTCAGAAATATTTTTTCAGCCAACCCAACATAAATGTCAGGAAGACCAGGTGGATAACATTCTTAAGCTAGTATGATTTTGAAATAAGATATATAAAAGGAAAAGACAATAGGGTGGTGTTGATGCCCCGAAAATCATTGTATCAACATTGGGGGATAACCACCCGGTCTGGACCTTAATACAGCTCCTTTTCCGTTTGGAATGGTGGCTCCGACTGGGGATAATGGGACCAGTTTCCCATTAATGAATAAAAAGGGTGGATAAATGATTGATTTTCTAATCTAATGATAGGTGAATAACTTAATCTATCAACAAAATAAAAGAACTACTACTAATCTCGGGAACTATTGTACTTTGAAATGTAGCGCTTGATGATCAATGTCTATTGACAGGCATATAGATGACTCTATCTAATAGACATGGACATTTATTCATTCAAGGATTACTTTGCTTAAATAGTTAAACAAAGTGATTAACACAATATTGCTACACTTATCATTTATATCATCGATACATATATGATCAAAAGAAAAGCATATTTTAAACATCAAATAGTGGAAGGAATAAAGAATGTTGTTAAAACACATACATATATCTGATAATAGCAAAAGCGATCAAATGACAATTCATATAAAAAGAATGAATTCAGACATAGATAATAGTACCATATGAGCTGCGAGTCACTCCCAATACCAATCGCTATTTGAGATTCTTCTTCCGACTTAGAAATACTTTCAAACAAAGACAGTAGTGCACATTCACATAAAAGATTCCTTGCCAAAATCAGAATAATTGGTCCAGTTTTATAAAAGAATATGCCTGAAGTACAGTAGTGCAACTTCAGGCTTTAAGTCAGGTAAAAAACTTACGACCCTCTCCAAATACAGTGAAAGGGTCTATAAATACTTAATTAAGCTAACTATCTATGAAACTGAAATCCTACTTAATTGGTATCAATTGATCTTGAATATCTCCTTCTCAGCAATCTGGCAGTCGGCGGCATGAATCATCATGTAGGTTGTTTGCCTTTAAACCTGAGCTGACATATCGCAAGCATTGGCTCCACTTCGGGCGGTCTGTTGAGGCGAGAGTTGAGTTGGGCGGCATAGGTGACATCCTGAATATCGGGAATAATATACCTGATTGCATCTGTAAGGAATTTGAGGGCGGCTCTCTGGCTATGTGGTTTGACTAAGAATAACCAATAGCCATCCCATGTTAAACTGTTAATTCCTGCGATTAATCTCCCATTTTTCTCTAGTTCTGGATAACATGACTGCTCCAATGTTTTCGCCGTTGTTAATTTACCTGGAGTGCATTGGGAAATCATGTTAGACAAGTAGAGAGTATTATTAACCAATTCAACCAAATTACTTGTGGTTGATTTGCATCTTGAAATTGCCCTCTTTGCCTTCATTAATTGGGACTGCCATTCTGTAAATAATATTTCCTTATGTGATTCTAAAATCTGTGGTAAATTAGCCGCCTGTCCCTGATCGGTATCTTGCCACTCAAGAAAATCAGTTAATGTTTCATCGGCTTGATCCAAATCTGTTCTAGCTTTTTCTGATTTTTTACTTATTGATGTCGTCAAATCGCATAATGGTTCCGCTTGGGCGATTTGTTGACATAAAAGCTTGTTCTGTGTTATTAATGCCTTATTTATCTGTAATGCTTCTACTTTGAATTCAGCTATCTGTGGAAGATTCTTTGTTTTCTCTAGCTGGGCTGATAGTTGAGCAATCTGCTCATCTTTTGACTTCAGCATTTGTTCATTCGCTGCCTTCAGTTGTGCCAATGCCTCAGACAACTCTTTCTGCTTTTGGACTGCACTGTGATCAATCCTTTGTTTCTCTTCCTGCAATTGTTGAGTTAATTGATTATTTATTTGTTGTTGTGTTAACAATTGTCGTTCTGCCTGCTCCGCCTTCTACTGTGCTTCTGATAGTTGTGCTTTCAATGAAAAGATCTCCTGGTCTTTTGTTTTTAATAGAAGACTCACCTCTGATGCCTTGTCTATTGTTGTTGCCGAATAGGCTCCAGCATATTGTGATAGTTTTGTTAGGTCGTCAGAGGGGTTAAATTCCTCCTTCCAAACCATGTTGCCTGTCACCGTTTGTTCTGGGAATAGGGAAGGTTGATCATTCCTTCTCCTCTTCCTCTGTCGTTTTACCACAGCTTTGTGTCTTGGGCTATAGAAGACATCCAAGGGAGGAATTTCTTCTATTTGTAAAATAATCTGATCGGAGGGATCCTTTGGGATTATCTCTACTTCTTTCGAAATGGGTAGGCCGTTGGTTCCACTTGGAACCTGTTTTGAAAAGGTCTCCTGTGTGTCTGCCACTTTTGATGCCTCGGTATCTTTAGAGCATTCAAGATTACTGATAATTGAATCGAATTGCTGCCATTCCTGGAGCAATTTCGGGTCAATTTGAGTATCTACATTCACCTCTATGCTGCTCTTTTCCTGTTCTTTCATCTGGGTTTCCTCTTGTCTTTTCATATGCACTTCCTCCTATTCTTTTGATGTAACAGGAGGTTCCTTAGTATGTCGTTGTTCAGGCTCACTTGATTCTGTTGCTGGGGTTGTGTTGTGGTCACCAACAACCCCCCTCTTTGTTTGATATTAGTAATAACATCAAGCAAAGGGGGACCCTTAACCAAAAATCCAAAAAATATTTTTTTTGTTTGAAAAATCTTTTGTATTAACTCCCTAAGAGTTATATCGCGTCGCAAAGGAAAAAGAGGCGCTCTCCCAAAGCGCATAAATACACTGAAATGGAGCGACACGAGAACTCATCGCACCGCGTGCATTAAAAGCGCTCAAAAAGGGAAAACCTAAAGAACCGCCGACGGCCGATATGCGACGCCGCAAGTTGCAATGTCGCATAAGCAGCACAAAGTGACAAAGCGAAAACCTTGCGACCTTGCGATCTTGCCATATGCGATTTGCGACCATGCAAAGCTGCGACCTGCGATCTATGGTTTGCGACGAATGACACCATCAATTGCTGCGATACCACTTATTTACATCGCAATCTTCGATGCTGCGATGCAAATCGCAGAAGCCATTCGTCACAGGCATTCCTCGGCATGATCTGTGAGCCCAAAATTAGGCGCGCACCTTACGGGAAATTAATGATTGTACGCCTGTGTATCCAAAGATGATTATGTTGCGTTTTTCGAAGAGTCAAGTCATAATGGGTGACATGATTATGCATTCATTAGAACTTAATTGCTTTCATGTCAATCTTTTCTTCTGTCTCTTTTCATTTACGTGAACTATAAGTCAGCAACTGATATAAATCTATATGCAGGAAACATCTAAGGAAAAGCGCTAGAGCTAGGAGAACAGAGAGGAGATGACTTCGCAGATGGATACCGCATACAGCAGGGCCGCGGATTCCAGAGTATCACTCAACAAATGCTGATGGGAATAGGATATCTAGGACTCAGAGTCAAAGGCGCACAAAAGCAAAGCGTTTATGAAAGATCCTAAGTCCCAAATTGGGTAAAGCAAAAAGAAAAATGCTTAAGGGGAAAGACGTCTCAGAAAAGCCTGGAACAAAGAATGGAAACAAGTTTCAATTGAGAAAATCGTTCAGGCAACAAAATCCCCAGCTCATTGAGTCATTCGCACGGCCGGAAACCGAAATAGCAACAACACAATCAGTTTGAAAGAAATCTGAGTTGTACTAAGTATACACGCCGTGAAGACACTCCTCCAGAAAAACACTTTCAAAAATATCTTCTAGTTTGTCAGAAAGAGGTGCCAGCTCTTGTTATTTCTAATTTTCAAGCTTGAACAAAAAGAAAGGACAAGCAGTCGACTCTTTCACGGCGAACAGCGCATCGCTTACAGCACTAAGGAGCAGATACAGAAATGGTTAGAAATTAGATTCAGTTTTTAGAAATAAATTTGTTTTAGTAAAAGGGCGGTCATTTGAAGCCGTTCCCTAAATTTGTGTAATTAAAATTAGCCAGTTAGTAGTATTTAACCCTTCTCGTTGCATTGGAGAAGGGTCCGGAAATTTGTCAAAAAACTTGTCCTCAGAACATGCACTTTTGCACCCTCGGAGGGGGTTTTTGATGAATGGACGGATCGAGATTTATTGATGTTTGCATTTTAATACCTGCTACTGATGTTGCACTTTTGTACTCTTAGTAGGCATTAGAAGTAAGTAGAAATAGATCGTTATTGCTTAAGGTCTGTGAGCATAAAATCAGTCATAAATGGTACTTTTATCTCTTGACGAATTTCTGCTTGCATTCTTAGAGTAATATACAGCTGATGTTGTTTATATGTTAATGTATGAATGAGTGGACTACCATTTGGCACTTTTGTACGGTGGAGTCATTGATTTGTGCTTAATACATGAATAATTGATTATGCGATATGATGTTCACAACCGTTTTGCTTAACTTTTTATGTAGGATGGTTCATCTTAATTGATTTATATTCTCAGAATAGCTGAATAATCTTCATTACCAGTTATTGTGTGAAATCTTTCTAGATCGCATAATGGAAAAATTTCTATCCCGGGTTAGCGTAGATTAGATGTGTTGTTCTTGATAGATTATAGTATAAAATTCAGTCTCAGAGTTTAGAATTAAATTAGCTTAGAAATAATTCCAGATTTTCATTATCATATTCTACACACACACATCACCAAACTCTACACACACACACCCCTTAGATCGGGAAGCTGGTCCCGTTATCCCCAGTCAGACCCGCTACACCAAACGGGCACGGAGCCGCCAACCAGGTTCCCGACCGGGTGGGTATCCCCCTTGTTGTTGACCCGATTTCAGGGCCCTCAACATATTTGGCGCTAGAAGGAGGGCACGAACTATGAATGGCACCTAAAGCAATATCTAAATACCATTCTGAGAGTAATACACCCTCATCAACTCCCTCGACTTCTCCAACACGGTTAAACCCGGAATTTGAAGTCGCTCGAGTATCTACCACTGCTACCTATTCGAATATATCAGACCAATCTATCATTGAACCCCCTGAAATTCAAACTTTGATTCATAAACTCCAGGGATTCTCTATTTTTAACCAGAAGTCTAATAAATCTAAAAGCAACGTGACTTCGCAGTACAATCCTGCTCATCCCCTTACCAGATTAAAGAGTGAAAAATTTGGCATACAACCAAGTGAAATCCCTCTTCCTACCAGGAAAAGAGCAAGGAAAACACCACCAGAGTCTGACAGTAAGACTCCTTCATCCACTTCGTCCATATCAAATCCCTCACCGCGAAGTCAACCACCCACTCTTTCATTCCAACTCACTCACCCATCTTCTACAAACCTTCCTCTTCAAACATCAAAGATCTTAATATCTTCATCTTCTCAGCATCAGGGATCATCTTCTGCACTTCCATTAACTAGCAGCTCAACGATGGCCCAGTCTCCATGGAACAATCCTGGGGCGGTTTTAATGCCTCCACCCCTGAGCCCTATACCGGCCCATCCTGAGAAATGGCTGCCTAAATTCAATCCGGAAGCAGGCATGATAACCGAGGAACATATCAATAATTTCATGCTTTCTGTTAATCTCAATGGAGTCACTAACGAAGACGCTGTTGTCCGGCTTTTCCCTTATACAATGCAAGGAACAGCCGGGTCATGGTACTTTTTGTTACCTTCCGGATCCATCACAAGCTGGGACATTTTTCAAAGTCAGTTCCTCACCAAGTTTGGTGATGACAGATCCACGGCGACATTGATCAATGACCTATCTAATCTTAAGGCTGAGGCTAGAGAACCCATTAAAGATTTTAACTTACGGTTCAATAAGATCCTCAACAAAATCCCCGCTGCTTCACAACCCAGCGAGGAAGTAAGATGTGAATGGTACATCACGGCTTTACCTCCAAACTTGGCTATCTTTGTAGATAGGGCAAACAAGACCACCTTAGTCGACAACTTGACAGAAGCGTTAGCAGTGGAAAAATGTGTGGTAGCCCTAGAAAAGAGATCTGCTATAGAAGAACGCAAATCTAAGAAGATCTCTTTCAAAGAAGACACCAAGAAGAAGCAAACGAAAGACCCTTTCGATTTGGAAGGATTACAAAAAGTGTTGAAAGCCATGTCCAATGAGATGATTGATATTAGGAAACAAGTAGCAGAGACTTCTTCGAAAAAGCCCTTTAGAACTTTTAAAAGAAATCCTCCCATGGAGGTAAAACCACCTAGTGTTGTCTCAAACGTTGAATCTGAGGAAGACGAAGAAGAAGAGAATACCACTGAAGGGCAGACCGACGAGGAAGAGGTCGTAGAACTACAAGGAATGTGGGACTTCATCCTCCCACAAGAAGAGGATCAAGAAGCATTTCCTGTTAGCACGAGAAGCAAAAATCAACTTGATCCTCCCCTAACTACCCCAAAACAAAAGGGCGCAAACCCTGCAACAAAAGAAAAGGTCGCAACAAAAAAGACAACTGCTAAAGCGACCCAGCTTAGCCCAGTCCAATCTGATCAAACGCCTCCATCAAGAACACTAATAGTGTCGGATGAAATGGAATATAACATCATTGATGACATGAAGAAGACTAGAGCTAATATCACTCTATATGAATTGAGTAAATTGAAACACCAGCAGAAAATAATGATGAAAGAATTACATGCTGTGCCTACTACATCTTTACCTACAGCTGTAGCTTCCCACAATTTGGGAAGACCTCCAACCAACACGATCAATAAAATTGATCCAAATGACATCGCCTTGATTGGAGGAAGATCGAGATCTCATACTCCTCCTTTTCTTCTCACATATGAAATCTTCAATAAAAACGTGCACAATTGCTTGGTCGATTCTGGTGCTTCAACGAATATTTTACCCAGGTCCATATGTGCCAAATTGAATGTGCAACCTCAAAAATCCGCGGTACGTATAGTTCAACTTGATCGATCCCAAGTCGAAGTGATTGGTGAACTCAATCAGGTGACCATAAGATTGTTGTCTAACCCAAAAGTGTGTCAGGTTATCGACATTCTAGTAGCTGATATCCCTGAGTTCTATGGTTTGATTCTTAGCAGGGATTGGTCGGAGAAACTCCATGGATATTTTTCAACCGATTGGTCGCACATGTGGTTACCATACAATGGTAAACCAAATCAGATAAAGGTTGAACGAGAGTTGCACCAAAAATACATAGTGACAGAACTGGAAGGAGAAAATGAAGCCATAACATACAATAGCAGCATTGTAGGCAATTACGCAATAGATTCTTTCCTAGGTAATTTCAATGCTCATATTTCACCATACTTAGAGAATTCAGTTTTATCCCAAGTTGAAAATTTCTCCCAAACTGATGACTCAAAATGTTTTAGTTTTTTAGATAATTCTGTAAATACATCTTTATTTTGGAAATTATATTTTGACGGATCTAAATCCAATGAGGGAGCAGGAGCAGGATGCATTCTGATTAACCCAGACGGGAACAAGATTATGCTCACATGCAGACTTGAGTTTGATTGCACGAACAACACAGCGGAGTACGAAGCCTTGGTTCAGGGCCTATACAAAGCAATCGGATTAAACGTTAAGTATCTTCAAGTCTTTGGAGATTCGGAGATCGTCGTAAAACAGGTACGTAACACCATACATTGCCTGTCAAGTCATTTAAAGCATTATCAATCATTAGTTCAAGATCTCACTGCACATTTCGTAGCATTCAACATCTCGTCAATTCCAAGAATTCAAAACGCGAGCGCAGACCTGTTAGCTAACGTAGCCTCTAGACTTATCCCTTCCGAAGATTTTAGTCCTGATAGGTTTTCAATAGAATTAATCTTTAGACCATCCATCCCTGACAATATCACCAATTGGAGAGTGTTCAACGACGATCCTGACATCGTAAATTTCCTTACTTCTGAAGGATCCTACTCAAATCAGATAATCGACGAAGACCATCATGATCACAAAATACAACAAAATGGCTCTGACAATGCTATACCAAAATCAGTGGTCAAGTTAGAAGATTTATATGATTTGAAAAGTCGGTTTAAAAGGTCCGCCAATGCTAAACTTTGCAGTTCTACCCTGAACTATGAATTAGTAAACCTAGGGACCGATCAGAAGCCACAAAACGTTAACCTAGGTCACGGCCTAGCCCCTGAAGAGAAATCAGCATATATCCGTCTTCTGAGACAATACAAAAACGTTTTTGCCTGGAATTACGATGAGCTAAAGACATACAACACTTCTATCATTCAACATGTTATCCCTATGATTGACAATGAAAAACCTGTCTAGCAGAAGCTCAGAAAAATACACCCTAACCTAGAAAATCAGATAAAAACTGAGCTTAATAAGTTGTTGAGAGCCAAAATAATCTTCCCCGTAAGGCATTCTAAATGGGTATCCAATATGGTGCCCATTAGGAAGAAAAACGGAGACATTAGAATCTGTATCGATTTCCGAAATCTCAACAAAGCCTGTCAGAAAGATAACTTTCCCCTCCCACCTATGGAGCAAATATTACAGGCAGTAGTAGGCTCAGAATTAATGTCATTCCTGGATGGATTTTCAGGATACAATCAAGTACTGGTGCATCCCGATGATCAGTTAAAGACTACGTTCCGAACCAAATGGGGCACTTATGCATATCGGAAGATGCCATTTGGTCTGATCAATGCCGGAGCTACCTTTCAGAGAGCCATGGACATCGCGTTTAAAGGGTTAGTCAATAAATCAGCAGTGATTTACCTGGATGATATAACAGTGTACTCCAAAAAACGAAACAACCATCTCAAAGATTTGAAGCAAATCTTTCAAAGATGCTTGAGGTATGGGATTTCGCTCAACCCAAAGAAATCTTTCTTTGCATTAAGCGAAGGGAAATTGCTCGGATTCATAGTGTCGAAATCTGGTATTCACATAAAACCCGACAGAATTAAGGAAATTTCCGAAATATCCATACCCCATAACAAGAAAGCCATGCAATCCTTCCTTGGACAGATCAATTTTGTCAAAAGATTTGTCCCGGATTTTTCACGTATTATTTCTCCCTTACCAAATATGATAAAAAAGAATTCAAATTTCAAATGGGGTCTAGATGAGCACGAAGCGTTCAACTTAATCAAACAAGCTATCATCAATGCTCCATCTTTGGCCACCCCAAATTTTTCGGAATCTTTTATCTTGTACACTTTTGCCTCAGAGAAATCCTATGCCGCGATTTTGACCCAAGCAAATCAAGAGAAAGCAGAAGCTCCAATCGCATTCTTTAGCTCAAACTTACAAGGTGCTGAAATTAATTACTCAGACGTAGAGAAACAAGCATATGCTGTTTTCAAAGCGATCAAATATTTCAGACCTTTCTTGCTTAAAGCCCACACTAAAGTCATAGTACCGTTTCCGGCGGTAAGAAACCTTTTGGTGCAGAAAGACGTGGGCAAAAAGAGAGCTAATTGGATTACCGCTTTACAAGAATATGATCTTGAGATCAAACCAGCAAACATCGTAAGAGGTCAAGGCTTCTGCAAGATGTTAGCCAGAGCATCGCAAATCCCGGAGAACTCATCTGAAGAGGTACAAGCGTATGAGGTAAACCTAAACGATGCAGAATCATCATATGCTGACACCATTTATTTTCTTAAGAACGGGTATGCTCCATCACGTCTGGATCATACCAAGAAAAGAGCTCTGAGATTAAAAGCTAAACAATACCAGCTCATAAATGATGTCTTGTTTAAAAGGAATTATGATTCTGTGCTTCTTAGGTGTCTTGAGAAAACTGAAGCCGAAAAGGTTTTGCAGGAACTCCACGATGGACCAGCGGGTGGACACTATGCCGGAGATGCAACTGCACATAAAATCTTGCGTGCAGGATATTATTGGCCCACGCTGTTCAAAGACTCATACAATCACGTAAGGAAATGCCAAGTCTAACAGACTGCTGCAGGAAAACAAAGGAAACCGTCCATGCCGCTACAACCAGTCAACATCGACCAACCATTCAGTCAATGGGGCTTGGACATAATAGGTGAGATCGTTCCTCACTCTTCTAAGCAGCATAAGTATATCCTTATGGCAACTGATTATTTTACCAAATGGGTAGAAGCAGTTCCTCTCAAGACAGTTCATTCTGAAAATATTATTGAATTCATAGATCAATTTATCATCACTAGGTTTGGATTGCCAACAGCATTAATGTTTGATAACGCTTCATATTTTTCTGGAAATACTATGACTGAGTTTGCGCTTAAAAGAGGGTTCAAACTGAAATATTCTGCCAACTACTATCCGCAAGGTAATGGGTTGGCTGAGTCAACAAACAAGAACCTAATCAGAATTATCAAAAGAACAGTCGACCAAAACCAAAAGAATTGGCACAAAGCGCTGGTAAATGCTTTATGGGTTGATAGAATCACAAAGAAAGCTTCAATCGGCACTTCTCCCTTTAATTTAGTTTATGGGAGAGAAGTGGTTCTTCCGACTCACCTAGTCATTCCCTCTTTGTCTTTAGTGCAATATATCGATGAAGTATCTACTTCCTCTTTACAATTAAGACAAATGGAAATAATCAAACTAGAAGAACAAAGAGAACAAGCTAGGAAAACCCATGCTCATCACCAAGCGCTAATAAAATCTTCTTTTGACTCAAGCATCATAACCAGAAAAAACTTTCAGATGGGTGATTTAGTTTTGAAATGGGATAAGGCTCATGAAGAAAAGGGCAAACATACGAAATTTCAAAAGCTGTGGCTTGGCCCTTTTCAGATTGTAGAAGTCATAGGCCCGTCTACATTCGTGTTGCAGGATCTGGCAGGTAGGAGAGATTCTTTACCTGTCAATGGACTGATTCTTAAATTATACTTTCCATAGAAGAGAATTCTTCTAGTTTTTGTAGGATAGATTTAGTTTTTAGTTTTTATTTTGTTTTGTTTTTCTCTTTTTATGAATAAAACCCATTGTAAATGATCATTTTAAAAAGGATTCATGAAAGAGCACGCCAATTCTCTATCAGATTTTGATTTCGCTTGTACAAATAGCAAAATTTTTGAAAATCTGAATTTTATTATTGACAAATAGAGTTAACTTCACTTTGATTACGATACTCGTTTCAACCTCTAAAAGACTTTGACAAAAGCAACCTTTGGTCAAAGAATTGTTTTGTATCAGCACCATGAAAGGTATCATCAATAATAAAATAAGCATTCTCTGCAAAACTGTTGTTTTTAAAAACTCTATTATTGTCGTCCAGAGCTTTCTTAAGGAAAAACAATGACTTCCTCCCTACTAAAAGGAAATTACAGCATTCAGAGAAACAATCCAAGGAAAACACTATATCTCAAAGAATAAGAGGTCTCATCACGAGCCGGCTTGTTCAGCAAAAGTGTAAATCAAGTGAATGACTGTGTCATAATTTGGCCACCAAACCAAGACATTGTTCTTTAGAGAATTAAAAAAAAAAAAAAAGTGTGTCAAAAAGGATTTTTCTCTGGAATGTTGCGAGCCTCAAACAGGAAAAAGGATCATTGTTGGATAACATGGTAACCCTGTCGAGGCTATGGACGCTTGCGGGCAGCAGAGGCTCTACCTACGACAAATGAGCATACTTTTAAGCCAGTACGCAGAGAAGACCTTATTTTATCTTTAATCAAGACCAAGTAATGTCTGATGCGAATGCAAGAAAAAACCTGAGGAAGCAAGCAATTGGGATATAAAAAGGGTTGAGACAAAATATCGTTGACAAGGTGAGGGGTAATCTACTCTATCTGTCCATAACAAAATTTAGACATATAAAAAATTTTGCTGTTTCGGAAGTGAACGGTCAATAGAAATGCAGAGATAACTGGTTCTTCACAGTGAATCGCCATTGTTGTGGTCACCAACAACCCCCCTCTTTGTTTGATATTAGTAATAACATCAAGCAAAGGGGGACCCTTAACCAAAAATCCAAAAAATATTTTTTTTGTTTGAAAAATCTTTTGTATTAACTCCCTAAGAGCTATATCGCGTCGCAAAGGAAAAAGAGGCGCTCTCCCAAAGCGCATAAATACACTGAAAGGGAGCGACGCGAGAACTCATCGCACCGCGTGCATTAAAAGCGCTCAAAAAGGGAAAACCTAAAGAACCGCCGACGGCCGATATGCGACGCCGCATGTCGCAATGTCGCATAAGCAGCACAAAGTGACAAAGCGAAAACCTTGCGATCTTGCGATATGCGATTTGCGACCATGAAAAGCTGCGACCTGCGATCTATGGTTTGCGACGAATGAGACCATCAATTACTGCGATACCACTTATTTACATCGCAATCTTCGATGCTGCGATGCAAATCGCAGAAGCCATTCATCGCAGGCATTCCTCGACATGATCTGTGAGCCCAAAATTAGGCGCGCACCTTACGGGAAATTAATGATTGTACGCCTGTGTATCCAAAGATGATTATGTTGCGTTTTTCGAAGAGTCAAGTCATAATGGGTGACATGATTATGCATTCATTAGAACTTAATTGCTTTCATGTCAATCTTTTCTTCTGTCTCTTTTCATTTACGTGAACTATAAGTCAGCAACTGATATAAATCTATATGCAGGAAACATCTAAGGAAAAGCGCCAAAGCTAGGAGAACAGAGAGGAGATGACTTCGCAGATGGATACCGCATACAGCAGGGCCGCGGATTCCAGAGTATCACTCAACAAATGCTGATGGGAATAGGCTATCTAGGACTCAGAGTCAAAGGCGCACAAAAGCAAAGCGTTTATGAAAGATCCTGAGTCCCAAATTGGGTAAAGCAAAAAGAAAAACGCTTAAGGGGAAAGACGTCTCAGAAAAGCCTGGAACAAAGAATGGAAACAAGTTTCAATTGAGAAAATCGTTCAGGCAACAAAATCCCCAGCTCATTGAGTCATTCGCACGGCCGGAAACCGAAATAGCAACAGCACAATCAGTTTGAAAGAAATCTGAGTTGTACTAAGTATACACGCCGTGAAGACACTCCTCCAGAAGAACACTTTCAAAAATATGTTGTAGTTTGTCAGAAAGAGGTGCCAGCTCTTGTTATTTCTAATTTTCAAGCTTGAACAAAAGGAAAGGACAAGCAGCTGACTCTTTCACGGCGAACAGCGCATCGCTTACAGCACTAAGGAGCAGATACAGAAATGGTTAGAAATTAGATTCAGTTTTTAGAAATAAATTTTTTTTAGTAAAAGGGCGGTCATTTGAAGTGTTCCCTAAATTTGTGTAATTAAAATTAGCCGGTTAGTAGTATTTAACCCTTCTCGTTGCATTGGAGAAGGGTCCGGAAATTTGTCAAAAAACTTGTCCTCAGAACATGCACTTTTGCACCCTCGGAGGGGGTTTTTGATGAATGGATGGATCGAGATTTATTTATGTTTGCATTTTAATACCTGCTACTGATGTTGCACTTCTGTACTCTTAGTAGGCATTAGAAGTAAGTAGAAATAGATCGTTATTGCTTAAGGTCTGTGAGCATAAAATCAGTCATAAATGGTACTTTTATCTCTTGACGAATTTCTGCTTGCATTCTTAGAGTAATATACAGCTGATGTTGTTTATATGTTAATGTATGAATGAGTGGACTACCATTTGGCACTTTTGTACGGTGGAGTCATTGATTTGTGCTTAATACATGAATAACTGATTATGCGATATGTTGTTCACAACCGTTTTGCTTAACTTTTTATGCAGGATGGTTCATCTTAATTGATTTATATTCTCAGAATAGCTGAATAATCTTCATTACTAGTTATTGTGTGAAATCTTTCTAGATCGCATAATGGAAAAAGTTCTATCCCGGGTTAGCGTAGATTAGATGTGTTGTTCTTGATAGATTAAAGTAGTATAAAATTCAGTCTCAGAGTTTAGAATTAAATTAGCTTAGAAATAATTCCAGATTTTCATTATCATATTCTACACACACACACATCACCAAACTCTACACACACACCCCTTAGATCGGGAAGCTGGTCCCGTTATCCCCAGTCGGACCCGCTACACCAAACGGGCATGGAGCCGCCAACCAGGTTCCCGACCGGGTGGGTATCCCCCTTGTTGTTGACCCGATTTCAGGGCCCTAACAGGTTGTTGCTAGTAGATCTAGAGGCAGAGTTTGCAACCTCTATTCTCTAAGTTTTTTGAATTCAACTAACCCTTCATCTTTGTATTCCATTATGGCCAGCGATCTAACTTGGGACATTGACTCAGCTGAGGAGAATAGGTCATCAAACTTATCCTCTTTATGGTCAAACTTTGTCAATTTGGCCTGTTCAAGTGCATTATAGGCGACTTTGTTGGGATCAAATCGCCTATTAGGGAGAGTTGCTAGAGTTAATGACTTCATCTTTGTAGATTCTTTCTCCGCATGTTTGAAATCATGCAAAGTGTAGACACCACATCTCAGAGGAAAAGAGGGCCAGACCTGCTTCTTATTTTTCTTTAAAGTTTGTGTAACTCCTTCGGAAATAATCTGATAGGCTATCTCCCTCGCCAGCAGTTTATCAGGTATGTATAAAGGAAGGACATGAGGTTCGGCTTGGCTGCCGAAAATTCTTATATAAGTAAATTTTTCCTCTCCAAACCATCTTCCTATTGATGTCAAATCAATCCCTGCTTGGTAGGAAATCTTTGGAGCAGGTTTATCAAAAATAGAGTAATGAATGGGTAACATGAAGCCATTGCAGACTTGGTATAAATGGTGCTTATAGGAAGTTTTCCACAATTTTTGATGGTATATGTGAATAGGCATGGAGTCTTGTGAATTCCACCTCCAGCCGAGCACGGGAAATTCAGAATTAAAACACAGGGTGTCTAGTATATAAGCACTGTAGTAGAATGGGGGAATAAGCCTTTCAGTGACGCGGGTTTTGGTTCTAAAATCAAGAACTGTTGTTACTAGCTTATCTGACAATATAGTTGCCCAGTCCATTATTTCATTATTACACACCGCTTCCATCAAGGGAACCATTTCTATAGTGAAATTAGCGGAATCGTGCAACCCCCACAATCTACACATCATTATCCTAGCATAACAATAAGGAGAACATAGGGAATCAACAGAGTACTTACCGGAAGATTCATGCTTGTGTTTTTCCGGATTTTTCCTCCAATCCCGAATGGGTTCGGATTCAGTTTCGTTCTCATTTCGTAATTTCTCCAGAAATGCCTTGTTGTACTTCTTCTCTGGCACAGGCAAATGATACATTTGCCTCGAATCATTAGCCTGAAATGAACCAAAGATTCTCCCATCTCTGGTGCAGAAGGTTCTGTCCGTGATTGGGATTTCCTCAATTGCCCACCTCACTACATCCGTATATGGGAGAATTTGTTCCCGAGCTGCTATCCGATGAAGGAAAGAGTCAGCTAAGTCCTTTAAAGTAGCATCAGATTTTCAATTTGTATCTGTTGTAGCTTGTACTGCTGTCACCTCTAGTTCTTCGGCCTCAATCAAATTATAGGTACTTTGCCAAGTAGTTCTGCCGAATCCTGAACATGTAGTATCAAATATCAACCCTTTCTTTTTAGTTCCTGGATCAGCGACGGGTTGTCCTGGGGCTGGTGAAGCGGAAGCGATTGCAGTTTTCTTAGACTTCTTCCCCATTCTGCTTGTATCTATTACTTCGGAAGAGTTCTGCACAGGAGTGAAAATGAACGTAATATAGAGAATTGGTAGCGAAAACCAAATACGAGTGAGATATATTGATCAATGCACGATGAAGGATTAACTTAAAGTGGTCGCGGATACAATCTGTGAAAAGATTTTTTAAGCTTACTATTTCATTAAATGGCCATTAAAACCTGCCAATCCTTTAAATGCCCATCATATCGTTTTATTGGCCGAATGATTTGTTTAAGTGTGCCTTGGATGTTTTGGTGGTTGAGCGCATGTGAATCACTGTTTGGAAGATAAGGCCTTTAATACGAACTAATCGTAATATCCCCGTTTTAACAATTCTTGAAGTTCGTGCTTTTGGCTTTATCGCAATCGGGCGTCGGGGGAAAACTTAAATCATTATATTGGTTCCTTTTGGAATCCTCGATCGCCGATAGCGATATCGCATCGCATCAGGAGTATTAAATGGGCACTTTGAAAAGCATGCATGGTACATCCCCAATCGCCGATAGCGATATCGCATCGCATCGGAGCGAAAGGGACTTTTGCTATGGAAACTTATTATTGCTGATATCCGATAGCCTATTGCATGTTATCGCATCAGAGAAAACCAATGGGTCTTTAAGTTATGCCTCCTTTGTCATTGCGATATGCGATCTTGTGATCGCTTTATCGCAATGATAAAAGATTAATCATTTATATTATAAGACCAAATAATTGGTTTGTCAAAAAGGTTTTGTAATGTTTTCATTTTGTTCTCGGAACTTTTTGAATAATACAAAGTTGATACCAATTAAAATAAAAAGGGACCCATTTCATATTATAGTTTTGTGAATAAAAATGATATGAAATGGGGGGCTGTTGTAGAGCACAACAATTGGCGATTCGCTGGAAGAAACAGTTATCTCTGAAGAGTACGAAAATACTTAAACTTTTTCAAAAGAGTTCTCATCAAAGGGGAAAATTCTAATATAACTAGGTATATATGCATTCCAAATAAAATGAAACTATCTTTGCTAATTTCCTCTCTTGTTTATAATTAGATACATTCTAAGTTTTAAATTGGCCTCTATTGGTTGATAATGATAAAACATAAAACCTTTCCAAATCAGCTTTTAGAATTGACTCCTTTGTCATTGGTAGAGCCTCTGCTGCCAGCAAACGTTCATAGTTTCGACAGGGATACCTTTTAACCATGTTATTGTAAATTCTCCCATTCATTTCAGCGTATGATTAACAGAATGAATTCAAAACATGCTTTTCATATTTTGCATTTCTTTTCTATTTTTCTGTTATTTTGTAAGATAAAAAGCCATTGTCCTGGTTTGGTGACCAACTGAGTGACAATGCCATTGACTGGTAGTAATTTAACCGAACAAGTTGGCTCGTGATGAGACCCCTTGTCTTGTAATTCTAAGCCATTACCCTGTTTTGGTATGCAGTATTGGTAATGTCGGTTAAACTATTTCCCTATGATCATGGTAAGCAGGCTTGTAATAAGACCTCTTATCTTTCATATCAAATATTTTAGAATTACACTCTGAGTAATCATAAGCTTTGGTGAGTGGGATGGACAATTTTCTCCTTAAGAGTAAATGGATGACAAGGTAAGAGTTAAAGGTGCTGAAGTTGGATTAGTTCCTATTTTGATATTGATAACCTTTTTTGTGACCAATCTGAAACATAAAATGATTTACAATATTTCTAAACTTTGAGAAGCGTTCACAAAAATTGAAGTGTGGTTTCAGAATGCAATTATACCTATTTTCCTAGAAATTATCCCTTTTGTTTAAGACTTCTATTATTTTAAAAGTAAATATCAACCCTACTTGTTTTGAGCAACTTTCAAGTACAGCAAAGGTCAATGGAAGATACCTTACAACTTTATTCTCTAATGATCCTACAAACTACAAAATTCTATTAAAAAGGAGAAGTGGTTACCTCCTCAATTGAAGAATTTCTTTAAGATAAGGCCATTAACAGGGAGAGAATCTCTCAATCTTGTAATATGAAGGTCGAATGGCCTATCTTCTCACAGATCTGAAATGGCCCAAGCCACATCTTCTGGAACTTGGTGTGTTTTCCCTTGTCCTCATGGGCTTTGTCCCATTTCAGAACTAAATCACCGACTTGAAATTGTTTTGAACCGGATGAGACTGAATCAAAGGATGACTTGATGATTTGCTGATGTTTTGCATGAATAACCTTGGCTTTTTCTCTTTCCTCTTCTAATTTTAAAATTTGGTCATGTCTAAGTTGAATAGAAGAAGAAGGGCTTTCCTCAATAAACTGAACTAGGGCTAGAGAAGGAAGGACAAGATTTGTTGGTAGCACTGCTTCTTTTCCATACACGAGGTTGAACGGAGAAGAACCTATGGAAGCCTTCTGCGTTATCCTATCAGCCCATAGTGCAAATATTAAGGATTTGTGCCATTTTTTATGATTCTGTTCGATAGTTCGCTTAATAATTTTGATCAGGTTTTTATTTGTAGACTCTGCTAAACCATTACCCTGGGTGTTGTAGCTCCGATACCAATTGTTGTAACTCTGATACCAATTGTTGTAGATCTGACCCAGAATATAAGAGAAATAACAAATATACCCAATAAATAACAAGATCAAAATAGATAGAAATGCTTCTTTATTATCAAAACCCTTAAGGTAGGGCAACACCATACATTCACTCCTTAAGGAAGGAGAACACTCCACAAGCCATATGCCTGGTTATGTACCTAGGGGGGATAATATGGGGTACCAAGGGAGGTACCCAAGGTAATAATGTAATAATGGGATGGGCCATAGTAATAAATAAGGTGGTTAACCCATGTCATGTAAGGGACCACAAGTAGTTAATAATAATGTAATGGGCCCATGGTATTAGTTGATGGTATGAGGAAACCATGGTAATAATGCATGGTATTGTATGTATGAGGCCTATATAAAGGCTAGAGACTCCACATATGAAGAGAAGTATTCTTGTATGAACAGGCATATGGCTTGTGGAGTGTTCTCCTTCCTTAAGGAGTGAATGTATGGTGTGGCCCTACCATAAGGGTTTTGATAATAAAGAAGAATTTCTATCTATTTTGATCTTATTATTCTTGGGTTATTTTCTATTCTCATATATCTTTTGGATCAGAGCTACAACAAGTGGTATCAGAGCTACAACAAGTGGTATCAAAGCACTTTCTTGGGCAAACCGTGGAGAATTTTTTTTTATTTTTGCAGGGATTTTTTGGGTGGCGAATTTGTAGATCAGATCTGTATGTTTTGGTGCAAGATCTGCAGAATATAATTGCAGATCTGTATTCCTTGTGAAAAAATAGCCGATTTCAAAAAAAAAAAATCGGTTGAATCAGAGTCTGGATGAAGGAGATATCGCTGATCTAAAAATCAGTAGGGTTGCAGAGAATTTTTAGGGCCAGCGAATTTGCGACGCAGATCTGGACGTCCTGGTGCTATATATGTAAGATCTAATTGTAGATCTGGAATCCTTGTGACAAAACACCTGATTTCAAAAAAAAAATCAGGCGAATCGGAGTCCGGATGAGAAAGATATCGCTGATTTAAAATCAGCTCTTTTTTCAGAAATTTTGGGTGACGGCGGAAAAGTTGCAGCGCAGATCTGGAATTCTAGTGCCTGGATCAGGATTTTTATCATATGGGCAGATGCAGAATGATTGTTCCATTTCCAAAAATAGGTTATAATAGAGATTCTGAGCAATATTGAATAAACTGTGACTATTTCAAGTAAGCGAATTTTTCTCAAACCCTCTTCATGGAAAAGTTTACAGGAAAAGATGATGGCCCTACTATTGAAGAATTCATACAAAGAATAAAGTCTAAATATGGGATATGTTGGAAAATTTCAGTATGGTTTCATTTGGCAGACGAGGCTGACAAATGGTTTTCATCACTTGACTACCGGCAGATGGTCAAACTTTCAGACGCAGAATTTGAAAAAGTCTTTTTGGACCAATGGTCTCGGGCTAGAAAAAAGGAGAAGGAGACACATAAGGGGTTAATTCCTACTGGTATATCCTTATTGCAGATTCATGGATTGATTCAGAAAGAGAGGATCATTGTTTCTATCAATCCTAGTTGTAAACATAATTTTATCAGTGTTAATTTGGCAAAAAAATTGCAAGTCCCAGCCAAACAAATTGAACATACAAAGGTTGATGATAAGGATGTTCAAATCTATAAGGATTTGAAGCTTTCTATGGATAAGTATGTGTTTCATGGTAATTTTTATGCTTCAGATATGGATAACATGGATGTTGTTTTGGGGTACCCTTGGATGGAATCCGTGGGTACTATCAATATTAATGTGCAGAAGAAATTCCTGAAGCTATGGTATAAAAAGAAGAAAATTACATTACAGGATATTTCCATCCATAAACAGGTAGAGCACATGGAGGCTGAAGCAGAAGATGTTCAAGGGACTGACATATCAGATGATGAGCAGTTGATGGTCGACAATCAAACACAAACAGAGGCTGAAGCAGAACAGGTTACAGGTGCTGACACATCTGACGCGGGTTCAGTGGTTGAAGTCATATTAGAAAAGAAGCCACAACAACAAGCACCACAGCAGGGTGACTTAAAGAAAAAGACACCGTGGGTTAAAACTTCAACATATCATCACCCCGCAAGAAAACAACCAACAAGATGGCAACCAACTAGCCACAAGGACAACAACCCCCGTATGATGGATAGCAAGGAGCCTAGATCCACCTACTACACATCAACACAGAAGAGCTGCCATGGTCAACTTCCATCTCAAGCGAGCGAGGCACCAGCGAGATCGAGGGTTCACCTTTCTCTTGGATGGCTAGATGCACGTGCATGGTATTAGTGGACTACTCTTTTGAGTAGATCTTATTATTTATGTTCTTCCCATGTTTCGGGGACGAAACATGTTTAGGGGGGTGGAATGTTATGTACCTAGGGGGGATAATATGGGGTACCAAGGGAGGTACCCAAGGTAATAATGTAATAATGGGATGGGCCATAGTAATAAATAAGGTGGTTAACCCATGTCATGTAAGGGACCACAAGTAGTTAATAATAATGTAATGGGCCCATGGTATTAGTTGATGGTATGAGGAAACCATGGTAATAATGCATGGTATTGTATGTATGAGGCCTATATAAAGGCTAGAGACTCCACATATGAAGAGAAGTATTCTTGTATGAACAGGCATATGGCTTGTGGAGTGTTCTCCTTCCTTAAGGAGTGAATGTATGGTGTGGCCCTACCATAAGGGTTTTGATAATAAAGAAGAATTTCTATCTATTTTGATCTTATTATTCTTGGGTTATTTTCTATTCTCATATATCTTTTGGATCAGAGCTACAACAAGTGGTATCAGAGCTACAACACTGGGGATAGTAATTAGCAGAATATTTCAATTTAAATCCTCTTTTAATAGCGAAATCAAACATAGCATTGCCCGAGAAGTAAGATGCATTATCGAAAACAAGAGCATTTGGGACACCAAACCTGGTAATGATGAATTGATCTATGAATTCAATAATTGCTTCAGAATTTGTTGTTTTTAAAGGAATTGCTTCAACCCACTTACTAAAATAATCAGTAGCGGTAAGGATATACTTATGTTGTTTGGAAGAATGTGGAGTAATTTCTCCAATGATATCCAATCCCCATTGCTCGAATGGTTGTTCAATGTTGACTGGTTGCAAAGGGAAAGTTGGTTTTCTTTGTCTTCCACTAGAAGTTTGACAATTTCGGCATTTCCTTACATATTCATGAGCATCTCTAAACAGAGTGGACCAATAATATCCAGCATGAATGATTTTGTGGGTTGTTGTATCAGCTCCAAAATGTCCTCCTACTGGTCCATCATGTAATTCCTGCAAAACCTTTTGTGCTTCAGGTTTTTCTAGGCATCTTAATAAGATTGAATCATAATTTTGCCTAAAAAGCACATCATCAATAATTGTGAATTTTTTGCTTTTAATAATGGCCCTTTTGTTTTTGTAAGACGGGTTAGGAGGTGCATATCCATTTTTCAAATAAAAGATTAAGTTAGCATATTGTGATTCAGAATCAATAATACTTATCTGGTTGATTTATTCGGTTTGATCTGTATCACCTGATTCTGGAATGTTGGATTCTCCTGCCAATAACCTACAAAAACCTTGGCCTCTAACAATCTTTGCTGGTTTAATTTCTAAGTCATATTCTTGAAGTGTTGTAACCCAATTTGCCCTTTTTTCACCTAGTTCCCTTTGGATTAATAGTTGCCTTACTGCAGGGTAAGGAACTATAACTTTTGTATGGGCTTTTAAAAGGAAGGGTCTGTAATGTTTGACAGCTTTATATACATCAAAGGCTTGTTTTTCTACTTCGGAGTAATTCATTTCAGCACCCTGAAGATTTGAACTATAGAATGAAATGGGTGCTTCCAAATTGTGATCGTTAATATGTGTGAGTACTGCTGCATAAGACAAATCAGATGTGATAGTATACAATGTGAAATGATTAGAAAAATTAGGAGTATTTAAGGTGGGGGCATTGATTATTGATTGTTTGATTAAATCAAACGCTTCCTTTTCTGTTGATCCCCATTTAAAGACTAAATTTTTCTTAATCATAATTTGAAGTGGCAAAATGATTTGAGAAAAGTCTGGAATGAATCTTTTGACAGAATTTATTTGGCCTAAAAATGACTACATGGATTTTTTATTATGAGGGAAAGGGATTTCAGAGATTTCTTTGATCCTGTCGGGATCAATATAAATGCCATCTTTAGAAACAATAAAGCCTAAGAGCTTTCCTTGGTCAAGAGCGAAGAAGGATTTTTTAGGGTTAAGTGAAATACCATACCTTTTGCAGCGTTGAAAGATTTGATTTAATCATGCAAATGATTGGATTTCTCTTTAGAAAATACAGTAATATCGTCTAAGTAGACGACTACTGTTTTGTTAATCAACCCTTTAAAAGCTATATCCATCGCTCTTTGGAACGTGGCTCCCGCATTAATAAGTCTGAAAGGCATTTTTTGATACGCATATGTTCCCCATTTTGTTCTGAATGTGGTTTTGAGTCGGTCATCGGGATGGACCAAAACTTGGTTATATCCTGAAAAACCATCTAAAAAGGACATTAACTCAGAACCTGCCACTGATTGGAGTATCTGCTCCATAGTAGGTAATGGGAAATTATCTTTTAGGCTCGCCTTATTTAAATTTATGAAATCTATACAAATCCTGATGTCGCCATTTTCTTTCTGACTGGCACCATATTGGAGACCCAGTTTGAGTGTCGAACGGGAAAAATAATCTTAGCTTTCAAGAGTTTATTAAGTTCAGATTTTATTTGACTCTCTAAGTTCGGATGTATTTTCCTCAACTTCTGCTGAATTGATTTCTGTTCGGGAAGCATTGGGATGGTATCCTGGATGATGGATGTATCATATGTCTTTAAATCGTCATATTTCCAAGCAAAAACATGTTTATTTTTTCGTAACAGTCTAATGAATGCTTCTTTCTCTTCTGCGGAAAGTCCTAATCCTAAATTAATGTTTTGAGGAGTTTTCTCAGTGCCAAGGTTTATCAATTCAAACCTTAAGGTAGAAATTTGGAGCTTTGTATTGGTCACAGGTTTAAACCTGTCTTTAATATCGTAAAGATCCTCAAGCTTCACCACAGGCTTTGGGATTGAATTTTCCTCATGTTTACCTCTCATTTGAAGGTCATGCTCGTTTTCCTCAATGATTTGATCATCATAGGACTTTTCGGAAGTTAAAAACTGTAAAATGTCTTGATCGTGGTTGAATACTCTCCAATTAGTGATATTGTCAGGAATGGATGGCCTAAAAAGTAATTCTACTGAAAATCTATCTGGGCTATAATCTTCGGAAGGTAGGAGCTTGGAAGCAACATTGGCTAGTAGGTCGGCTGCTGAATTTTGAGACCTGGGAATGGAAGAAATATTGAATGCCGAAAAGTGGGAGGTGAGTTCCTGTACCAGCGATTGATAATGTTTGAGATGGCTAGAAAGACAATGAATTGTATTCCTTACCTATTTGATAATAATTTCAGAATCTCCAAACACTTTCAAATATTGGACCTTGAGGCCAATAGCTTTATAGAGTCCTTGGACTAAGGCTTCGTACTCTGTTGTATTATTTGTGCATTCAAACTCTAACCTACAGGACAGCATTGTTTTTTCTCCCTGCGGGCTAATCAAAATACATCCTGCTCCTGAGCCCTCACTAGACTTGGACCCATCGAAATATAATGACCAAAATAAAGAAGTATTAACAATTTTATTTACAGTTTTCTTAGTATCATTAAAACATCTTGACCTATCTATTTGTGAATAATTTTCGATCTGAGATGTAGAATGGTTTACTGAGAAAGGAGATGGTTGGGCAGCGAATTTGCCAAAGAATGACTCTGATGAATAATTCCCCAAAATGTTGTTATTAAATGCTATTGGTTGGTTTTCTTGTTCAAATTTTGTAACTGTATGGGTCATGTGTTTTTCTTGATCGATTTTTATTTGATTTGGCTTACCCTTATAGGGAAGCCACATATGGGACCAATCGGTAGAAATATACCCATGGAGTTTTTTAGACCAATCCCTACTCAAGATTAAACCATAAAATTCAGGTATATCGGCGATCAAGATATCAATTCTTTGTACTACTCTAGGATCAGCTGATAGCTTGATAGTTACTGAGTTGATTTCTCCTAAAACCTGTACTTTAGTCCTGTCCAACTGCACAATATGAATAGCGGACTTTTGGGGTTCAATGTTCAGTTTGGAACAAATCGAAGCTGGCATTATATTAGAGGATGCCCCTGAGTCAATCAAACAGTTGTGCAGGTTTCTATTGTAGATCTCGTAGGTTAGAAGGAAAGGTGGAGTATGAGAATTTGACCTATCTCCTATCAGAACTACATCAGTAGCTTCGACAATACCAGAAGGTGGTTGACCTATATCATTTGCAACTTTAGCACTGGGAAGGGGTGAAGTAGGAACAGCATTTAATTCTTTGAGAAGTAATTTTTGCTGATGTTTCAATTTACTAAGTTCAAACATGGTAATGTTTGCCTTAGTCCTTTTCATGTCATCAACAATATTGTAATCCATTGAATCGGACACTACCAATGTCTTAGATGTTGATGGGATAGTTGAGGTTGAAGGTTGGTTTTGTGGAACTGTTACAGGTGGCTTCTTCGGGGGTACCTTTTCCTTTGTTGTAGTAGCACTTGCACTCCTTTTCTTTGAAGTTGTCTGAACAAGTTCGGAGGTTCCTTTACTCCTGGTAGTGACAGGAAATGCTTCTTCTTCATTTTCTGTATCGGAGTTAGGCAATATAAAATCCCACATTCCATGACATTCTTCAACTTCCTCTTCGTCATCAGTTGGTGAAGTTGTTTCTTCTTCTCCTTCTTCAAGATCTGAATCTGCATTAGATATAACATTCGGTGGTTTTGATTCAGTTTTCTTGTAATTCCTAAAGGGTCTTTTGGTTGAGGTTTCAGATACCTGTTTTTTGATTTCAACCATTTGATTTGACATAGTCTTGAGGACCTTTTGTAGACCTTCCATGTCATATGGATCTTTATGGGTTTTCTTCTTTGAATCATCTTTAAAAGAAACTTTTTTGGTTTTTCTATCTTCAAGAGCAGCTTTCTTCTCTAGAGCATTAATACGTTTCTCCACAGCAAATGCTTCTTTCATGTTTTCAACTAAAGTTGGTTTTCCAGCCCTGTCTACAAAAATAGCTATATTGGCAGGTAGGGCAGTTATATACCATTCGCTTCGGATTTGCTCACTTGGTTTGGAGGCCGTTGGGATTTTATTCAAAAGTTTATTGAATCGCACATTAAATTCTTTAATTGGTTCCCTATGCTCTATCCTAAGATTGGAGAGATCATTTATTAGTGTAGCCAAAGACCTATCATCACCATACTTAGTAAGAAACTGTTCTTGGCAAGTCGTCCAACTGGTAATAGAACCAGAAGGTAAGGAAAAATACCAGGATCCTGCTGATCCTTGCAAAGTATAAGGGAAAAGCCTAACGACAACATCTTGCTCCGTTACTCCCTTCAAATTAACTGCCAACATGAAGTTATTAATATGTTCCTCAGCTTGTGCTCCATCATCTGGATTAAACTTAGGTAACCATTTCTCAGGTGCATCAGGTAATGCATGCAATGGAGCAGGCATATTGACTGCACCAGGCCTGGTCCATGGATCTGCCATTGTAACCACAGTAGTGGATGATATTACTGTTGAACTTACAGAAGTCTGGGATGGAGTTGATGTTAAGGATTGCGCAGGTTGGGATGTTGAAGTTGCTAATCCCTGATGAACAACAATGTGTGATGAGGGAGTGGTTGGTTGACTTCGCACTGGGGAAGGTGAGATGGAGGATGTGGATGAAAGTTCTTCACTGTCAGATCCTTTAGTGTTTTTCTTCTCCTTTTTCTTTTGGGTAAAGGGAACTCAATAGGTTCAATCCCGAGCTTTCCACTTGAATTCTGGTGAGAGGGTGAGGTAAATTGAAATGCAAAGTCACACTGCTTTGAGATACCTCATATTTCTGTGGTGATATCGAGAAACTCTGATGTTTGTGGATAAGAGACTATACTTCAGGAGATTCAAGACATAGTTGTTCTGGAGTATGATGGGTTTGAGCAGTGGTAGTTGATTCCTCTTCTTCTTGTTTGGATACTGGAGAACCAGCATGCAATTGGGAAGTACGAGGTGATGCGGAGGGAGAATTACTCTTAGAATGGTCTGTAGATTTGGGTTTGCTTGCCATTCACAGTTGATGGCCCTCCTTCTAGCGCCAAAAATGTAGATGCCCCGAAAATCGTTGTATCAACATTGGGGGATAACCACCCGGTCCAGACCTTAATACAACTCCTTTGTCGTTTGGAATGGTGGCTCCGACTGGAGATAATGGGACCAGTTTCCCAGTAATGAATAAAAAGGGTGGATAAATGATTGATTGTCTAATCTAATGATAGGCGAATAACTTAATCTATCAGCAAAATAAAATAACTACTACTAATCCCGGGAACTATTGTACTTTGAAATGTAGCGCTTGATGATCAATGTCTATTGACAGGCATATAGATGACTCTATCTAATAGACATGGACATTTATTCATTCAAGGATTACTTTGCTTAAATAGTTAAACAAAGTGATTAACACAATATTGCTACACTTATCATTTATATCATCGATACATATATGATCAAAAGAAAAGCATATTTTAAACATCCAATAGTGGAAGGAATAAAGAATGATGTTAAAACACATACATATATCTGATAATAGCAAAAGTTATCAAATGAAAATTCATATAAAAAGAATGAATTCAGACATAGATAATAGTAACATATGAGCTGCGAGTCACTCCCAATATTAATCGCTATTTGAGATTCTTCTTCCAACTCAGAAATACTTTCAAACAAAGACAGTAGTGCACATTCGCATAAAAGCTTCCTTGCCAAAATCATAATAATTGGTCCAGTTTTATAAAAGAATATGCCTGAAGTACAGTAGTGCAACTTCAGGCTTTAAGTCAGGTAAAAAACTTACGACCCTCTCCAAATACAATGAAAGGGTCTATAAATACTTAATTAAGCTAACTATCTATGAAACTGAAATCCTACTTAATTGGTATCAATTGATCTTGAATATCTCCTTCTCAGCAATCTGGCAGTCGACAGCATGAATCATCGTGTAGGTTGTTTGCCTTTAAACCTAAGCTAACATATCGCAAGCATTGGCTCCACTTCGGGCGGTCTGTTGAGGCGAGAGTTGAGTTGGGCGGCATAGGTGGCATCCTGAATATCGGGAATAATATACCCAATTGCATTTGTAAGGCATTTTAGGGCGGCTCTCTGGCTATCTGGTTTGACTAAGAAGAACCAATAGGCGTCCCATGTTAAACTGTTAATTCCTGCAATTAATCTCCCATTTTTCTCTAGTTTTGGATAACATGACTGCTCCAATGTTTTCGTCGCTGTCAATTTACCTGGAGTGCATTGGGAATCATGTTAGACAAGTAGAGAGTATTATTAACCAATTCAACCAAATTACTTGTGGTTGATTTGCATCTTGAAATTGCCCTCTCTGCCTTCATTAATTGGGACTGCCATTCTGTAAATAATATTTCCATATGTGATTCTAAAATCTATGGTAAATTAGCCGCCTATCCCTGATCGGTATCTTGCCACTCAAGAAAATCAGTTAATGTTTCATCGGCTTGATCCAAATATGTTCTAGCTTTTTTTTATTTTTTACTTATTGATGTCGTCAAATCGCATAATGGTTCCTCCTGGGTGATTTGTTGACATAAAAGCTTGATCTGTGTTATTAATGCCTTATTTATTTGTAATGATTCTACTTTGAATTCGGCTATCTGTGGAAGATTCTTTGTTTTCTCTAGCTGGGCTAATAGTTGAGCAATCTGCTCATCTTTTGACTTCAGCATTTGTTCATTCGCTGCCTTCAGTTGTGCCAATGCCTCAGACAACTCTTTCTGCTTTTGGATTGCGCTGTGATCAATCCTCTGTTTCTCTTCCTGCAATTGTTGAGTTAATTGATTATTTATTTGCTGTTGTGTTAACAATTGTCGTTCTGCCTGCTCCGCCTTCTGTTGTGCTTCTGATAGTTGCACTTGCAATGAAAAGATCTCCTAGTCTTTTGTTTTTAATAGAAGACTCACCTCTGATGCCTTGTCTATTGTTGCTGCCGAATAGGCTCCACCATATTGTGATAGTTTTGTTAGGTCGTCAGAGGGGTCAAATTCCTCCTTCCAAACCATGTTGCATGTCACCGTTTGTTCTGGGAATAGGGAAGGTTGATCAGTCCTTCTCCTCTTCCTCTGTCGTTTTACCACAGCTTTGTGTCTTGGGCTATAGAAGACATCCAAGGGAGGAATTTCTTCTATTTGTAAAATAATCTGATCGGAGGGATCCTTTGGGATTATCTCTACTTCTTTCGAACTGGGTAGGCCGCTGGTTCCACTTGGAACCTGTTTTGAAGTGGTCTCCTGTGTGTCTGCCACTTTTGATGTCTCTGTATCTTTAGAGCATTCAAGATTACTGATAATTGAATCGAATTGCTGCCATTCCTGGATCAATTTCGGGTCAATTTGAGTATCTACATTCACCTCTATGTTGCTCTTTTCCTGTTCTTTCATCTGGGTTTCCTCTTGTCTTTTCATATGCACTTCCTCCTATTCTTTTGATGTAACCGGAGGTTCCTTAGTATGTCGTTGTTCAGGCTCACTTGATTATGTTGTTGGGGTTGTTGCTAGTAGATCTAGAGGCAGAGTTTGCAACCTCCGTTCTCTAAGTCTGTTGAATTCAACTAACCCTTCATCTTTGTATTCCATTATGGCCATCGATCTAACTTGGGACATTGACTCAACTGAGGAGAACAGGTCATCAAACTTATCCTCTTTATGGTCAAACTTTGTCAATTTGGCCTGTTCAAGTGCATTATAGGCGACTTTGCTGGGATCAAATCGCCTATTAGGGAGAGTTGCTAGAGTTAATGACTTCATCTTTGTAGATTCTTTCTCTGCATGTTTGAAATCATGCAAAGTGTAGACACCACATCTCAGAGGAAAAGAGGGCCAGACCTGCTTCTTATTTTTCTTTAGAGTTTGTGTAACTCCTTCGTAAATAATCTGATAAGCTATCTCCCTCGCCAGCAGTTTATCAGGTATGTACAAAGGAAGGACATGAGGTTCGGCTTGGCTGCCAAAAATTCTTATATAAGTAAATTTTTCCTCTCCAAACCATCTTCCTATTGAAGTCAAATCAATCCCTGCTTGGTAGGAAAGCTTGGGAGCAGGTTTATCAAAAATAGAGTAATGAATGGGTAACATGAAGCCATTGCAGACTTGGTATAAATGGTGCTTATAGGAAGTTTTCCACAATTTCTGATGGTATATGTGAATAGGCATGGAGTCTTGTGAATTCCACCTCCAGCCGAGCACGGGAAATTCAGAATTAAAACACAGGGTGTCTAGTATATAAGCACTGTAGTAGAATGGGGGAATAAGCCTTTCAGTGACGCAGGTTTTGGTTCTAAAATCAAGAACTGTTGTTGCTAGCTTATCTGACAATATAGTTGCCCAATCCATTATTTCATTATTACACACCGCTTCCATCAAGGGAACCATTTCTATAGTGAAATTAGCGGAATCATGCAACCCCCACAATCTACACATCATTATCCCAACATAACAATAAGGAGAACATAGGGAATCAACAGAGTACTTACCGGAAGATTCATGCTTGTGTTTTGCCGAATTTTTCCTCCAATCCCGAATGGGTTCGGATTCAGTTTCGTTCTCATTTCGGAATTTCTCCAGAAATGCCTTGTTGTACTTCTTCTCTGGTGCAGGCAAATGATACATTTGCCTCAAATCATTAGCCTGAAATGAACCGAAGATTCTCCCATCTCTGGTGCAGAAGGTTCTGTCCGTGATTGGAATTTCCTCAATTGCCCACCTCACTACATCCGTATATGGGAGAATTTGTTCCCGAGCTGCTATCCGATGAAGGAAAGAGTCGGCTAAGTCCTTTAAAGTAGCATCAGATTTTCGATTGGTATCTGTTGTGGCTTGTACTGCTGTCACCTCTGGTTCTTCGGCCTCAATCAAATTATAGGTGCTTTGCCAAGTAGTTCTGCCGAATCCTGAACATGTAGTATCAGATATCAACCCTTTCTTTTTAGCTCCTGGATCAGCAACGGGTTGTCCTGGGGCTGGTGAAGCGGAAGCGATTGCAATTTTCTTAGACTTCTTCCCCATTCTGCTTGTATCTATTACTTCAAAAGAGTTCTGCACAGGAGTGAAAATGAACGTAATACAGAGAATTGGTAGCGAAAACCAAATACAAGCGAGATATATTGATCAATGCACGATGAAGGATTAACTTAAAGTGGCCACGGATACAATCTGTGAAAAGATTTTTTAAGCTTACTATTTCATTAAATGGTCGTTAAAACCTGCCAATCCTTTAAATGCCCATCATATCGTTTTATTGGCCAAATGATTTGTTTAAGTGTGCCTTGGATGTTTTGGTAGTTGAGCGCAGGTGAATCACTGTTTGGAAGATAAGGCCTTTAATACGAACTAATCGTAATATCCCTGTTTTAACAATTCTTGAAGTTCGTGCTTTTGGCTTTATCGCAATCGGGCGTCGGGGGAAAACTTAAATCGTTATATTGGTTCCTTTTGGAATCCCCGATCGCTGATAGCGATATCGCATCGCATCGGGAGTATTAAATGGGCACTTTGAAAAGCATGCATGGTACATCCCCGATCGCCGATAGCGATATCGCATCGCATCGGAGCGAAAGGGACTTTTGCTATGGAAACTTATTATTGCCGATATCTGATAGCCTATTGCATGTTGTCGCATCGGAGAAAACCAATGGGTCTTTAAGTTATGCCTCCTTTGTCATTGCGATATGCGATCTTGCGATCGCTTTATCGCAATGATAAAAGATTAATCATTTATATTATAAGACCAAATAATTGGTTTGTCAAAAAGGTTTTGTAATGTTTTCATTTTGTTCTCGGAACTTTTTGAATAATACAAAGTTGATACCAATTAAAATAAAAAGGGACCCATTTCATATTATAGTTTTGTGAATAAAAATGATATGAAATGGGGGGCTGTTGTAGAGCACAACAGGTGGTTGATTCTTTAAGCCAAAATTTGAGACCATTGTTTGAGGTAGGGGTGAGTAAAATTAAAACAGATTTTTCTGAAAAAGTAAAGAAGGCAACAATAAGTTACCAAAATTATATATATATTTATGGCCAAGTGAGAAGTGACTCTTCTCCCTTTCAGGGCTCTTCCCCTTTTCAGTAGTCTTCTCCTTTTCAGTAGTTTTCTCTTCATTGTGGCCTTCTTGCTGCACCATAGGGGTAGTGGCCAATAAATCTAGAGGCATTGTTTGTAACTTTTGTGCCCTGAACTGCGCAAACTTATCTCCCCCCGCTCCTAATTTGATCTTGGCTAGATGTTTTACCCGTGAAAATACTTCAGCTGAAGTGAAAAAGTCATCATATTCATCTTTCTCATGTTCAAATTTTGCAAGCTTCACCTGACTGGTGAAGTTGTAAGCCACTGCTCTTGGATCATACTGTCTCTTTGGAATGAATGCTAACTTAAGAAATTTTATCTTCTCTATTTCTTTCTCTGCATGTTTGAAATCATGTAATGTGTAGGTACCACAGTAGAGGGGAAATGGAGGCCACATTTGTTTCTTGGACTCTTTGAGATTCCTTGACATTCCTGTTTCTGTTATCTGGTAAGCTATCTCTCTGGCCAACAGCTTATCAGGAATGTACAAGGGGAGAACATGTGAATCTATGGTGCTACCAAAAAGTCTGACATAGGTGAACATTTCTTCACCAAACCAACTACCGATTGATGTTAGGTCAATGCTAGCGTCATATGATAACCGAGGAGCAGGTTTGTTGAATATGGCCTGATGGACGGGTAATATAAAACCATGACAAATTCTATATATATGATATTTATAATAGGCCTTCCATAAACACTTATGATAAATGTGAATCGGAGTTGGGTTTTGAGGAGTCCATTTCCAACCTAGGATGGGGTAGTCAGAATTGAAACAAATGGTATCCATGATATATGCACTCATATAGAATGGGGGTATTGCATGTGTAGTTACAAACCTATTTCTTCTTTAATCAAGGATTTGGTTGGCCATTTTATCTGATAAAATGGTTGCCCAATCCACGATATAAGAATGGATTGTTGCTTCCATTAAAGGCACCATTTCTATAGTAAACCTAGCTGAATCAGAGACTCCAAAGAGCCTACATAACATAGTGCCAGCATAGCAATAAGGAGATGCCAAGGATTCTATGGAGTACATAATAGAAGATTCATGCTTATGTTTGTTCGGGAAATGTCTCCATTTCCTGATAGGGTTTGACTCTATATCGTTCTCCTTGGCGAAGGCTTCTAAAAATGCTTTATTGTAATGTTTCTGGGGGTCCAGCAATTGATACATCTTTTTTATATCTTCTGCCCTAAATGTCCCAAACATCCTTCCGTTGGTCGTATAGAAGGCCTTTTCAGTTATGTTGATACTTTGTATAACCCATCTCACCATGTCATTGTATGGTAACATTTTTTCTCAGGCTACTATTCTGTGGAGGAAGGAGCTAGCTAAATCATGAAGAGTATTTTTTGATTTATCAATTGAACCAGCTGTTGCTCCTTCTTCTTCAACTTCACTTAGATCATCGACCTCAAGTAAATTATATATACCCTCCCATGAAGTCTTGTCAATTCCTGCACAGGTAGTATCAGCTATCATTACCAGCTTAGCTGGTTCATCTTTTGCCATGGCAGGGGCCTTTGCTTTCTGAGCTCCTTATACATTTTTGTTGGACTGATGTTTTCGGATTCGCTCTGCAAAATGAAAGAGAAGGACATAACAATGGAAAAAACTTGTTCAAAGCTAATACATAGCACACAAGACTAACAATAGTTAAGCGCAAATGGGTGATACAAATTTTAATATATTAAGCTACGATGGATGAAATCCTTGAAGGATTCAACCATAACTGCTTTCTTAATGATTTCCCGTAACTTCCAACGTGACACTTTAATGCCGTAATGACATGTCGCATTGCAAATTTATAATGATCCTTTTAAAATGAGTATCATGACTTCCCGTTCAGAGATTAGCGATAATCACATATCACAAATCGAGAGGTACAAGCATTATGCTTAAATGTTTCCTTTGCATATTTGCGATTGCGACTAATGGTGAGCTGTCATGGGAAGGCGGGATGACTTTTAAAATTAATAAATCGTTTGTTTTTTATTTATCATTGATTTATAACTTTAACCTGCAAATGTTGGTAATAGCTCATATTTCACCTTTATTGAAAAGCACGCTTAATAATGAAATCGCATTGGAAGATTTCAAAGGGAATTTTGGTATGTACTTTACGATTTCGGCGATGCACGATTGCGATCGGCTTATCACATTGGAGGATTTATACGAACACTTGGAAGGGATTCTTGATAAGTAGCGATATGAGATTTTCCGATGGAGTTATTGCATCGGCGAATGTGAATGGAACACCTTAAGTCCAACATTGAAACAAAGGATTTTCACGATGCGACATACTCCTTTTATAATTGTTTTATGATAAGGTTTTATTATAATTTAAATCATATCGGATCTTATCAAGAGGACTTTCATGGGTTGAATAGGTTTGCAAATTGCGATTGTTATTTAACTTATCTTAAGAACAAAAGACATATAAAAAATTATTTTCAATTTTTTTGTTGATTTTGTTTATATTTCTAAAAGGGTACCCATTTCTTATTTTTTTTAAATTATTATAATTTTGAAATGGGGAGGGTTGTTGTATAGCACAACAATTGGCGATTCACTGGGAGAAACAATTATCTTTGGAAAATAATGCAATATCTAAAACCTTCTGAGTTTGGAAACAATTGAGGATAAAGAAAACCATCTAAGAATAGCTAAACAAAAGTTAACTCTAAATAAAATAACAATTTTTGCACTTTCTTTTGCAATCCCTTAAAAATGAAAACATTTTTGGTTTTTTCAAGTTTTGATTGGTTGATAAAGATAAAGTAGGGGGCTCTTCCAACTTAGCTTTTAAATTTACTCTTTTGTCACAGGTAGTGCCTCTGCTGCCAGCAAACATCTATAGTCTCGGCAGGATTACCTTTTAACCATAAATCATTCATTATCCCATCCATCTAAGAGCATAACTTTTGAAAGATAAATTCAAAAAGATATGTTTACATATATTTTTGTTTTTTATATTCTTTTAATTTTTTAAAGATAAAAAGCCATTGTCCTAGTTTGGTAGCCAGCTTATAACAATGCCATTTACTGGTTGTAATTGAACTGAACAAGCTGGCTCATGATGAGACCCTTTATCTTATGCTTATAAGCCATTACCCTGTTTTGATATGCAGTATTGGTAATCTTAGTTTAATTAGTTCCGTATGATCATGGTAAGCAGGCTCATGATGAGACCTCTTATCTTTTATATCAGACATATTTTAGTATTGCACTTTGAAAAATCATAAACTTAGTGGATGGGTTGAATGACTTTCTCCTTAAGAGTTTATGGATGACAATTTTAGATTTGTAGATGCTAAGTTTTGGAAAAGTCTTTACTTTTTACAAATAACCTCTCTTAACTTTAATAAAACTTAGAATGATTTATAGTATTTTCAAGGTTTTGGAAGATTTTTTCAAACTTTAAAGAGGTTATCAGAGTTTCATGTTTTATTCAACTTTCCAAAGCTGCAATCATTTCCTTAAAGGTTTCCACCTATTGAAAGCAAGTATTTACTATATTCACTCAAAGAGCTTTTCAATAGTAAAAGGCTAATGGAAGACTATTTACAACATTATTTTCTTAAAAAAAAAAAAAACTTGCATAAAGAATATTTACACGTAAGAAGGGGTTACCTCCTTAAGAAAATAATTTCTTTAAGATAACCCAATTCACAGGAAGAGAATCTCTCTTTCCTGATAAATCTTGCAGTATAAACGTTGATGAGCTTATCTTCTCGATGATTTGAAATGGTATAAGCCACATATTTTGAAATTTGGTATGTTTACCTTTGTCTTCATGTGCTTTGTCCCATTTCAACACGAGATCACCAATTTGTAATGTTTTTGTGCCGGTAGAACTTGCATCAAAAGAAGATTTAATGACTTGTTGATGTTTAGCATGAGTGACTTTGGCCTTCTCTCTTTCTTCTTCTAATTTGAGGATTTGATCAAATCTTAGTTGAATAGAGGAAGAAGGATTTTCTTCAATAAATTGTACTAGGGATAGAGATGGGAGTGCTAAGTTTGAAGGTATTACAGCTTATTTCCCATACACTGGGTTAAAAGGAGAAGTACCTATTGAGGCCTTCTGAGTTATGTGATCTGCCCATAATGCAAATATTAAAGATTTATGCCAATTCTTTTGATTTTGATGAACAGTTCTTTTTATAATCTTAATGAGATTCTTATTAGTTGAATCTGCGACACCATTACCTTGAGGATAATAATTTGCAGAATATTTTAATTTAAAACCTCTCTTAAGAGAAAATTCAACTATACTACTCCCAGAAAAATAAGATGCATTATCAAAAATCAGGGCATTAGGTACACCAAACCTGGTAATGATGAATTAATCAATGAATTCAATGATTGCATTAGAATTGGCTACCTTTAATGGAATTTCTTCTACCCACTTTGTGAAGTAATCCGTGGCTATAAGGATGTATCTGTGTTGCTTGGAAGAATGTGGAACAATCTCTCCTATGATATCAAGCCCCCACTGTTCAAATGGTTGCTCAATGTTTACTGGTTGTAAAGGAAAGGTTGGTTTCCTTTGTCTCCCACTAGCAGTTTGGCATATCTTGCATTTCCTGACATCATAATGGGTGTCTTTAAACAAAGTGGGCCAATAATATCCAGCATGTATGATTTTGTGAGCTGTAGTATCTCCTCCAAAATGTACATCTGTTGGACCATCATGTAATTCTTGCAAAACCTTTTGTGCTTCAGTTTTTTCTAGTAATCTTAATAAAATTGAATCATAATTTCTTCTGAATAACACATCATCAATGATTTCGAAGTTTTTTGCTTTTAATCTCAAGGCACGTTTGTTTTTGTAACTAAAATTAGGGGAAGCATATCCATTTTCAAGTAAAAGATCAGATCAGCATACTGAGATTCCAAGTTTATGATACTTATCTCGTTCACTTGAAAAGTCTTATCTGAATCTTCATGTTTTGGAATATTAGAAGGTCCTGCTAATAACCAGCAAAAACCTCGCCCTCTCACAATTTTTGGTGGTTTAATATCAATATCATCGTCCTGTAAATTTGTTACCCAATTAGCTCTCTTTTCTCCTACATCTATTTGCACTAGCAATTGTCTCACTGCAGAGAATGGGAATATTACTTTTGTGTGAGTTTTTAGGAGAAATGGTCTAAAGTGTTTGATAGATTTAAACACAGCAAAAACTTGTTTTTCTACTTCCGAATAGTCGAGTTCGACACCCTTGAAATTGAAACTAAAGAAAGATATAGGTGCTTCTACTTGTTGATCATTGATTTGTGTTAAAATAGCAGCATAAGATGTTCAAGTGGCCAAAGAATACAAAATGAAATGATTAGAAAAATTGGGAGTATTCAATGCAGGAGCATTAATAATTGCATGTTTGATTGAGTCAAAGGCTTATTTTTCCTTATGTCCCCATTTGAAAACTGAATTTTTCTTAATCATAGTTTGTAAAGGCAAGACTATATGAGAAAAATCAAGAACAAATCTTTTTACAAAATTTATCTGTCCTAAAAATGATTGCATGGATTTCTTGTTATGTGGAAAAGGAATATCAAAAATATCTTTTATCCTATCAAGATCAATATATATGCCATGTAAGCTAAGCGCTCTTGCTAAAGGAGCTGCACAACCCTAGCCAATGAACGCAGCAAGAAGCACACAGCTGCCCCCCAGTGGCCTCCTGTTGTTGGGGCTTAAGCTCCATGGATGCATTAGAGGACAGAGAGCTTCCTTCATATCAGCAGCAAGAAAATGAAGGAACAGAAAAAGCTTTTGCCTCTCTCATTTCTGCAATGGGCACGGCAAAGAACAGACCATCAATCACCAAGTTTGTTAAAATACTGGAAGATATTCCTAAAATCTCACTCCCTCTTGCCTTTCCTTGTAGAGCAGCACTTTCTCTGGCGGAGCGTGGATTAGTGGGGCAGTTCGCTAGGTTATGGCCATCACCCAAAACTGTGTAAAAATGGGTAGAAAGGAACTGGACTGCGTCAATATATGGGAAAATCTCAATCAGGTTTTGTGGAAGAGGTTACTTCACCTTCCACTTTGAAACCAAGGAGGATCGAGATCTGATATTTAGGAATGGACCTTATTTTATGGATACTAGGGGTTTGTATCTAAACAGATGGACGCCGAATTTCGATCTCGAAATGGATGTTCCAAATGTCATCCCCATTTGGGTTAGACTGCCACACCTTCCCCTTCACTGCTAGGGGGACGATTCAATCAAAGCAATAGGAAACGTAGTTGGGAAATATATAGACAACTGCGAGCCAAAGGAAAATATGCATGCATGTGCCAGAATATGTGTAGAAGTGGATCTTGGGAAAGGGCTACTAGAAGCCATCAAAATCAAAGTGGACTAGTGGACGCACATACAACAGTTGGATTCAAATGCCCTTCAAATGCAAGGTATGTCACGAATATAGTCATTTTTCAAATAGATGTACAAAAAAAAAAGAAATTGAAATGAAAATAGTGAAGATCCAGAAAACAAATGGGAACGGGTAAAAAGAAAGAAGAAAATCCATAAACAACCAAATCTCTCTTCCTCGCAGCCCTCCACATCCTCTGACCCCCATCCTCAATCACCAAAAGTTAATAACCTTCTTGCTAGTCCTAACCCTTTTGAACCTCTGGATCCTTCAACCCCTCCATCCCCTAGACCAAGATCCAGATCCCCACAACATACCCCCAATCCCCCCTCATTCCCTCTAGTTTCAAACACTCATACCCCCCCCCAGTAGACAAAATCCTAACCAGAAAGCAGTCAAAGGAAGTACCCCCAAATGTAGAATACCAAAAAAAATCAGGAAGAAAGACAAACAAAGAAATCAGGGATGAAGCAGCAGCAAAGGAAATGGCATTAGGAACACAGCAACCTATGGAAACCTTCTTAGGAAGGAGTTCAGGAAACAACGAAAAAAGTCAGCCAAGAGGGAAAGGAGCCATGCACCACCCAACAAGCAAATAATGATAGTGGTCTCCTGGAATTGTAGAGGAATGGGATCGCCCATCAAGGAAAATGCCACAAGAGACATTCTGGAAAAAGAAAACCCAGACATCCTTATGATTCAGGAGACAAAAACAAACAGCCAAGAAACTGAAAATATCAACAAAAAAAAAATCGGAAATTGTTAAGGGGAAGCAATACAGGAAACAAGAGCGTCAGGAGGCATATACACAATATGGAAAAAAGGAACTTCGGAATTAATAAAATACAAAAAACATTAACACTGGATCCAAAGAAATCTAATGCAAATCAGTACAAAAGAAAAGTACAGTGTCATAAATATATATGCCCCAAATCATTACAAGGAAAAAAAGCAATGCTGGGACACCTTAAAGGAGCATTAAAAGAAGTGCAAGATGGGAAAATAATACTAGGAGGAGATTTAAATTTGGTAAGAAGCATAGAAGAAAAGTTTGGAGGAACATATCACACAAACCCATCTAGGGATACTCTAGAAGAATTAATGGAACAACACAACTTGATAGATATCCCGCCAAACAATGGGAAATACACTTGGAGCAATAAAAGAGTGGGAAAAAGTAACATAAAAGAAATATTGTATAGAATTTTGATACAAGAAAATATAGCAGCAGTGCACAGCTCCATAAAATCAAAAAATTTACATACCACAACATTTGATCATAAACCAGTGATAATAGTCACAGGCAAAATGGAAAATTAGTGTCTACTCCCATTTAGATACAGCTCAATTTGGGACAACAACGGAAAAATCAGCGACTTAGTCAAGGAAGCATGGGAGACAAGAGTAATAGGATCACCACAGTGTATTTGGGAAACAAAATTAAAAACTACAAGAAAAAAATTAAAGGAATGGGCAAGAGCAAATGAATTTAAGAAAAGGAAAAGAGAAAAGAGTTACAACAGAAAATGGACAGCATGTAAACTGAAAAAAGAAAACAAAGAAGAAAGCAAGCAAGATTATCTAAGAGAGAAGGAAATATTTTGGGAAATATATAGAGAAAACAAGAAAGAAGAAGAAGAAGCAAGATTGAAATCAAGAAGTTTGTGGCTCAAGGCAGGGGACAAAAACACATCAATTTTCCATAACACAATGAAGATAAGAAGAGCAAGAAACCAAATAGAAAAAATTCAAGTTGAAAGCCAAGAGGTCAAAGGAGTGGAGGAACTAAAAAAAACAGCCTATCAACACTTTAAAAACCTACTTTCAGCCAACAAATAAATGGTTGAAAATGAAGACTTCTTAAAGCACACAAAAAGAAAAATAAAAAAAGAACAAAATGCAGTAATGTGCAAGGATCCCACAAAAGAAGAGGTAGTGACGGCCATATGGAGCCTGGATCCGGACAAATCCCCAGGGCCAGATGGCTTCACAATAGCATTCTACAAATTTCATTGGTATACCATTAGAAAGGATTTCTTAAGAATGGTGAAGAATGTTTTCAAAAAAAATAGGAGGCAACACCAAATCCTCCTATTTTTCTCTTATCCCCAAAGAAGCAAACCCCTCAACTTTCAACAGGTTTTGCCCTATCTCTCTCTGCAATTCATCGTATAAGATAATAACAAAAATAATTGCAAATATAATCAAGGAAGTACTTCCAATAATCATATCTAAAAATCAAGGAGGATTCGTGCCCAACAAGCAAATCATAGATAATGTAATTATTGTACAGGAAGCGGTTCACTCCAGTATGCTAAATCAAGAAAAATGCTTCATAATCAAATTAGATATGGAAAATGCATTTGACAAGGTCAGTCATCCATATCTAATGGTTGTCCTATGGAAACTTGGATTCTCAAGAGAAATAGTGGAAGTCATACAGGCATGCATCTCTACTCCATGGATTGCCCCCCTCATAAATGGAAGGCCCGGTGATTTCTTTCAAAGCACAAGAGGCCTTAGGCAAGGTTTTCCTCTCTCCCCCTTCCTATACATTATAATGGCAGAAACATTAAGCAGGGCTCTGGAAAATCAAAGAAAATAAAGAAATATCACAGGGATCAGAATAGCAAAAGGATTAAAATCAATAAACCACTCACTCTTTTTTGAGGACGCACTGCTGCTAGGAGGGGAATCAACAATAATAGCAAGGAGGTTCAAAAAAGTTCTGGATGACTTTTACAGGTTTTAGGTGGGCTATTAAACAAAACAAAATGCAGGATATATGGATGGAACACCCCTCCCAGAACTATGCAAAGGATCTCACAAATCTTAGACATCCCTGTACAAGAAAAATGGACACACTTCTTTTATCTAGGACTTCCAATCTCAAAAGAGAACATGAAGATAGAAATATGGACTAAGCAAATTGAAAAATGAAAAACAAAATACAAAGCTAGGGTATGATGTGGCTAAATATGGTAGGAAGGGTAATTTTAATCAAATCTCTCCTTGCAGCACTACCTATCTATCAATATGCCATAATCATGGCCCCAGGAAGTGCCCACAAACAAATGGAGCTTATTTTAAGAAGCTTTCTGTGGAAAGGGGGGAAGCAAGAAAACAAAAAATTTGGCCTGGTCAGGTGGGAGCAAGTATTACTACCTTATGAACAAGGAGGCTTATCAATACAAAAACCTCGGCTTATGAATGCAACATTGGGAATGAAAACAGTATGGAGACTAATTACAGGAAAAGGGAGCTAGTGGAAAAAGACTCTTATAACAAAATATATGGATGGCACCATGAAAAGGCTGCTCAATGGAAATATCCCAATAAGACCATGTACCCAAATATGGAAGCTGGTTAAAAAAACAATTCCATTAATGAGTAGATATATTTCTAAACTCCCGGGCAATGGAAAAACAATTTCAATTTGGGAGGACAGAATCATGGGAAAAGAACCATTACAGACTCATCCAGAAACTGAAGACATACAAGAGTGGATGAAAGATAAAGGTTTCAACACCTTGCACTCTGTATCTCTTTGGAATCAAAATGAGTGGCGAGATTGGAAAAGCTTAGCAATCCCGACAGATCAGGAAGGGCAAGAGAAAAATCAGGCAGCTCTTAAAAGGGGTAGCGCCAATCCACTTTGATGAGGAAGATGTTTATCTTTGGGACCTAAACGGTGGACACTACACAGTTAGGACTAGATATAAAATCCTTCAGGAACAACCAAATCAACAAGACTGGGATTCTTAGAAAATAGCTTGGAAATCAGAAAGTTTGCCTAAGATCAAAATGTTCATCTGGACTCTACTAAAAGGCATAATATTGACCAGTGACAACCTAAAAAAAGGGCTTTCAAGGCCCAACTTGATGCCCATTATGCATGCAGGTTGAAGAAAATATTCAACACTTATTCCAAGAATGCACCTTTGCCAAAGTATGTTGGTAGCAACTGATAAGTCCTTTGGAAATAACAATAAATTTTGAATAGCCCTTGCCGGACTTTCTTCATACCCTTGAGAAGGCCTATCCATACACAACAAAGAAGAAAGTCACAATTCAGAGAATATGGAAGTGCATCCTAGTTGTTCTATGTTGGCAAATTTGGTTGACACGAAATAAGTGCATATTAAAAAATCAAATTCCAAGGATAGGGAAGACCCTCTCAAAAATGTGGGGTTTAACTTTTGAAATCCTCAATGTCAAAGGAACAGCACCAACAGATTATAGCACTCTTCAGCAAGAAGAGCAAGATTGGCTCAGGAAAGCGATAATAAACAATAATGGACAAAAAGGAAATAAGAAGATAAACTCAAGAAATATTTGGAAAATAAGAATGAGTGCAGAGGCACTGACAAACTGGAGGAAAAATCAAAACAGATATTGTTTATACTTTGATGGGGCCTCAAAGCATAACCCGGGAAAGGCAGGGGCAGGGGGAATAATCCTAGATCCTGATGGGAAAGAAAATGTCACATATGAATGGGGATTGGGACAAATCTCAAATAATAAGGCAGAAGCATACATCTTGCTTATGGGAACAAGAATAATCAAAAAAAGAGAAATTCAAAATCCTATCATAATAGGTGACTCGGCCATAATAATAGAGGCAATGGAAAGAAACAAAAACCCAAGCAATGAGTTCATGAACAGAATTCTTAGAAGAATAAGGAAGAACTTGGAAGGCTCTGGCAATGTAATCTTCAAACGTGCCTTGAGAATTCACAATCAACAGGCAGATTATTTTGCAAATCAAGTAGTGGAAAAAAATGAAGAGCGTGTTCGTGAAAACCAGGAAGAATATCATAATTTTGTTCCTTAATGAGCAGCAAAAAGCACAAGTATAAAGAACACCAAAATCAAGGAAAAACCACAAGGATAAAAGCAATAAATCAAAGAACAACAGTAAAAAAGCAACAAAGGACTCATCGTTGCAGTAACAGTCAGGAAGTCACAGAAATGCATAAGAAAATCCATGAAACTTTAGACTCTAGCATGAGAAATAGCAGGAAGGAAGATTGCAACCATGGCCACAAGAACCATGTTGCAAACTATTTCATCAAAGGCAGGGATCGGGTGGCGTTAAATCACTATAAGAACAGAGGGTGCAATCATCGCAGAAGCAATCTCAATGAAGAAATCTTCACCTTCCAGGTCAATATAGTTCTTCTTTGGCTTCAAAGCCCCTTCCTACCTTATATAATAGCCCTCAGCGTTACCTATACTAAGCGAACAGACTTCATATTAAGCCCTCTCCCCTCTTCTTACCTAGCTCGTTCACCCCATATCCCCCCATCCCCTCCACTCCCTCCACCCAGTGCCCCATTGCAGCGTAAAGCCTCTATTATGTCCAGATTTTGGTTCTCACTCTGGGACCTCATTATTACCAAAATACAATGGAAAATCATGACTGAGTGCTTAATTTGGACTTCAAATAAGCTTTCCTTCACACCTAAATATATCACCGGGTCTGCCCCCCCAAGCCTTCACCGCATCGCTTTTCTCTCCTCTCTCTGATCTTTGATCAAAGCTGGATCATTGATCTGGCGCTTGATCCGACGGTTGGCGATCAACCCACCCATCCAAACTTGTGCGACTTTCTCCCACCGTTGATCTGTCCCCATTGGCTCTGTTGGTTCTTATCGATATCAGGCCAACAACATGCTCGAAGATTACCCGCCCGAAAAGTGGTTTTCTCTCTCTCCTCCACTACTACGTGTCGCCCGATCAATGGAATTGGGCGTCCTCCCCTTTTGACCACTCACGGTTTCTTATACGCCTGAAATACCACCTTCACCTTTAATCCCTTCTTTCTCATTGATTATCGTTCGAAACATTTCGGACCTGATGAATGTTGATTTGATTCATCGAAGGCAGCGACGGTTCCTCCATACAGCACCTCTAGATAATCTCTACCGTCGATCCCATGATTTAAAACTTTGCGACTTAATCTGGGTAGTTATTAAATTGAAAACCCTGGTCGTCGATTCCAATGGCCCCGTTGCCCGACAAAAGGAAAGTGGTTAACACCAGAAGAAGAAAAAGCACCTCAAGAATTACAAGCCCAAGGAAGCACAACAAACAAGGAGTAGAATGCAAAGCCAAAGGAAGAACAGGAAATCAACTCAAATGGAACCACAGTGGCACATTACAAAATCAACAGCACAAGTAATGAAGGAAAGAACTTGGTCGAATATGAAAGAAGAAACAACCAACTCAAGAGCAAACAGTCTATAAGCCTTGAGAAACTGTCACAGAACCCATGGCATGTAAATTTCTCTTTCTAATAGGTCAGTTTGTTAGGAAGTACACTAGAATACCCATAAAAATACACGAAGTCTTGAACACTAGCCTAGGAGAAGAGACTACGTTCCTATCTCCTCGCTTAGATGTTTATCTTTTTGCAGTGGTTTGTAATAGGAGCTTGTTGCAACAAAGCTTTTGATAATATATCAACTACTTGACCTTGTTAAATATATATATATATATATATATATATATATATATATATATATATATATATATATATAGATATATAGATGCCATCTTTTGATACAATAAACCCTAAGAGTTTACCTTCATTAGGAGCAAAGAATGATTTCTTGGGATTTAGAGAAATCCTATACCTTTTACATCGTTCAAAGATTTGTTTTAAATCATGTAAATGATTGGTCCTTTTTTTGGAAAAAGCAGTTATGTCATCTAAGTAGAGAACAACTAACCTATTGATCAAACCTTTAAAGGCTATATCCATGGCTCGTTGGAAAGTAGCTCTAGCATTTATCAGACCAAAAGGCATTTTTTGATAAGCATATGTTCCCCATTTACTTCTAAATGTAGTTTTTAGTGTGTGATCTAGATGCACTAGTATTTGATTGTAACCTAAAAAACCATCCATAAAGAACATTAACTCTGAACTAGCTACTGATTGAAGTATCTGCTCCATTGTTGGTAATGGGAAATTATATTTTTGACATGCCTTATTGTGATTTCTGAAATCAATGCAAATCCTAATATCACCATTCTTTTTCCTTACAAGTACTAAGTTTGAAACCCATTTGGAATGTCTAACCGGGAAAATTATCTTGGCTTTCAGAAGTTTATTCAACTCTGCTTTTATTTGACTTTCCAGATTTGGGTGAATTTCCCTTAACTTTTGTTGTACAGGTTTCTCATCAGAAATCATTGGAATTGTGTGTTGAATGATAGAAGTATCATAAGTTCTCAAATCTTCGTAATTCCAAGCGAAAACATTTTTGTATTTGTTTAATAATCTGATGAAAGCAAATCTTTCTTCTATGTGAATTCAAGCCCTAGATTGACCTTTTGTGGTTTGGCCTCAGTGCCAAGGTTTACTAATTCAAACTTTGAAGTTTTGCATTAGTGACCTTTTTAAATCTATCTTTGATGTCATAGAGATCTTCTAGCTTGACCACAGATTTAGGAATAGAATTCTCATTTGGTCTTTGTTTGAACTAAAGATCATGATCGCTTTCATCAATAATTTGATCATCATAAGGTTTTTCAGAGGTCAAGAAATTTAAAATGTCTTCATCATGATTAAATACTCGCCAATTTGTGTCATTGTCTGGGACAGATGGCCAAAAAATTAAGTCAACTAAAAGCCTATCTGGACTATAATCCTCTAGTGGGAGGAGCTTAGAAGAAACATTAGCCAATAAATCAATTGTTGCATTCTGAGATCTAGGAATAGGAGAAATGTTAAATGCCAGAAAATGAGTTATGAGATCTTGAAAAAGGGATTGATAATGTTTGAGATGTCATGAAAGGCAATGGATAGTGTTTTTTACCTATTTGATGACAATCTTGGAATCACCAAATACTTTCAAATATTGAATATTCAGGCCTATTGCTTTATAGAGCCCTTGAATCAATGCCTCATATTCTGCAGTGTTATTAGTACACTCAAATTCTATCCTGCATGATAGCATAGTTTTTTCTCCTTCTGGACTAACTAAAATACATCCTGCTCCTGCACCATCATTGGATTTTGATCCATCAAAATATAAAGACCAAAATAAACGTTTATCTATAGATTTATTTACAAGTTCATCTGCAATACTAACACATCTTAAAGTATCAGTATGAGAGAAGTTTTCAATTTGTGATGTGATATTGTTAATAGGAAAATGCGATGGTTGAGCATTAAAATTTCCAAAGAATGACTCATCTGAGTAATTTCCAAGAATGTTGTTATTGAAAGCTACTGGTTGGTTTTCTTGTTCAAACTCTGTTACTATATGTGTCATGTGTTTCTCCCGGTCTATTTTGATTTGATTTGGTTTCCCTTTATAGGGAAGCCACATGTGACACCAATTAGTGGAAATGTAACCATGGAGTTTCTCGGACCAATCCCTGCTTAGAATTAAACCATAGAACTCAGGGATGTCAGCAATTAATATATCAATTCTTTGAACTACTCTAGGATCAGTCGATAGCCTAATGGTAACTTAATTAATTTCTCCTAAAACTTGCACTTTAGTCCGATCTAATTGAACAATATGAGTTGCTGATTTCTGAGGCTCAATGTTTAATTTAGAGCAAACTGAAGTTGGAATTATATTCGATGAAGCCCCTAAATCTATCAGGAAGTTATGCAGATTTCTATTATAGATCTCATAAGTCAAGAGAAAAGGAGGAGTATGAGAATTAGACCTATCTCTGATCAAAACAGCATCAGTAGTATCTACTTTATCCGATGGTGGTTTACCTGATCCTTTGACCGCTTTGGATAATAAACTGGTTGGAAGAGGAGAAGAAGGTATTGTTTTAACTCTTTAAGTAACAATTTCTGTTGGTTTTTTAGCTTGCTAAGTTCATGTAAAGAGATATTTGCTTGAGTCTTCTTCATGTCCTCCACAATGTTGTAATCCATGGAGTTAGAGACTACTAATGTTTTAGATGATGAGGGTGGATTGGAAGATGATGGTTGATTTTGGGTAGGCACAATTGGAGTTTTCTTCATGGGAGCTTTGTCTTTGGTAACAGGGCTTGGACTTTTCTTCTTTGGATTTGTTTGAACAGGCTCTGCTGCATTTTTACTTCTGGTATTTATTGGGAGAGCCTCTTGTTCACTTTCATTGTCAGAGTTGGGCAAGATAAAGTCTCACATCCCATGACATTCAATTGTTTCCTCTTCTTCCATTTCCTCAGATGATAAAACTTTGCCTTCATCCTCATCATCATCTTCATCTGATTCTGCATTAGATATAGCATTAGGTGGTTTTGGTTCAGTTGACTAATTTCTTCTAAAGTTTCTAAATGGTTTTTTAGTATAAGTTTCAACTATCTGATTTTTTATTTCCACCATTTCATTAGACTAGTTTTCAGAACCTTTTGCAAACCTTCCATATCATATGGGTCTTTAGCTGGTTTCCTTTTTGAATCATTTTTAAAAGTAACTTTTTTGGACTTTCTTTCTTCAAGAGTGTTTTTCTTTTCTAAAGCAATGATACGTTTTTCAACAACGATCGCTTCTTTCATATTTTCTACTAATGTGGGTTTGGCAGCCCTATCAACGAAGATGGCTATATTTGAAGGCAAGGCAGAAATATACCATTCGCTTCGGACTTCTTCACTAGGCTTGGATGTAGCAGGAATTTTATTTAACAGCTTATTAAATCACGAGTTGAAGTCTTTAATGGGTTCCTTTGACTCAGATTTAAGATTGGAGAGATCATTAATTAATGTCGTTGTGGACCTATCATCTCCAAACTTGGTTAGAAACTACTCCTGAAAAGCATCCCAACTATTAATGGATCCTGGTGGTAATGAAAAATACCATGATCCAGCTGCTCCTTGTAGAGTGTATGGGAAAAGCCTAACAACAACATCTTCTTTTGTTACCCCATTTAAGTTTATTGACAACATAAAATTGTTTATGTGTTCTTCTGCTAATATGCCAATGTCAGGATTAAACTTTGGCAACCATTTTTCAGGATGGGTTGTGTTAGCCTCGCTGGAAAAAGGCCCAAAAATGGAACCATATATTCTCTTAAAGTCTCTAAATTTGCTTAAAATCATGCCAATGGATCCAAAAATGCTCTTGAAATCTTCAATATTTCCTCAATATCATCCAAAGGTAAAAATAAGCGCCAGAGAAGACCCCTTGGAAGGGCAGAAATACACTATCGGGAGGTAAAAACACTCCAAAACCATGAAAAAAACCATAAAAAACAGTTAAAACACAGTAGTCATTAGATCTGGCCGATCAACGGCCTAGATCTAAGCGGAAAATCGCAATCAGTGCTACAGAGAGGACGACTTAAAGAAGGGGCGCAAGACACCGCCGATCAGCGATCTCCGATGATTGGATCAGCGGGTCGCATATGTCGTGTTATATAAAGACCTTTGGCTTGGGCGATATGCGATTGTGACATCGTCGCATCGCAATATCGCAGTGGAGCAGCACCAAAGGGCGGGACCTTTACACATTCATAAGCGCCGATGCGATAACACCCGGACCCGAAAGGGTTCAGGAATGATATTATATAACATTTCAAGTCCGTTGTAACCCGATTTTCAATGCATTTTCGATGTATTTCGTTATATAATGAAATATAAAGGGAAGCTTGGGTTTGTGATATGCGATAAGACCTGGACCCAAAAGGGTCCGAGAAGGGAATTGTATAAAATTTGAGGTCTGCGCCAAAGCCATTTTCAATGTATTTCGTTATATAACGAAATACAAAGGGGAACTGGGCAACACCGATAGCGATGAAGCCTTTGGGTCTAGGAAGTGAAATATATAATATCTAAAGTCCGCCAAAGGCCATTTTCATGTGTTTTCAGAGTTTTTCAAGCGTAATTCAAAATACAAAGGAAGCAAGGGACCAGGCCACTTGCGATAGGTGATAGCGATCTGAAGGGCAGACCCAATGGAGGAATAAACCATTTTTGAGGAATTTTAAAGTCCAAAAAGGACAAAAAGGGGTGGGATTTCTCAATATTGTTGTGTTTTCTGTTTAAAAGAGAAACAGTCATTATTTTCGGCAGAAGTCCACAATATGGCAGTGTTGTTCTGTGTTAACAGAAAGCATGCATTGCTAAAATATTTAAAGGACCACAGCACGTGCACCTTGCCCAAAACGAACAGAAGTATCAACAACCCAGCGCATCTCATCAAAACAAACATCATGGGGCATCTCTGGCACGAGAGATCTCCCAGAAAGCACATCAAACTACCTGAAGGTGGTTATTCCTCTGTCAGAATGAGAAAACCTTCGAGCCATGCTTGCCTATTCAGGGAATCAAACGGTTAAGGGACAGAGAGGATAGATTAAGATTTCGAGCCTTTGAGAGCTCAGGGACATTGTAAAAGGCCTATAAAAGCCTGGAAACTAAATTAACAGGGGTTCAACCTCTGAAGATTAATGATACCCTGTTCCTTCAAGCTTCTCATCTTCATTCTAGTGAATACAAGCTTCTTTTGTTGTTATATGTTCAATGTCCATTCTTTCCTCTGTTCTAAGATTTCACTTGAATAGTTTGTTCATCTTTTCTTTTGTGTCTAAGGCCTGATAACTGTCATCTTATCTCTGTTTTGATAAATTAGATTTGCAAGCTTCTTTTACTTCCTGTAGTTGGCCATTCATATGTGTTTATATATGCATCTGTTGGTATAGGTGGTATTCTTCATCTATTCATTGAACTTACAAATTATTGAGCATTAATGGTCTAAAGCCTTGTAGAGATGAGGGTGTTCATGCATGTCTTGAGTTAAAAATAGAGTTGAAATGGTTATCTGGCTTGATTCAAACCATCATTCATTCCAATAGTTCAGAGAACAATATTGAAGATTATATGTTACCACGCATCTTTGATGTGCAACCTAGGAGAGTTTCCTGGAGTGATAATAGGCTGGTAATTGACTTAAAGGTGCAGGCATAGTGACTTCTCCTGGATTTGTCCATGGCCTTGGTTATGGTTGATTATGTGCCATTGTCGAACTAACAGTAGAAGAAGGTGTGGATGTAGTGGAAAGTGATTGGGTAGAGGATGTCGGAGTACCTGTACCGTTATGGATTATGATCTTGAGTTGGGGAGTGGATGGATGAATTTGCAATGGTTTAGATGGAATGGATGATGATGAAGAAAGAGTCTCACTCTCAGGCTCTATAGGTGTCTTCCTAACTCTTTTTCTACTTGGCAGAGGAAATTCAGTTGGTGGAATACCAAGCTTTTCAATTTGGGATCTTGGAAGAGGTTGGGATGGAATATATTGCGAAGTCACACTGCCTTGGGATAACTCAGACTGTTCTTGGGATATTGAAAACCCTTGGAGTTTATGAATCAAGTTCTGAACTTCAGGGGGTTCAAGAGAAGAATTGTCAGGTGTGTTTAAGTTTTCAGCAGTGGATGTTGTGTTTTCCTTTTCAACTTCTCGTTTAGAAAAAGGAGATTTAGAATGCGAAGGAGAAGTTGGAGGAGATTGTGAGGGGTTTTTACTCTTAGAATGGCCTATGGATTTGGATTTACTCGCCATTCACAGTTCAGGCCCTCCTTCTAGCGCCAAAAATGTTGATGCCTCTAAAATCCTAGCACCAACATTGGGGATAACCACCCGGTCCGGACCTTAGTACAGCTCCTTTTCCATTTGGTGTGGTGGCTCCGACTGGACAATTATGGGACTAGTTTCCCTTAATGAATGGTTTAATGGATGGTTGTTTTGTAATGTATAATGGAGGGGGTAAATGTTTTAACCTATAACTCAAAATATACAAATATATATATATATATATATATATATATATATATATATAACCCAGGTATTATGTAAACAATGTGATTTCTAATTATTTCTAACAAATCAATAATCATATAGATGAATTATTAATCAATAGAAAGATGCATTCATAGTAATGATTACTTTGTTTAAGAAATTAAACAAAGTAATTATTAATAAAACATATCACATTCATAACCATATATATATATATATATATATATATATATATGATATATATCTTCAAATATAACAATTATATATCGTCAAAAATGATATGACAAAGAATTATTTGAAAAATCATATATATATATATATAATATTATATATATATATATATATATATATATATATATATATATATATATATATATATATATATATCAACAATAGAAACTTTTAAAAGGAATGCTTCATCACATAAGGAAATAAGACAAAAAATAGTGATAGGAATACTGCATGCATTTGAATCCTTCCGATGTAAATAACACTCTGATTCCACTTTCTTATTTGAGAAAACTTCCAAGGAAATACAGAAGTGCGGGTCGTGAAAAAGCTTCTTTCACAAAAATGTAGCACCTTGATCCACTACAGATAAAAAAATATTTAGAAGTACAAAAGTGCAACTTCTCAAGTCAAATATTATACAAATTGAGGACCCTTTCTTAAAAGACATGAAAGGGTTTAAATAATCAAAATAAAAACTAACTGTCAATAAAAATCGCTATGAGCTATTAAAACTGTAAACATGAAAATCTGGGATTTGATTCATGAAAATAAAAATGCAATAGCCTTTGAACTGATCTGTTATATCTAATTGTTCTCTTGCGCTTGCATCTGACAAATTGAGAGCATTGGCTGAATTTTCGGAGGGTGACACATCATGGAATGTAGTTGGGTTGTGTACGTAGTGTTGGAGAGTTCAAGAACCATGAGATTAGCTACATTGGAAAGGAATTTCATGGCCATCTGTTGGCTATGCGGCTTGACTAGGAAAAATTAGAATTCATCCCATGTCAAGTTTTACACCTTGCTGATTTGTTCTTCTCTGATTGCCAGCTCCTGTCTCCATTGATATTCTAGTGTTTTTACTTTCGGGAGTTTTCTTGGAGAGTAGTCGGAGATCAAGTTAGCCATATACAAGCTATCATTTATTAACCTGATTACACCATTCATTGTAGACCTGGCTCTAGAAGTCGCTCTTTCGGCTTTTATTAACTGTGATTCCCAGTCCGAAAACAAGACTTCCTTGTGTGACTCTTGTATCTTTGGTAAATTGGCAGCCATGCCTTCTTCTGAATTTTGCCAAGAGAGAAAGTTTGTTATCTTATCATCTACTTTCTCAAACTCTAGTCTGGTGTCAACTGCTTGTTCAATAAGTGATGCATAGATAGCACACAATGGGTCAACCAATGATATTTTATGGCAAAGTATGTTTAGTTGTCAAGATAAGGCTTTGTTTACTTTCAGGGCTTCTTTCTTGAATTCACTAACCTTTGGGTAACCCTTGAATTTCTCTATCTATAATTGCAGCTGTGCAATTTGATCTTCTTTAGCCTTCTTTTCTTGTTGAATCGCCATTTGAAGTTTGGTGAGTTCCTGAGATAACTTCTGTTGTTTCTGGAGAGCCTGTTGATCAATCTTTTGCTTCTCCAGGTTCAACTGTTCTTTTAGTTTCTCATTCTATTGTCTTTGCTCTGATAGTTGTTGTTCAAATTGACTAATCATTTGTTTTTCTTCTACCGATTGCCCTTCAAGTTGGGCGATCCTTAGATCCTTTTCCCTAATTAGTTGGCTAACTTCGGAGGCTTTGTCCATTGTTGCGATTGTATAAGCACCGACATACTGAGATAACTTGGTTAAATCCTCAAAAGGATTGACTTCTGAGTCTTTCCATACCACATTAATCAGTTCGGCATGAATAACTGAAAGAGGTCCTTGGTCAATTTTCCTTCTTTTTCTTTGCCTTTTGCCCACAGCCCTATGCTTTGGATTGTAGAATACATCTAGGGTGGTATTTCTTCTACCTTTAATACAATCTCTTCTATAGGATTCTCAGGAATTATTATAATATCCTACTGAATGTTGGATGTGCCGACTGCCCCTTTAATTTCAATATTAGTTACAACAGGTTCCTTTGTTGTAGGTGATTTTCGTTTAGTGAGGTTTTGAGAGTCACTCTAGTTCTTGATCATTTGATTGAATTGCTCTCATTCCTTAATTATGGTGGCATCAATGTTTACATCAGTATCTAGGAGTTCAGTGGTCCCTTCATTTGTCTGCTCCTTCTCGGGACTCTTCTCCCTTTCAGGGCTCTTCTCCTTTTCAAGAGTCTTTTCCTTTTTTAGTATTCTTCTCCTTTTTAGTAGTTTTCTCTTCATTGTGGTCTTCTTGCTACACCATAGGGGTAGTGGCCAATAAATCTAGAGGCAATGTTTGTAACCTTTGTGCCCTGAACTGCACAAACTTATCTCTCCCCCCTGCTCCTAATTTGATCTCGGCTAGATGTTTTACCCATGAAAATAATTCAGCTGAAGTGAACAACTCATCATATTCATCTTTCTCATGTTCAAATTTTTCAAGCTTCACCTGACTGGTGAAGTTGTAAGCCACTGCTCTTGGATCATATTGTCTCTTTGGAATGACTGCTAACTTGAGAATTTTTATCTTCTCTGTTTCTTTCTCTGCATGTTTGAAATCATGCAGTGTGTAGGTACCACAGCAGAGGGGAAATGGAGGCCACATTTATTTCTTGGAATCTTTGAGATTCCTTGACATTCCTGTTTATGTTATCTAGTAAGCTATCTCTCTGGCCAACAACTTATCAGGAATGTACAAGGGGAGAACATGTGAATCTATGGTGCTACCAAAAATTATGACATAGGTGAACATTTCTTCACCAAACCAACTACTGATTGATGTTAGGTCAATGCTTGGGTCATCAGATAACCGAGGAGCAGGTTTGTTGAATATGGCCTCATGGACGGGTAATATAAAACCATGACAAATTCTATATATATGATATTTATAATAGGACTTCCATAAATACTTATGATAAATGTGAATCGGAGTTGGGTTTTGAGGAGTCCATTTCCAACCTAGGATAGGGTAGTCAAAATTGAAACAAATGGTATCCATGATATATGCGCTCATATAGAATGGAGGTATTATACGTGTAGTTATAAACCTATTTCTTCTATAATCAAGGATTTGGTTGGCCATTTTATCTGATAAAATGGTTGCCCAATGCATGATATAAGAATGGATTGTTGCTTCCATTAAAGGCACCATTTCTATAGTAAACCTAGCTGAATCAAAGACTCCAAAGAGACTACATAACATAGCGCCAGCATAGCAATAAGGATATGCCAAGGAGTCTACGGAGTACATACCAGAAGATTCATGCTTATGTTTGTTCGGGAAATGTCTCCATTTCCTGATAGGGTCTGACTCTATATCGTTATCCTTGGCGAAGGCTTCTAAAAATTCTTTATTGTAATGTTTCTGGGGGTCCGGAAATTGATACATCTTCTTGATATCTTCTACCCTGAATGTCCCAAACATCCTTCCATCGGTTGTATAGAAGGCCCTGTCGATTATGTTGATAATTTCTATAACCCATCTCACCATGTCATTGTATGGTAACACTTTCGTTGGGTTGCTATTCTGTGGAGGAAGGAGCTAACTAAATCATAAAGAGTATTTTCTGATTTATCAGTTGAACCAGTTGTTGCTCCTTCTTCTTCAACTTCACTTGGATCCTAGGCCTCGAGTAAATTATATATACCCTCCCATGAAGTCTTGCCGAGTCCTACATAGGTAGTATCAGCTATCAGTACCAGTGTAGCTGGTTCATCTTTTGCCATGACAAGGGCCTTTTCTTTCCGAGCTCTCTTAGACATTTTTGCTGGACTGATGTTTTCAGATTCACATTGCAAAATGAAAGAGAAGGACGTAACAATGGAAAAAACTTCTTCAAAGCTAATAAACAACACACAAGACTAACAATAGTTAAGCGCAAATGGGTGATATGGACTTTTAATATATTAAGCTACCACGGATGAAATCCTTGAAGGTTTCAACCATAACTTCTTTCTTAATGATTTCCCGTAACTTCCAACATGACACTTTAATGCCGTAATGACATGTGACATCGCAAATTTATAACGGTCCTTTTAAAATGAGTATTGTGACTTATTGATCAGCAATTAGCGATAATCACATATCGCAGATCGAGAGGTACAAGCATTATGCTTAAATGTTTCCTTTTCATATTTGCGATTGTGACTAATTGTGAGCTGTCATGGGAAGGCGGGATGACTTTTAAAATTAATAATTTATTTTTTCTTTATCATTGATTTATAAATTTAACCCACAAATGTTGATAATAAATCATATTTCACCTTTATCGAAAAGCGTGCTTAATAATGAAATCGCATCGGAAGATTTCAAAGGGGCTTTTGGTATGTGTTTTATGATTTCAGCGATGCGCGATTGTGATCGGCTTATTGCATCGGAGGATTTATATGAACACTTGGAAGGGCTTCTTGATAAGTAGCGATATGCGATTTTTCAATGGAGTTATCGCATCAGTGAATGTCAATGGAACACCTTAAGTCCAACATTGAAACAAAGGATTTGCGCGATGCGACATACTCCTTTTATAATTGTTTTATGATAAGGTTTTGTTATAATTTAAATCGGATCGGACCTTATCAAGAGGACTTTCATGGGTTGAATAGATTTTCAAATTGCGATTGTTATTTAACTTATCTTAAAAGAAAAAGACCTATAAAAAATTATTTTCAAATGTTTTATTGATTTTATTTATATTTCTAAAAGGGTACCCATTTCTTATTAAAAATTCTTTATGAAAAAATCGAAATGGGGAGGGTTGTTTTATAGCAAAACACATCCACAAATAGATGGACAAACAAATAGATTTAATTAGGTGTTGGAAGACATGTTGCGTATGTTTTTTATTCACCATCCCACTAAGTAGGAATATTATCCGCACCTAGAGAATTTTTCCTACAATAATGGATATCAGTCCTTACTTAAGATGAGTCCCTTCAAAGCTTTGTATGACAAAAGATGCCACATTCACCCGAATTGGTGCAAACCAGAAGATAGACTCATGCTAGGACTAGAATAGTTGTAAGAAATGGAGGAAATGGTTAAAATATCATACATAATTTAAAAGTTGCCCAAGATAGGCAGAAGATTTATGTTGATCTCAAAATAACACACGAATAATTCATCGTGGGAGAATTTTCTATGTCAAAGTAAAACCAAAGGAGAACTCCCTAAAGCTTGGATTTTTTTTCTAAAGTAGCTCCTTTTGGAATTATGAGACAATTGTTGTCCTTGATGGAAAATCACACAGATGATAAATTATAGTGCAGCAAAGTTATTTTCAAGTTCACGCACTTTCATGCAAAAAAAGTTTCTTTGATGTAGAGAAAAGTTCACGCACTTTCATGCAAAGAAAAGTTTCTTTCATGTAGAGAAAAGTTCACGCACTTTCATGCAGAGAAAATTTTCTTTAATGTAGAGAAAAGTTCACGCACTTTCATGCACAGAAAATTTTCTTTCATGTAGAGAAAAGTTCACGCACTTTCATGCATAGAAAGGTTCCTTTCATGAAGAGAAAAGTCCACGCACTTTCATGCAGAGAAAATTTCACGCACTTTCATGGTTGGCTCATGGTATTAGTCTGACAGTTTTTGATCCTATGGTTTTGGTCCGTGGTATTTCATCCAAAAGTGTTAATCCCAAGTATTGGGTCCATGGTATTGAATTGTTATGGTTTTTGGTCCGTGGTATTGTGAAAGGCCTAAGGCTATAAAAGAGGAAGGAGATCATTTAGCAAGGCATCTTTTGAATAATTGAATATCTGATAAAGTGCTAGATCTGGAATATGGTGATTGGGTTATGGTGCAGATCTAGATCTGAATAAAGAAGGAACGTGAGCGCAAGGAGAAGGATAAGTTCTATTGATGGGTCAAAAGTAAAGGCTGGAATAGTGGTATCTCTATATGATTTTGATCTGTGATATGTAGTGCACGCTTGATCTATAAATCTGATAATCTGGGTTAACTAATATCTGAATGTTTGAAAGAATGAATTTATAGATCTGTACGCAGGTTTCTGTTGGTGAAGTTGTGGAATTTACTTGAAATATGTTTTAGCTGTTTTTATCTATTACTGCGGTGTTCAAGGTTCTAATTTGATATCTGGTTGTTGTGTGCTAAGAAAGTATTAATTCAGTTTATGCACAAGGAAGTTGGTTGATTGCAGATCTATTTGATACTTGATGGATTGGGATCTTAAGGATTGGAATGTTTATCATTATCTGGTTTGATAGACTAGATCTGAATTATTGACGTATGTTTTATGAATGGTATGATCTGGGTATGTCTGATGTATGGAGCAGCTGCAAAGTTATAAGGAAATATTTGCAGATTTGTATGCGGGTTGGCTTTGGTGAAAGCATTGATCCAATATTGGGTAATTCAGAGATTGATGATGCTAGTATTGATTGATTATGAGCTTCAATGATATTAATGGGTGCAGTATGAAAATTGGATGAAACTTGGCCTTTCAGATTATGATGTTGTGCTTCAGTGTATCGAGTCTGAAAATTTATGAAACGTGGTACCTGGAGGAAGAAAGAGAAGGTTGTAGCCTTCGGTAGGTCGGCACCTACGTACTAGTACATCAACTAGTACAAGAGCCAAGGGGGTGGTAGCTCCCTTCTAATAGCAGCTGGAAAACAAGTAAACATTGGAGCATTTCAGCAGGTAGCAGCCTGCGTACTAGTAAATGGATCGGCTAGTACAAGAGCAAAGGGGGTTGTAGCTCCCTTCCAGGAGAGTCTGGAGAACAAGAGAAAGTTGTAGCCTTCTGCAGGTAGAAGCCTGTATACTGGTATAAGTCTGCACCAATACAGAACTATTGTAAAAGGTATTTCTTATTAAATAAGATTGAGACGACTTGCAGCAGGTGGTTTTCACCCACATTGGGTTTCCACCTTACATCATGGTGTTCATGTGTGCTTCTTGTGTGTGATGATCTGTTCTATTTTACTGCTCTGGTTTACTGCTCATATGGTTAATAATGTTCTGATGCACTCATTAGAGATCAACTAACTGAATCATATGTTTACTGGATATATACTTGTTGCATCACATATGAATCTTAATATGGAAAGTGAAAATTTATATTGATCTGATAATACTGATTCACCCCCCCCCCCCCCTCAGTATTATTTCCAACAGCTCCACAATTTTGTGGACCCTTTAATATTTTGGCCAGGGTTGGGCCAATGGCTTATCAGCTGGCATTACCATCACATGTTGAAGTTCATAAAGTTTTTCATATGTCTTTGTTGAAAAAGTATGTACCTGATTCATGTCATGTAATTGATTGACGTGTGGTACAAGTTGAATGGGAAGGAGAATTTTAGGTTGAATCACAACAACTCTTGGGCCAGAGGGAGATTGCACTCCATAATCGATCCATTTCCCAGGTTAAAGTGCAATGGAAGAACTTTGGACCTCAGGAGGCTATTTTGGAGTTACAGGATGAGATGAGAAATAATTTCCTAATATTGTTTAAATGAATGTGAACGCATAAAAATACATCGAGGACCATTTTTGTTTAGAGGTGGGGAGATGTAATACCGTTGGGGAGCCTATTATATGACTTATTTTATTTTAATATTTGATTAAGGAAAGTAAATCACATGTTATGAGTATTATAAAATAAACATTAATTGGCAAAGATGAAATTATGAAATTAGTATAAGTTGTTAATCCTCTCAGGAAAATATTTAAAGGCTAACATGAGATATTAGCTAATAATTATCAGGAAAAACAGTTGGATTTGGTTGTGCCTAGTGAGGCAGAAATAAAATAGAGAAATCATCCTTTTGTCAATTTCTTCTAAGAGAAAAAGAGAATAAAGGAAGATTGAAAATCCACAAAAAATATATATATGGCTAGAGATAAATCCCATGGTGTAGAATCTATGAAATCAAGAATATGTGGTAGATAAAGACATTCTTTGAAAGAGAATTAACAGTGGGAGAGAAAGACTATTAGAACCCAGAGAAGTTAGCAGGACGTTGCTAAGGGTTTAGGAGTTACAAATCTAGAGAATAAAATCCTATTGTGATATTGTTCTTCCTGAAAGTTTGGGGATAATTTAGGGGGAGCCGATGAATAATTGGTTCAAGGTCAGGTGAATTGTGCATGCCTTTAGCCTTTTTCCATAAAGGACTCATATACGTGTAGGTTAAAATTCTTTATGTGTACTTATGTGTCTGATATTAGAAGCAATTATAAAGAAGAAATATTTCATATGGACTAATTGTGTGTTTGTAGGAGGAATTCTACATAAAATATGTATTGGTGCATGAACATAGGTTCTACAGGACATACATGGATTGCGTTGGGATAGGGTCCCGAGGGTCCGTTTTGGGGTTAGTTTAACCCAATTTTGTAAAAGTTTTGTAAAGAATGTAAAGTCTCCATGAAATGTGGATGCAGAGCGTGCAACTAGATAGGAGTCAAAGGGGATTTAGCCCCTTGTTTGGGTAAGTAATAGGTCAGTTTTTAGACTCACCCATGGGCCACGAGCCATGGTATTTTATTAGAAATGCTATATATTTGAGTCATAGCAAGTCTAGAAGAGGCAGTTAATAACTAAGAAAATTCAAGATAGAGATTGTTTAGGCAAGTGTTAAGACAAGAAGGCTCCGCTTCATGTACATAGGTGAAAGGGGAAGGATCTTGCAAATGAGTGTGTAGGAAGCCTTGCTAAGTTTGCAATTGAGTGTGTGGACCCCTGTAGCTGAGTGCGCGGGTAGAGAAGTCTGTAAATTGAATGTTGTGTTAGGTCCCTATACTACTAGTGTAAACCCTTATTGTTATTAGTACAGCCCCCTTATTATATTGTTGTGCCCATGTAGTCCCCATATTGTTGTTATTGTGCCCCATAGAAGCCCACTATTGTTATTATTGTGCCCTTACATTATTATTGTTATGTCGGCTCTGATTATATTATGACCCCTTAGACTCCTATATATAGAAAGGAGGTCTTGTCATTTGTATCATCCAAGAATTGTTCATTTGTGTAATGTAAAGGAGGTTTCCCCCTCGAAGAGGCATATTTCTAAGACATTCATCTATCTTTTCTATCATTTTGTGAGCTAGTTTCATAACATTTGGTATTAGAGCTTTGGATTCTAGGGTTTCGCTGCTCCAAATGGGTCATCGTGGATTTTCGCTATAACTTTTTTTATGTGATGTTTCATAAGCGGAAAAAAAACCCATTTGAGACGAAACTGTGTTGAACCTTGGGTCCTAATTTTAGATCTTGTCTTGCTATATTGTCGGAGATATGATCTGAGGAAGTTAGGGTTTTTGTAAGCTCCATAATTTAAACTAAAAAAGGTCATCGTGGGAGTTTTGATATAACACTTTCGCTACGAAGTTTCAGAAGCTAAAACAAAAACCCATTTTGAGAAGAAATTGACCTGAACCTCAGCTATATTTTTAGAGATATAGTCTAAGGAAGTTATAGTTTTTGCAGACCCCCGAGTTACATTCCAAACAGGTCACCTTGGGAAAATTGTCATAACTTTCTCTCTGAGCAACAAATTGAAATTTCGTAAGAAGTTACAGAAAGAGGACAGACTGTAGTTTTATGAGCATAGTTTTCAGATCTGAAGGTCAAAACAATGACACGTGTCATGTCATACAAGTTCGCTCTATTGAAACATTATAATCAGGTCATCTTAGGATATTGGGCATAACTCTTTCTTTGAGAATAAAATTCTAATCAGACTTGTGGGGTTAGAAAGAGAACTCAGAGGGCTACTGCAAGAGACAATTTCAGAACTTTGAGATCTGAAAGTACAGAGTTATAGTCATTTCAAGATCGAGCTCCTGAAATCAATAAAATTCGATATCAGGAAGTTTGATGGAAAGGATCCAGTAAATTGGATACTACAGATGGAGCAATATTTTGATCTACATGGTGTACCACTGTCACAAAAGGTATGTATTGCATCTTCATATTTAGAACCGGATCAATTTTTATGGTATAAAGGGATTTTTTCTCGTAAACAACTTGTTACGTGGTCAATTTTCACAAAAGAAATGATGGCACATTATGAGGATACAAAGAGCGACACCTTCTTTAGAGAAACACCACAAAAATTGGAAGAAAAAAGAGAAAAAGGGCTTTGTTACAAAGTGGAAAGAAAAATTATGGAAACAAGGAAGTCTACCCCTCACCTATAAAAATGGAAGTGTTGTTTCTCCTAGCCTTCCACAACCTACAAGGGTTACAACACAACAATTGGAAGAAAAAAGAGAAAAAGGGCTTTCTTACAATTGTTATAGCAAATACATTAAAGGTCATAAGTGTGCTGAGAATAAATTATTTTACATTTATTATGGAGAGGAGGAAGAAAAGGATAAAGAAACATTAAAAGAAGAGTATATACACCAGGAACCAACCCTAGAGAAAGAAGAAATGAATCCGACCATATCTTGTAACACATTGGAAAGAATTACCACTCCTAAAACTCTCAAGATAGAAGGACATATCAAGAAGAAAAAGGTTCAAGAAGTGAAAGATCACATCAAGAAAGAAGAAATGAATCCAACCATATCTTGTAATGCATTGGCCGGAATTACCACTCCTCAAACTATCAAGATAGAAGGACATATCAAGAAGAAAAATGTTCAAGAAGTGAAATATCACATTGAGCATCAAGAAATGAATCCGAACATATCTTATAATGCATTGGAAGAAATTACCACTCCTAAAATTATCAAGATAGATTACATATCAAGAAGAAAAATGTTGAAGAAGTGAAAGATCACATCGAGCATCAATAAATGAATCCAACCGTATCTTGTAATGCATTGGAAGAAATTACGACTCCTCAAACTCTCAAGATAGAAGGACATATCAAGAAGAAAAAGCTTCAAGCAGTGAAAGATCGCATCGAGCATCAACAACAAGTTCTCCAACTTTTAAAGGATAAGGCCACTTTGGTGCAGAATCGAATGAAACAACAAGAAGATCAACATTGCAATGAAAGGAGTTTTTTTGTAGGCGATTGGGTATTTTTATGGTTACATCCATACAAGCAAATGTCCCTCAAGAAATCTATTTACGAGAAGGAAATGTTGGCAATACTACATGCACTTAAGAAATGGCGACCTTACCTAATGGGAATACTCTTTAAGGTAAAAATGGATCATGACAATCTTAAATAATTTTTATAAAAAAATATTACCTTTAGAAGAACAGAAAAAATGGGTCACAAATATGATGGGTTATGACTTTGAAATGCTCTACAAAAAAGGGAAGCAAAATGTTGTTGCAGATGAACTCTTAAGAAAGGATGAGGATGTGGAAGCATTGTTTTGTGTTATTTCTATTATCCAACCAAATTGGATAAACGAAGCAATGATGAATGAAAGAAGGATGAAGAAGTGTGGCCACTCATCCAAAAGTTGTAGAATATCCCAGTTCAAACAATATTGCTATAACTTGACGAGGACAGAAAAATCATATTGAAACCTGGAGCAGTGGCATAAACAAGAACCTGTCATCTACGAAATCGATCAATTTCAAAGTATCTCATCAAGTGGAAGAACTTGCTCGCTAAAAATTCCACATGGGAGGACAAGAATTTTATACATAAGCGTTAAGAACTACTCAAGCGTTGAGGACAACACTTTTTGAAGGAGAGGGGCATGTTAGGTCCCTATACTACTAGTGTAAACCATTATTGTTATTAGTACAACCCCCTTATTATATTGTTGTGCCCATGTAGTCCCCATATTGTTATTATTGTGCCCCATAGAAGCCCACTATTGTTATTATTGTGCCCTTACATTATTATTGTTATGCCAGCTCTGCTTATATTATGACCCCTTAGACTCCTATATATAGAAAGGAGGTCTTGTCATTTGTATCATCCAAGAATTGTTCATTTGTGTAACGTAAAGGAGGTTGCCCCCTCGAAGAGGCTTATTTCTAAGACGTTCATCTATATTTTCTATATTTTTGTGAGTTAGTTTCATAACACGTTGGAACTGAATAAAGACTGATTTTGAAGAAAAAAACTTGCCTTTGAGTATTATTGTTAATTTTGTTTATGTTTTGTTCTATTGCTCAGTGATATGTTATCTATGAAATAATCTATAATTGTTGCACGAATCTATTGAATCTGTAATAGTTATGCATGAACTAAGTAATTATCTGGTTTCACGAAGATAAGGATTAAATTGGGTAGATCTACGCGAATCTATTGAATCTATAATAGTTATGCATGAACTAAGAAATTATATGGTTTCGCAAAGATAAGGATTAATTATGTTATGATTTCTAATGAATTGGGTAGATCTGCACGAAGGCAGATCTAGGGTTATTAATTATTGCGCGAAAGTGGATAGTTTTCCTCTTTATGGTTTATAAAGACTGATTGTAGACCTTCGCGAAGGTCTAGAAGCCATTTTCTTAGAATTATAGTATCAAGCCATAGAAGGATACTAATTTGCATGAAGGCAGATTTGAGCTACAAGTGCTTAAGACAACATATCACATTGTATTTGTATGCAAAAACCTAGTTCTAGCATCCCCCAATACTACAATTGTGCTATGCAGGTTATTGCCGAAAGGGCCAGTAGTTAGGGCTTTGTTGGTTTGCGTGAACAACATTGAACTCGGGTCAGCCCCCCTTAAGCCAACAAATAGTTTCATTGTCAGGACCAGGATCTATCTAAGAAATGTTTGATAAATGGTTTCCTACAAGCAAAAAAATATAGATAAGTAGATTGATCGAAATGTGCACAAGTCCACGGCTCAAGAGAAAAGGAGCCCTATATTATCCAAGGAATATTGGTTGCAGAGATTTTGTACATAGACGAGACCGATGTGTTCTTATATTTATTCCCTAAGGAATTACACGAGTGGTTGTCTAAGTTGGTCAATAGTCAAGGAATGTGGAGGCTTAATGATCCTATAATGTGGACCCCTGAACTGGCAACATTTGGAGGCATCATAAAGCAATATCGCACGGGTTGTGGATCGCTATATTGATCGCACATTGGGAAGTTTTGTGACTTATTTCACGATCAACATAAATATCATCTATAGCGAAGCGGAACGAAGGCTCTTTAAAGAACTGCGAGGTAAGTATTGAAATCACTAAAATGGGGATTAAAATGTTGTTATGTGAAAAGAGGGTTATTCAGTTACCTTGATGTTTGGGGATACACAAAATGAGACTCTTTAGAAGGAATGGAGGATCAAGTCCAGAATATAGTTTGCTTATTGAACCCCCTTCAAGCGATGACGAAGGGATGGTGCTGACTATGCCGGGAAGTGCAGTTCAATTAATTACGCAGGGTATCCCAAGGATACCTCATCCATCTACTCCACCTCTGCCTCATACACCTACACCTTCACCCCATCCACCTCCATTCCCACCCTTCAACATGGTGAATGCGATGAAGATGCCAATTTTTAGAGGAATAGGAAGTGAAGATCCTGAATAGTTTTGTTTTGTTACAGGAGTTGTTTGGATAACATAGCAGATTACAGATGATAATATTAAGAAAGTGTGACTAGTTACAGCCTTACAGAATCGTGCCTTAACATGGTACATCAAGGATTTCACTGATAACCCCAACACAACATTGGCAGATACCCAACAAGCTCTAAACAGGGAGTCCAGTAAGCCTAAGTCAAAGGCACAGTCAGTAATTGAATTTAAGGAAATATGACAAAAGCTAGATGAGATGCCTTGGGACTTCGATCAAAGATTGAAATGCCTGATTAGGCAAGCCAATATGATAATCATGGATTCCCAACATAACAACTAGTATATAGCATCACTCTTGCCACATTTGAGAGTGCCTTTGTCACAATAGAATATAGCAATGAGAGTTGAAGCCTTAGAGATCGTGATGAGGTTGGATGCCTCGCCTATACAGGATACAAAACTTTGAGTGCAATAGATTCACTCACAGTTGGAAATCCTACACTTGGAGCTGTAGATCTTGAAGAAAGGAAAGGAAGATCACCTGGAGGTGCGCGCTGAGGTCTAGTGTCTGAAGTGTAAGAGCCATGGACATGATAAGGACCATTTTCCGGTCTATAAGAACTATATTATTGGGGGAGATCATGTCCCCCTGAAGCTAGAGAATAAAATTGGGATGAGCACAGGAGATGCGTTATGGTGCAATGTCTGTCAAGTTACAGGGCATCATGTGACTGATAACTGCCATCTACTGCAAAAGTTTATACAGACCCCTCAATAGTTGCTTTTCATTTTTTGCAAATCTATGGGCCATGAAGAACACCATTGTAGAAGTTATGAGCCGATGATGGATAAAAATCCTACCTACCATATGCAAGCAAAGAATCAGCCTCAGGATCAGGGCGCATGAGCTGCGCGCGGAGGATTCCAAGGCCGAGGACGAGGAAGAGGAGGAGGACCTGGTCGAGGGTGTGGGAATGTAATCTGCTATAACTGTGGCGAAGTAGGGCACTTCACGCGAGATTTTACAAACCCCACACATCCATCATGTCAATATTACCGAAAGTTTGACCACATGATAGAGGAATGTCTAGTCCTTATGGAAAAGATGCAAGAAAAGAAGGTGCAGCCCCAGCAGTCTATGCAGAACCTTCAAATGATGAGGGCTAAGCCCCACGAGGAAGATCACAATGTAAATATAGTGACCAGAAGAGGTATGGCGATTGTTGTAGATAAAGGTAAGCAGCCTGAGGATGAAGGGTGGGTAAGAAGGAAGTCGACTTTGATCTTAATCGTGCTAAAGAAACCTTCATGGAATCAAAGAAGAACTTTGTTGAGGCATCTACCTCAGGAATTCAGGGGAAAATGTCAAAAACTAGTGCGACACAAGAAGTATATCCTTTAGTACTAGATACTTTTCTGAAGACCTGTTTAAAGTTACTGCATGATCAGAAAGCGGTAGAAGGGCTGCAAGAGTTAATAGACAAGTGTGATAATAAAGAAAATACTCCTATTGAACAACACACAGTAAGAAATATTGGTAAGCAAAAGAAGTGAATGGGGTGCAAGATGAGGCTGACTACATAGATATGTGAATATGAAATGGACCAGGTAATCTTGGATCTAGGGTCTGATGGGAATGTCCAGCCTAAGAATACGTGAGAAAGTATGGGGAGACCTACGCTGTAGTGGTCTCCTATTCATTTGCGTATGGAAAATCAGCAAATATTATCTTTGTGGGGCGCTTATATGGTGTAATGGTAGACATTGAAGGTGTGAGGGCACTGGCTGACTTTGAGGTCTTTGAAATAGTGGATGATAGTAACCCACACCCCGCACCACTAGGAATTGACTAGGCTATTGATATGAATGGGGTAATAAACTTGAAGAAGCGGAAGATGACGTTCAAAAAGAAGTCACTCAGGGTTATAGTACCACTAGATCCTATTGAAGGAGCGCATTATACTGAACCTGTTCGTGACTACGTAGAAAGTGACAATGATTTGGATCAGTTATATAAGATCACAATGCGAGGTGAAGATTGGATCAATCCCACAGCCGATGGACGAATTGTGTGGGACAGGGATAGCTCCTACACTGTTAGGCCCCTATACTACTAGTGTAACCCCTTATTGTTATTATCATAACCCACTTATTATATTGATGTACCCATGTAGTGCCCATTATGTTACTATTGTGCCCCATAGAAGCCCACTATTGTTATTATTGTGCCCTTACATTATTATTGTTATGTCGGCTCTGATTATGTTATGACCTCTTAGACTCCTGTATATAGAAAGGAGGTCTTTTCATTTGTATCATCCAAGAATTGTTCATTTATGTAATGTAAAGAAGGTTTCCCCCTCGAAGAGGCTGAATTCTAAGGCGTTGATCTATCTTTTCTATCTTTTCTTGAGCTGGTTTCATAACATTCGGTATCAGAGCTTTGGATTCTAGGGTTTCGCTGCTCCAAACAGGTCATCGTGCATTTTCGCTATAACTTTGTTTCTGCGATGTTTCAGAAGTTGCAAAAAAAACCCATTTTAGAAGAAATCGCGTTGAACCTTAGGTCCAAATTTCAGAGCTTTTTGCACTATATTTGCGGATATATGATATGAGGAACTTGGTCTTTTTGCAGACTCCTGAATTACATTCCAAACAGGTGACCTGGGGAAAATCGTCATAACTTTTTCTCTGGGGATCAGATTGAAATTTCATAAGAAGGTACAGAAAGAGGACAGACTGTAGTTTTTTGTGTATCTTTTTCAGATCCAAAGGTCTAAATAGTGACACGTGGAACTTCATACAAGTTAGCTCTTCTGGAAAGGTCTATAATCAGGTCATCTTGGGAGATTGTGCATAACTCTTTCTTAGAGAATCCAATTTGGATCAGACTAGTGGCATTGGAAAGAGGACACAGAGGGCTACTATAGCTCACAATTTTAGAACTTAAAGATCTGAAAGTACAGAGTTACAGTCGTTCCAAGGTCGAGCTCCTAAAATCAAGAAAAAGCAAGATGAGGAAGTTTGATGGCAAGGATCCGATAAATTGGATACTTCAGATGGAGCAATATTTTGATCTACATGGTGTACAACTGTTACAAAAGGTATGTATTGCATCTTCATATTTAGAACCAGATCAATTTTTATGGTACAAAGGGCTTTGTTCTCGTAAACAACTTGTTACGTGGTCAATTTTCACGGAGGAAATGATAGCACATTATGAGGATACAAAGAGCAACAAAGAGCAACACCACAACAATTGGAAAGAGTAAAAGGGCTTTGTGACATAGTGGAAAGAAAAATTATGGAAACCAGGAAGCATACCCCTCACAACTATAAAGATGGAAGTGTTGTTTCTCCTAGCCTTCCACAACCTACAAGGGTTACACCACAACAATTGGAAGAAAAAAGAGAAAAAGGGCTTTGTTACAATTGTGATAGCAAATGCACTAAAGGTCATAAGTGTGCTGAGAAGAAATTGTTTTACATAGAATATGAAGAGGAGGAAGAAAAGGATCAAGAAACATCAAAAGGAGAAGATATACGCCAGGACCCCACCCCAAAGAAAGAAGAAATGAATCAGACCATATCTTGTAAAGCATTGGCAAGGATTACCACTCCTCAAACTCTCAAGATAGAAGGACATATCAAGAAGAAAAATTTGCAAGAAGTGAAAGATCACATCGAGAAAGAAGAAATGAATCCAATCATATCTTGTAATTCATTGTTCGAAATTACCTCTCCTCAAACTATCAAGATAGAAGGACATATCAAGAAGAAAAATGTTCAAGAATTGAAAGATCAAATCGAGCATCAAGAAATGAATCTGACCATATCTTGTAAAGGATTGGAAGAAATTACCACTCCTAAAACTCTAGAGATAGAAGGACATGTCAAGAAGAAAAAGGTTCAAGCAGTGAAAGATCACATCGAGCATCAACAACAAGTTCTCCAACTTTTAAAGGATAATGCCACTTCGATGCAAAATCAAACGAAAAAACAGGTAGATAAACATCGTAGTGAAAAATGCTTTGATGTAGGTGATTGGGTATTTTTACTGCTACATCTCAATCAAGCTATTTATGAGAAGGAAATGTTGGCAATACTACATGCACTTAAAAAATGGCGACCTTACCGAATGGGAATACTCTTCAAGGATGAGGATGTGGAAGCATTGTTTTGTGCTATTTATATTATCCAACCAAATTGGATAAACGAAGCAAGGGATGAATGGAAGAAGGACGAAGAAGTATGGCCACTTATTCAAAAGTTGCAAAAGATCCCAATTCAAACAATATTGCCAGAAATTGAAGAGGAAGGAAAAATCATATTGGAACCTGGAGCAGTCACAGAAACAAGAAAACGACAGCTACGAAATTGATCAATTTCAGAGTATCTCATCAAGTGGAAGAACTTACCCGCTGAAGATTCCACATGGGAGGACAAGAATTTTATACAGAAGCATCAAGAACTACTCAAGCGTTGAGGACAACGCTTTTTGAAGGAGAGGGGCATGTTAGGCCCCTATACTACTAGTGTAACCCCTGATTGTTATTAGTATAACCCACTTATTATATTGATGTACACATGTAGTGCCCATATTGTTACTATTGTGCCCCATAGAAGCCCACTATTGTTATTATTGTGCCCTTACATTATTATTGTTATGTCGGCTCTGATTATGTTATGACCCCTTTGACTCCTATATATAGAAAGGAGGTCTTTTCATTTGTATCATCCAAGAATTGTTCATTTATGTAATGTAAAGGAGGTTGCCCCCTCGAAGAGGCTGAATTCTAAGGCGTTGATCTATCTTTCCTATCTTTTCTTGAGCTGGTTTCATAACATTTAGGCCCCTATACTACTAGTGTAACCCCTTACTGTTATTAGTATAACCCACTTATTATATTGATGTACCCATGTAGTGCCCATATTGTTACTATTGTGCCCTTACATTATTATTGTTATGTCGGCTCTGATTATTTTATGACCCCTTAGACTCCTATATATAGAAAGGAGGTCTTTTCATTTATATCATCCAAGAATTGTTCATTTATGTAATGTAAAGGAGGTTTCCCCCTCGAAGAGGCTGAATTCTAAGGTGTTGATCTATCTTTTCTATATTTTCTTGAGCTGGTTTCATAACATACACCTCATATTCGGATGAAGAACTTGAACACTAGCAGAATCAGCTACATGAAGTGTCTACACTCCATTGCAATGTGATGAGCAAATCACTGTCGTTGTCTTAACTAAGGTAAGAAATATTCCGCATTATGATGGTTTGACTGATGTGGAGTTGTTTCTAGATGAATTTGAAAGGGAAGTACCATAAGATGATCACTTCCAGGCACTGGAGATGGCACTACACATTACGCCTACCCGTTGGTGGGGTACACATAAGGAAAACTTTGTTGGATGGAAGGAATACAAAAGGATGATGAAGTTACGGTTTGGGTATGCTAATACGCAGATGACAGAAAAATACAGTGGAAAGGATTATTCACACGATCATTTGGCATGATGGACTAAGGCTTGGGGAACATAACCACAACCAAAATGGGTGCACAATTTTTTTCATACCTTAGATACGATCCCAATGAACTGGTATCTGGTGACGGAGCTTCACCATGGAACAACTGAATGGGACATCTTAGGGGAGAGTTTTATATTAACTTACAGCTTTGAGGATGGGTTTGAGAGCATTAATGAATCTCTATAGGAGATAAAAGTAGTTATATTCAAAACATCGAAGGAACTGGTAGAATTGGCTCAACCAGATTGGAGTACACAGCTGCACCATGCATTGGAATGTTACAATGTGACTGCTGAAGAAGATGACTAGGAACTATCAGGACAGGAAGGAGGTGGTGGAGAAGGGTATAACACTCCCTTCACATTGAAGAAGCATGGAAAGGAGATGACTGTTGGGCCACAAAGGAAACATAAATCAGACAAGCAGACGTGCATCGACTCGATGGTTCTCATATAAGGGGATCTCGATGAGATCGGTGACAAGGACAGAGACACAACAATAGAGTTGTGGCAGTAGTTTGAGAAACAATATATGCAGAAGTTAGGGGACATCCAGAAGGATCTACACAATCTATAGATCCATACTGACAAGATTCAAATGAGCATTGGGCAACTGAGCAAGGTGCAAGCGATCCTGGCACAAGGGAGCAGGACAGTAGCAGAGTTGGAACAAGCACTGGATCTCAGAGTCATACCTTTACCAGAAGGTTTTGTCCATGAGGAGTCAAAGGAGGACCAGGATGTATTAATTACAGTGAAGGACATGGGATTCAACTTGGTCGCACTACCACTTCAAACCCTCCACATGTTGCATCAGGGGGTTTCATATGAGTTAAGGATTAGGGAGCAGTGCGCCTTATAGTCATCAGTGAGTTCATGGTGAATAATGAATAGATGTTTGCAGATAAATATCAGGCTGTGAAGGAAAAGGAGGAATTGCAAGCATGAATTCAGAGCCTAGAGACAATAATTGAGCATGCATGCAAAACAATTCCTGAGTTGAACATCCCGGAGGATGCCGCAGCTACAGAAAAAGTTAGAAAATTGGTTGCTACAGTCCGCGCATCAAAGGATGAGATCGGTAGAGTTACCTTTGATTTTCAAATGAAGATATCAAAACTGCAACTGAAGTTGCAACCAACTACTCTATCAGAGGTTCGGGAGCAATGCAGAGTAGCGATCAGAGAAAATATGGGCACATTGGATACCGCAGTCACAAACTACACAATGATGTTTGATCAAGCCATGGCATTATGGATGAACTTACAGGAGGACCTGAACTTGTAGAGGCTAAACATAGATATCAGAGAGACATAGTGCAAGTATGATGAAGTCTGAGCGATTACGTGCACTTTGGCACCAGCACAACGCCTCGTGAAATTGCAGGAAGGCAAGCAGTTGCAATCACAGACGAAAGAACTACAAAGGAAAGAGGTCGTTCTAAAGGCCATATTACAGCCAAGGATAGAGGAAGCCTACCATCTTACTCTATCACTTCAGGGAAAGTTAAAGGTATTGTAGTAGACACAGAGAACAATGTGCCTAATAGTGGAAGGCCTGATGGTAGAGAAGTTGGTCAAAGAAGTGCATGGATAAGGTCCCCAGGGTCAGTTTTGGGGTTATTTTAACCTAGTTTTGTAAAAAATTTGTAAACAATGTAAAGTCTCCACAAAATATGGAAGCAGAGCGTGCAGCTAGATAGGAGTTAAAGGGGCTTTAGCCCCTTGTTTGGGTAATTAATAGGTCGGTTTTGAGACTCACCCGTTGTTACAAGGAAATTAGTGTCGATTCGAACTGTTAGTCCCACTAAGACGGGTAGCTATCTTAGAAACAAACAATGAAAGCTTTTCAAGAGTTCCTTTAAGTTTGATAGATGGAAGAGAAGAAAATAGAACCAACCTGGATCTTTCGCTTTGATCCTAGCTTGATTTCTCCTTTCCTTGATAGAATTTTCCACTCCTCTCCTACTTGTCCCACTTCAAAGAGTACCTGTAGAGTCAAAGTAACAGCAAACTATCAAAGCATCTCTATCTAAAACATCATAAACAATGCAGAATCAAAAACACATTGACCATACAATTACATTCATAAACAATAAGATTCACAAATACACGATCATATGAAGGAAAACTCAAAGAACTTTATTAATAGTAATGTAAGAGAGGATTACAACCCAACTGCCTGATTCAGCATCATCCTCCTAGTTGTAGAAGCCCTCTTCACCTCATGAACAAGCAAATCACCCAACAATGCAATGTTTCTTCTCACCAAACCAACAGCACTTCCTTACAAAATACAAAATTCCAGCCTCTAGATCTCTCAGATGAGGGATCCATTTATAGATGTCTTACAAGGGTGTGAGTCAGCTCTAGGTTTTTTATTAGTGCCATTCCACTGATAGTTCTTGGTTCCACTTGGAGATTTCATGATCTCTTACTCATCCCTGGGCGAATTCAGAGAGGCAAATGTCACATGAGAAGTTTTTGGAAGATTCCATGATCATCCACCTTGCAAATTGTCTTTTCCATTTGTCTATTCTTGCTCATCGCACCCCACAGAAGGCCATTTGAGTATGCATCACACCTGGCCAGTTAGGAAGTCAGTATGCATCACACCTTGCCCATGGAGTACTCTGTATGGCCCAGTTTTGGCTAGTTCTTAGTAGTTTTTCAAGTGGAACTTCTAGGAAATGATGTAATCAGCTGACCATGATCCTTTAGGGAATGAAGCAACACTTTTAGGGACTTAAGGAGTCCCTAGTTTATGGACATATGAGTTTGGGGTTGCAGTGCCCAAATATGTCTATAACACCCATGGGTCGTGTGCCATGGTATTATATTAAAAATGTTATATATTTGAGTGATAGCGAGTCTAGAAGAGGCAATTAGTAACTAAGAAAATTTAAGATAAAGATTTTTTGGGCAAGTGTTAAGATAGGAAGGCTCTGCTTCCTGTACTTAGGCGAAAGAGGAAGGATCCTACAGCTGAGTGTGCAAGATGCCTTGGTAAGTCCGCAGTTGAATGCGCAGACCCCTGCAGCTAAATGCACAGGGTGGAGAAGTTTGTAAATTGAACGCTGGAATTGAATAAAGACCGATTTTGAAAAAATAACTTGCCTTTGAGTATTATTGTTAATTCTATTTATGTTTTGTGTTATCACTTAGTGATATGTTTTCTATGAAATAATGTGTAATTTCTACAAAAAGCGGACCATAAAGTCAGACATTCTTCACAGAATATGCCGAAATAAAGATTAAAACATCATGCAAATGTCAAATAGGTATATAGAACAATAAACAGCGGACTCCATAAAAATATGCCAAGAGGAAGACCACCGAGTGACCTGGTTAACCAAAAAGTCTTGTAGAGGAGTTAGAATTTCACTAAGGAGAAGATGGAAGGGTTTTGACTATTTTTTCATAAGAATTCTACACACCGGTAACAAAAGCCAAAACCCTAGCAGAGCATTTTTTCCCCGAGAAGATTCAACAAGAATAGGAGTCTGTGACATACAAGGGTGAGGTGATTACCCTGACCACTGATCCTTCAATCTCCACCATCCATATGTATGAAAAAATCATGAACTTTAACCTTGAAAAATATTCTAAAATGCCACAAAGGAACAACAGGACGCCACATTTCATAATGCATGTAAGCATAACAAAATGACAATATGTATGTGATGGAAGACCAAAGTCCAACAATACAATATATTGTGACTATATCCGAGGTGATATAGTTTTAAACCATATAACATATTGTATATGAGAACCCATTACAAACCTAAGTAAAAAATGCATAACTTAAGGAAAATGGCATACCATATATATATATATATATATATATATATATATATATATGGTATGCCATTTTCCTAACATACATACATACATACATGTATGTATGTATGTATGTATGTATGTTTGTTTGTTTATGTCTCTAAGGTGGCTAGGCCACAAGGCCCAACACTCCATAGTTTAAAACATTGACTTCAAATTGGTACAGTCAATTTTTAAATGTGGCACCTTGGGTCCTATGGTGAGATCCTTCATACTTAATGTATAAAAGAAAAATAAATACATTAGCCTATAGTTTTGAAAGTTACAAAAAAAAAAAGAGGGAGGCATCTCTCATGTACCACGATTGCTAAGATATGTTTTTAATCCTATATTTAAGTATAATGTGAGGCAAAAGTAATATAAAGTCCTATACAAGGATTAATATCTTTAACTCAACATTGTGATATTTTAATCATCCATGGGATTATAGAAAGAAACACTCATTTTATACAGACATAAACCCCATTAATTTGATGGGATATAAAGGTAAAAGGAGTACCAATGTATGTTAGGAAACATGTAAGTATTAATAAAAAAAATAGATATATATATATATATATATATATATATTGTCACTTATACCATTCATTGTGGTAAATTATTACTTGGAAAGGAGAGATGTTATAGGCGGTATCAAATCCCAAGTTGCAAAAGCATGGCCTTTTGAGATGAATGCACTTTTGTTGACTAATGAATGATTGTGTGTGTATAGAAGAAAAAGAGAGAGAGAGAACGAGTAGTAAAGGAGTTGTGTGGATTAGCTGGAATGGAGGAACCACAAGGTACACATATTGGAGAGGAGTAAATTTATGTGACATCTAGGACAACAAGCACAACATCCTAATAAAGAACTATTGGATATGATGAGAAACCTACAGATGGAATTAATAAACTTCTGTGCAGGGCATAATCAATTGGCGAAATCCAGTGCAGATCAAGAAAAATTAATAAAAAACTTAATTGATAATTCAAACCTAGAAATAGTGAAAATAATAAGAGATGAAGAAAATTGAGGGGAAATGTCCAAACGTAAGACTATGAAGAAAGTAGTAGAAAGAAAAGAGGGAAAAATTGTTGAATCAGGGGAGCGTACATCCTCCAAAATGCAGGTGAAGGTAGGGAAGAAGCCAAAGATAAATCTTCACATATAATTTTGAAAAATTAGACCCCCAACTTTTGATGGGGAAACAGAGGAAACAACTAAAGCGTGGCTATTGAATATTAACAGATATTTTCAAGTATACAATTAGTCCTTAGAAATAAAGGTCAAGTTGGACACATACCAGTAATAAGGGAAGGCTTCCCTACGGTGGGAGGAAATGAGGACAATCCATAATTTGGAAGGAAAGGAGGTTGATTAGGAAGAGTTTTATAGGTTTTTCAAAGGGAAGTATTTGAATAAGTGTTACTTTTATGACAGAGCAAAGGAATTCCACGACTTAAAATTGAGACAGATGTCGATGGATGAACTAGTAACAAAGTTTACCTATTTATTACGTTATGTGCCCTACATTAAGGACAAAAAAAGAAAAGTATAATGCTTCCTAAATTGTCTTCCACTTTATTTTAAGGAAATAATTGAGTATGATAATTCAAACACATGGACAAAGTAATTAAATCAGCCTAGATTTGTTATCAGCAATCTAGACAAAGGAATAAAATTCAAAAGTTTTGGTCGGGTAAGAAAAAATATAAAATGCACCAGGGAATAAAGAGTGGGAAATATCGGATGTCTAAATAGTGTTGGAGGAGCAACCAGAGAGAAAATTAGAACAGAAATGGTAATCAATCATCCAAGGCACAAAATTAGTCCCAAGTTGGGACCAAGCAAACAAAAGTTAATAAAGGAGGCAATGGAAAGAACAAGGAACTTCTGAGGTGTTGGGGTTGTGGAGAACCCCATTTGTTGATGAATTTCCCTTACACTAATAAAAATGTACAAAATTTACAGCATTTACATGAGGCTTCTATTGCCAATGAAGTAGCCTAGAGTATACCACACATTAACACAACATTGGAAGGACATCAAGTAGAGCAACGATGGTGGAACTTTAAGGTACCATTTCTAACCAAATATCTCTATATTCATAGATCATAGTGCCAGTTTAAGTTATGTTAACCTTCAGGTAGTAGAAAAATGCAACCTTAAATTGGAAAAATAAAGAAATTTTGGTTAGTACAACTAGCCACAGGAACGAAGAGGAAAGTGGCAAATTGGGTAAGGACGTGTCCAATGATTTTAAATGGAATTCAAACCACTATAAATTTGAACATATTACCTTTGGTATCCTAAGATATGTTGATAGGGATGGATTTGTTAGATGGGCACTGAGAAGTTGTTGATTGTTTAAATGAAATTGTTATATGTATAGCAGAAAATGGGGAAGTACAAATCATTAAAGGTATCCCTAGGCCTATCTCTATACAACAAGTAACATCATTAAAATTAAAATGAGCTACAAGGAAAGGGTGACAACTTTTTTCCATCCAAGTGGAGGATCAATCAATAGAAAAAATAGGCAAATTTGTGGATGAGTTGGATGTTATTCGAGATTTCCCGGATGTGTTTCCAGATGATATTCCACAGCTACCACCAAAAATGGAGATAGATTTCTCCATAAAGTTGATACATGGAGTAGTTGGATTATCTGTTATAGACATATTTCGGCACTGCAACCCCAATCACATATGTCAATAAACCAAGGGCTCTCAAACCCCTAAAAGTGTTTTTTCATACCCTAAAGGATCAAGGTCAACTGATTACATCATTTCCTAGAAGTTATCCCTAAAAATCGGCTCAGAACTAGTCAAAACTAGACCATACAGACTACTCCATGCTGAGGGTGTGCTGCATCTCACCTACTACACACAAAGGGTGTGATGCATAATGAAAAGCCCTTCTGTAGGGTGCGATGAGCAAGAGCAGACAAATGGCAGAGGTAATTTGCTAGGTGGAAACTCAAATAATATTCTAGAAACTGCTCATATGACACTTGCCTCTCTGAATTTGCCCAAGGATGAGTAAGAGATCATGAAATCTCCAAGTGGAACCAATAACTATCAGTGAAATGACACTAATCAAAATCCCAGAAGCTGACTCACTCCCCTGCAAACATCTATATATGGATCCCTCATCCTCGAGATCCAAAGGCTGGAATTTTGTAATTTGTAAGGAAGTGTTGTTGGTTTCTCTTTGAGACATTGTATTGTTGGGTGATCTAGCTTTTCATGAGTTGAAGAGGGCTTTCATGTTGGGAGGATGGCGTTGGATCAGAAAACTGGGTTGTAATCCTCTCTTCTACTACTTTTATCAATAAAGTTATTTGAGTTTTCCTCCATATACTTGTATAATTATGAATCTTGTATTTGTGTATGCATTTGCATGGTTAATGTACATCTGATTCTACATTGTTTATGGTTATAGATCTCTATGCTTTGATGGTATTTTGTTGCTTTGACTCTACAAGTGTTCTTTGAAGCGAGACAAGTGAGAAAGGAGTGGCAAAGTTGTATCAAAGGAGAGAGGAAACAAGCAAGGATCCAAGCGAAAGACTAAGGCTGGTACTCTCTACTTCTCTCTCATCTATCTCTCATAAAGGAAAACACAAGTTACTTTAAATTGTTTATTTCTAAGATAGCTACCTGTCTTAGTGGGACTAGCATCTCTGAATGGACACTAGTTTTCCCAATAACAAAATGGTGACTCCACTGGGGAGTGAATAGTTTGTTTGTTTGTTATTGTTGTTTGCTTTATAAACTACAGACGGAGCCTGAAGTTAAGGCAGCTAGCCTTCGAACTGCTTTTTCTATGCAACTGCAAAGTAGATCAACATTGCTTCAGTTAATCTCTGGGTTGGTTTATGAAATGAAAATATGACTTGCAAACATCCTAAGTGCCCTGGTGGTAGCTCAATAACCTCATTATATCAGTCCCTATACTTTGTGTTTACTGCATATCAAAAGCTTAGCCTAAACCCCTGAACTTAGCTGCAAAATGTGAGTGAAAACCAAGCTCAGTATTGTCCCTGGACCATCGCACTATCTCTCATTGGAAACCTGGATGCATCGCACCTCTCATGTGTTTCAAGTGAGATGCATCCCTATTTCTCTATGTTACAGGTGCGATGATTGAGTGAGACTGTTTCTACCTCCAGATTTTGGTTTTTTCTTCATTTTCTTCAGCTTTATTCAGTAGTTTTGCAATCTATGATCAGTATATCACTGTTGAAGTCTTCTTCCTTTGCATTATTCAGCCTCCATTGATAAGGAATTGCGAATATTTTTAATGTATTTTTCATGATTTGCAGTCCTCCTTTGCAAATAGTATCTTAATTGAACTATCGTCTTTTGATTCGAAAGTGTCACAACTGTCGTTTTCAGTCAAGAAAAAGAGTGTCGTAAAGTCTTCCTCTTTTAGATAGTCGATAACACTTTTTCCATTGTACTTGATTTTGAAATTATTAGTATTTCAACTGTCGAAAGCAGTTTTAAATTTGAAATGGCAAAGTGTCATCTTAGTCTTCCTTTCGTTTTGAAAAGAGAAAATTGTTAGTATTGTTGCTTTGAAAGAAAATAGTTTAGATCTGTACTTAGTTTTCTTTTTTCATTCTCACATTAAGGGAACTAAAAAAAAAATACATGCATGTGCATTTGCATTTAGACTGCATGCAAAAATTGATTTAGGAAAAGTACATCTAGTGTGTGCTCTCTGCTCTATGTTGAAAGAATTTTATTTCTCTTTCCTTAGTAGCTAGGAATTTCATTGCTAAAAGAAAGTAAACAATTGTTTATCATCTTAGATTGCATGTTTAGGAATTGTATATCTACATCACGTGGTGAACCTTAAAGGAAAACTTCTTAAGAAAGATCAACTGTAAAATAAACCTCAATGAACATAAAAACTCTTTGGAACCTAACGCACAACATCTAGAAGTCTAGGCTAGAGACATATTCTGGCGTCGTAAAGCCTGGTAACTATCGTTTTCATCGAAGGTTGGGTGATTCCTCCTCTTTGATACGACAAGTGCTAGTACAGACTTGTGCTCCCACGTACCGTCGAGTATATATTGGGAGACCACAATAGGCTATATCCTTTATCCTTAGGAAGTTGTGTCTACCGCCCTATCGATTGCAATGCACTGAACATAGCATTCGGGAAGATTGACTGCCGTACGTAAAAATTATTCTACAGTTTTGCGATTGGTTTGGTAATCCCTCTGTCTAGATTTCCAGAGTAGTCACTTTCATTCCTTTTCAAACTCCTTAATAGAAAGGTCCATCTGAGCACTTTTCACTTCAGGCTCATTAAAAATCGAAGGCGACTAGAGTCACCTTTAGCTTTTTCTCGACTCTTAAAAATTGAAAATTGTGTCAAAGCGTCATAAAATTCATTTAATTCAGAATAACAATTTCCCCTTTTTATTTTGAGTTGATCAAGTAATCTGCAATCGTGGAAGAAAGTCAATCAAAACCCCGTCGTTCATAGAGACTAACGAGTCAATCGTCTTTGACTCTGGAAATGAAACCATTCCAGGCCAAGCGATCTCGTTTAATTGGGTCAAAGTCTCCTGGTTTATTTGAAACTTGTGTTTCAACATCCTCAGAGGCTCTAGTTACTCCAACTATTTCTGGTATCCCTACCTCTACAGAAGAAGTTCCACAGTTACGAGAGGACATTAGAATTGATCCTAGTGTAATGGTAAACACCTCTATTCCTGAACCAGCTCCATCTAGGACTAATTTGGAAGGTGTCACCCCTCCAACATCTATCACTGCAGAGTCTGTACCTTCTTCGACACCAGAAATATTTTACGAACCTGATGGTCTACCTATTCCACCTAGACTGATTTCTATAGAAGAGATTGTGGAAGATCTTCCATCTAGTACCCATTGCATTTTGGAATTGGGATCCACCTATATACTTCTACTACAGAAGTTAGTCATCCTTCATCGCAAGTTCCTGTAGAATCGCTAGGAAGTCTTTTGGATAGACTCGATATGTCTGAACAACCATCAACATCTAGGATTGTGTCATCCGATACAGTAGCAGCAAAACCTCCTACCACTACTCAGACAATGTTCGTCGGTATACCATCTGTGCCAACTAGCTCTCAACCGCTAGATGTAATCCACCCAGGGACTGTTTCGACAACATGATCTGTTCCTATTTGCTCGCCTGGAATATTATCTGGAATTTCTTATGTTGAGTCTCAACAAATTGATCCTTCACTATAGTATCAATTTGGGCAGTCCAGTCTATAAAGACCAATTTTCCCTTTGAACACTGGATTGCCACCATATGGGGGGTAGTATGCCTTTTCATTGTTCCCTCTGGGAGAAAAACCATATGAGATTTCACAATGGAATTCGGGTCAAGCTGGAATTGCATCCAGTGGTTGGGTGCCAATACTGCCTCAACAGCCAAGAGTTGTATATTCAATACAACCAAATCAACTTGTGTAAAATATTCCCACTACATCGGCTATTGTGACGGTGTCGCAAGTACAAGCACTGCATGTTGTATGTCAACCTCAAGTCTCTCAGGTTGTAATACAACAGCCTCTTGTCTCCATGACTCAATCACAATCGCCGATTAGTGGCTCGTTAACTAAAACTACTCAGGCTCAAACGGGTACTATCACCCCTCATCTTGGTCAAACATCCAGTATTGGACAATAGCAAATGGCCTCACAACCATGGCTGGTGAAATATCAACAACCGCAATTCTAGTAAGCTTATTGAGGACCTGAGCAACAAAGATTTGCAGGTAATGGGCAACCGTATGTTCAAAACGGTTACCATCAATCATATCTTAAGGGTTATACCCATCAACCTTATCAAAGTTATCATCATCAAATACATTATGTTGGTATGCAAAGACCCACTGCTCAGGCGATCCCATCTTATCCTGGGTATGCTTCGCCAAACCTGAATCAACAGTTGCCTTTCGTCGCAACTTTAGAATTACCAGATCTGAATCGGCTAACAAATGATCCAATTGCTTACGCCCCTTGGTGGCCGGCGATTCCTCATAAACTTCCGTCAGATATTCCTAAATTCAATGGAAATCCGAGTGAAGATCCATCGAATCATGTGATGACCTTTCATCTGTGGTGTTCATCCAACACTCTCAATGATGATTCAATTAGGCTTCGCCTTTTTTAGCGAACGCTAACTGGTCCGGCAGCGAAATGGTACATTGAATTGCCTAGAGCTTCATTCGATAACTTCAGCGCCCTTGCCACCACCTTTTTAACCCATTTTCAGTTACCAATAAGGTATGAAACAGGAATGGAGCTTCTTACCAATTTTAAGCAGACGATAGCCACTCACATATCTGATCATATTCATGAGTGGTGACATCGTGTGATCATGTTCCTGATCAGGTGCTAGCTGAATGGTTTATTAATTCATTGTTACCTTCTATTAAAAAATATATGGCTAAGGGGGGAGTCGTCATTGAAGAGCAAGTCATTTCTCATGCGCAATATCTAGACTTGATCTATACTCAGTCTAACATGCTCTATGACAAAATTCCTGATACTCACTCCTAGACCAGAGTTTTCCGTTCCTCCTCCTCCTAAATCAAACAAGGACTCTCATGCTAGCAACAACATGATTGGCACCTCAAGTATACAAACTGCAAAGGCCTCATCTAGTAAATCCCTTGCAATTTCTAGTAAAAAGGCAAGTGATAAACTTCCTACCTCGGAGGTTAATGTCGTGTCAACCGACAAAGGCAAAGAACCGAAGCAACCAGGGGGCAAGAAGAAAGGGAAAAGAAAAAAGAAGAAACAGGATGATTCATCTCTTGAAAAATCTTCTGAAAACCCTTCTGGGAAAAAGAAACCTAATCAACCATGCCATATATGTGATGAAGACCATTGGACGAGAGATTGTCCGTATAATGTTGAGATTAAGAAGTTCTTTAAGAGTTCAAAAAACTCAGTGGTATTGACTAATTTGTTTCCAAACCCAGAAACAAATCTAGTTGCTAGTGACAATGCTTCCCCATCCCAAGTGCTTATGTTGTCCATTTCGAAGCAGCAAAATGATGCTTTGATATTGACAAGGAATAAAGATTACGGGAAACCACAACTGTCCAATAACAAGGCTGTAGATCAACCTAGTAGTTCGACAACAACTTCAACCGAAGTTGTGCCACCCATCATTCCTGAGCTAACAATAAAGCTGCCAAAGGGATTAGTACACAAATCAACATTTAATCCTCGTGCTTGAGTAGCACAGAATTATAATATAGTAGATGATATGGCCCAATCACCATTCGCTATGTCAACGCTTGAAGTACTGCAAAATTTCCCCTCCCAAAATCAGTCTCTATATCAGCAATAGGTGGGATTGACCCAGCGGATTCCAATCTTGTGGCCCTTAATCATAAAGGATATGAACCTCAATTACCAGCTCAACTCGCTTTCCTCGTACAAGTGAAAGCCCTCAACAAAATTGTTCATCGAACAATTATTGATGAGGGGGAATCCACCTGCATTATGTCAATGAGTTGCTGGAAAAATTTAGGCTCACCACCCTTGTCAAGATGATCAATGAAATTAAAAGCATTCGATGGACAAACATACACCCCATACGGGATTTTAAGTAACTTGCAAGTTGAACTAGTGGGCAAGACAGTAGAAATTGACATCAAAGTTATCGATGGAAACCTCGATTACAATATCCTACTGGGAAGGCCCTGGATTTATGCTATGGTTGTTGTTGTGTCAACTTACTTTAGAAAGATTTCATTTCCCTTTTAAGGAGGAATTATGATCATTGATCAACAAACCTTTCTCCCCAACAGTTCAAAAGTTACAGGAAGCATTCCAATGATCCATGGAAGCTCTCAATCACTTCAAAATATCAGAGTAGGCCTCCTAAAATACCCTACCTTAATGGGTACTTTTGCCCTACTGCCTCCGAGTAATCTGGTGGAAGTGGCCACAGTGGAAACCTGCAATATGATATTTTCCATATCTACACAGATTCAGAAGATTTTTGAACATTTTGTTAACATGGATCATCAATAGGTGTTGCCTCCAAGCCCAATAGAAACTTTGTAGCAATCAATTTTCTTGGCCTATGCGGCAAACCCAAATCAATGCTCATCGAGTGTTTTGATAGATAGGTCTAAGGAATATGGCACCTCTTCATATCCTTGTTCGCATGTACATTCTGCAGACGAAGGAATCATTCAATCAATGATGATAGAAGAGACACCATGGGAAGATTACCACCATCGTTCCCATCTTCCAGATTACCACGAAGATTGTTCCAGCGACCTTAATCATCCTTCAGTTTTTTATTTTCTATAAAATACTGTAAATACGGTGGATTACGAGCAAAATCTATCCAATATTGAAGAAACTATCGCCATAAATATCTCAACCAAACCTAATGTTGTAGAGAATATTGATGTCGGCAAATCTTGTTCTTCTTCAGAACTGGAAATATATTGCGCTCTCTTTCGTGAATTCAGAGATTTATTTGCATGGTCATATGAAAAAATTCCAGGCATTGACTCGAGCATAGTTGAACACAAAATAAAGATGTATCCAAATGTCAAACCGGTACGACAACGGCTTCGACAGGTGCACCCGAAGAAATCCGATGCCATCAAGGCAGAAGTTGAAAAACTTTTACATGTTGGTTTCATTTACCTGGTTCCTCTAACTGATTGGGTATCAAATATTGTTCCTATGATGAAAAAGCAAGGAACGATTAGAGTATGTGTTGATTACAGGGATGTAAATCAAGCTTGTCCAAAGGACAACTACCCTACACCCTTCATTGACCAGATAATTGATGAATGCGCCGGATGCGAAATATTTTCATTTATGGATGGATTTTCTAGGTATAATCAAATAAATATCTGCCCACAAGACCAGTCGAAGACTGCATTTACATGTCCATGTGGCACATTCACGTACTGCAAACTACCTTTTGGTTTAAAGAATGCAGGGGAAACTTTTCAGAGGGCTATGAATTATTCCTTCCATGACATCAAGAACATCGTTCAACCATATCTCAACGATCTACTAGCTCATTCATGAAAGCAGACTGATCATCCGCAGCATTTGAGAGCTATATTTCTATGTTTCCGACACTACAAGATATGACTCAATCCGCACAAGTGTGTGTTTTGTGTCGGTTCTGGTCGTTTACTTGGCTTCGTGGTTTCTAAGGACGGGATTCGACTTGACCCATGTAAGGTTCAGGCAATCATTGATATGCCTCCACCTTCAAATTTGCTTTAGATTCAGAAACTCCAAGGGAAAGCAAACTTTCTGAGGAGGTTCATTCCAAATTATGTTGAACTTGCTAAAGGTTATACGCGTCTTTTGAAAAAAGAAGTACCCTTCAACTGGGATCAGGTTGCGCAAGCTTCCTTTGATGCTCTAAAGGAATCCCTAATAAAAGCATCATTAATGTATGCTCCTGACTATCAAAAAGACTTTAACCTGTATCTATCTGCAGCAGATACAACCATCGCAATGGTTTTAGTTCAAGAAGACAATGGAATCGAACATCCTGTCTATTATTTAAGCCGAAACTTAAATGATACAGAAAGCAAGTACTGCTATGTCGAAAAGCTGGTACTTGCAGTTGTTCAAGTAGTACAGATATTTCGACAATATCCTCTTTCGCAAAACTACCATTTTGTCAGATTGCAACCCTATGACTTACATTCTATCGCATCAATTACTTGGGGGAAAATATTAGAAATGGATAGCTATTTTGCAAGAGTTGTTAGACCAAACAATGCACAACGGAAATAAAAATAAACATACATACATAGCACATACAAAATCACAAAGCCATAACACAAAGATTTTAATGTGGTTCACCCAACCAATCTGGGCTACATCCACCAGAACAAACGCATCGGCAATCTTATTATTCAACAGGGGATTACAACAATTTTAATTCTTCACGCATACTCTCAGCTCACCCTGTTTTCTCTACACTCACTCACAATCCTCTACGGGATTACATTTCTTATATCTGGAGTATAAAATTGAATCATAAATTCCCTCACAACAAATATAGGATGCATTAACTCCTCCTCAAAAAATACTGGAGCTAATATAGCAACTAATCCTATTGTTGTCACATACATGAGATTTTTTCCAAAATTAATTAAACAGAAAATCTCAACAATCTCCACCTTGACAACAATTAGCCTGATACCCTGTTCATTTATTATTTTCATCTTTTCTACAAGCCAAGAGAAGCCAAACACCAACGTAGCTTCTCTAACAAACTGGTTTCGTGAACATGTCTGCACAGTTTTCCTTCATATGCACCTTTTCAAGAGAACACCCCTTTCAGTGATAACCTGTCTTACAAAATGGTACTTGATAGGTATATGCTTAGATTTACTATGATAGGCTGGATTCTTAGCCAAATGAATTGCACTTTGACTATCACAAAATAACTTGATGTTGTCATGTAACCTACCAAACTCACCAATCAAACCTTTCAACCAAACCGCTTCTTTGCAAGCATGCGAAGTAGCTATGTATTCTGCTTCAGTAGTGGATAAAGCAACAATATTTTGTAGCTTTGACATCCAGCTAATAGCTCCACTTGCAAGAGTAAATACATACCCTGAAGTTGACCTTCTCTTATCCATATCACCTGCAAAATCGGAATCAACATATCCACAAACAAATTCACTACTTCTGTTATAACTGATACAATAATCACTTGTGCCTCTCAAATACCGAAGCACCCATTTCACTGCTGACCAGTGTTCTTTTCCTGGATTTGCCATATACTTGCTGACAACCCCAACTGCATGTGAAATATCTAGTCGAGTACAAACCAACGCATACATTAAACAACCTACTACATTGCCATATGGAATTCAAGACATATATTCCTTTTCTTCATTAGTATTAGGACATAAACTTGAAGAAAGCTTAAAATGGGAAGCTAAAGGGACTGAAACAGGCTTCACATTGTTCATACCAAACCTCAAGAGTATTTTCTCAATATGCTTTTGTTGTGATAGCCACAACTTACCATTGCTCTTGTCTCGGAAAATTTCCATGCCCAAAATTTGTCTTGTTGCTCCTAGATCTTTCATATCAAATGTCCTAGCCATCTGAGCCTTTAACCTGGTGATCTATATTATGCTTTTGCTTGCTAAAAGCATATCGTCAACGTATAACACTAAGATAATGAACATGCCATTACTTAATTTCTTAAAGTAAACACAATGATCATATTCACTTCTTATATAATTTTGACTCAACATGAAAGAATCAAATTTCTTGTACTATTGTCGAGGCGATTGCTTCAGACCATACAATGATTTCTTGAGCCTGTAGACAAATTTCTTGTTGTGATCTTGAACAAACCCTTCCAGTTGTTCCATGTAAATCTCCTCATCTAAATCTCCATGTAAAAATGCAGTTTTAACATCTAGTTGCTGTAATTCTAAATCAAGTAAGGCAACTAATGATAATACAATTCGAATTGAAACAATTTTTACAACTGGTGAAAATATCTCATGAAAATCAATGCCTGCTTTCTGAGAAAAACCTTTCGCGACCAGCCTTGCTTTGTACCTGTCCTTTGAGCGATCAACACCCCTTTTCAATTTGTACACCCATTTACATCCCACAGTTTTTCTATCTTTAGGAAGTTCTACCAGATCCCATGTGTCATTCTTGTCTAATTCCATCATCTCGTCCTTCATAGCTTCTTTCCACTCTTCACTTTTAGAACCTTCTACAGCTTCCTGATAGCACAAAGGTTCATCATCGTTAGCGGTTAAAGCAACTGAAGTAACATAATCATCATACCTTCTAGGAGGACGTTTAATTCTCGTGGACCTCCTTAAAGACGTTTCTGGTACTTCCACAATTTGTTGATTATTATCTGTAGGAACTTCTTCATGATCTACATCTGAAACATGTTCATGATCTACATCTGAAACTTGTTCATGATCTACACCTGAAACTTGTTCATGACTAGCATCTGAACCATGTTCATCTTGATCATTATTAGTATTTGAACTGGTTTCAAACTGAATGTGTTGAAGCTTAGATACATTATCCTGTTTCAATTTATCATCTATATCTGAACTTTCAAGTGAGGATTCATTAAATTTAACATCTCTGTTAATGATGATCTTGTGAGTAGTAGGATCCCACAATATGTATCCCTTATTCCCATCACCATATCCAACAAAGATATATCTTTTTGATTTAGGATCTAATTTAGAACGCTGATGTTTTGGAACTAGAGCATATGCATCACAACCAAAAACTTTCAATTTAGAATAATCACAAGGATGACATTTCCATACCTCTTGAGGAATTTTGCATCCTATTGCAGTTGATGGTGATCGATTTATCAAATAGCAAGCTATAGCAACCGCTTATGTCCACAATTCCTTCTGCAAATTGGCGTTACTCAGCATACTTCTTGCTCTCTCTAAAAGAGTCATGTTCGTGCGTTCAGCAACTCCATTTTGTTGAGGAGTATACACAGTGGTTTTATGTCTTTCGATCCTAGCTTCCTTGCAATAATTATCAAATTCCTTTGAAGTAAACTCACCACCATTGTCAATTCTTAGACATTTAATAGTTCTTCCAATGATGTTTTCAACTAATGCTCTAAACTGTTTGAAAACTGTAAACACATCAGACTTCTTCTTTAACATGTAGACCCACACTTTTCTAGAGAAATCATCAATAAAAGATACAAAATATGATGAACCTCCATATGAGGTTATAGGAGATGGACCCCAAACATCAGAATGGATATAATCAAGGATTCCCTTACTAGTATGTTTTCCAGTTTGAAACTTCTGCTTGCTTTGTTTCTCAAACAGACAATGTTTGCAGAAATCTAACTTAACAGACTTTAAATTAGGAAGTAACTTACAATCAGATAAAATCTTTAAACCTATTTCACTCATATGGCCCAACCTTTGATGCCATAAACGAATAGAATTACTGTCGTTTTCAGACACTGTAGAAACATGATCTGACTCTGTTCTTCCTTCTAAGTGAAAAAGATTTCCAACCTTCTTTGCTTTCATTACTAGTAAAATTCCTTTATAAACTTTCATTACTCCACCTTGAATAAAGGTTTTATATCCATTAATGTCTAGTACTCCTAATGAAATGAGATTTTTCCTTAGTTCAGGTCCATGTCTTACATCAGTTAAAATTTTATTTGTCCCATCAAACATTTTAAGCTGAATGGTTCCAATTCCCACAATGTTACATGTGACATCATTTCCCATGTAAACTACTCCATCATTGATTGGTTTATATGTTTTAAACCATTTCCTATGACTACACATGTGATTTTATGCACCAGAATCTAACAGCCAATGTTGATCATGACTAAACAAATCAACTGATAACACTTCATCACTCATACCTGTCTTGGATGCCAAACCTGTACTTGTCGTGTTTGCTTCTTTCTTCTCTATTGAAGAGTCTTCTTTGGATGCTTGCTGTCTCTTCCAACATTCCTTCTTCAAATGTCCCGATTTGCCACAAAACCAACACTTTACCTTACTCTTCTTCCCTTTCGATTTTGAACGCAAGTCGTTGTTCTTACCGGAGCATCTTTCTCTAGAACGACCTCTAGCCATCATTGCTTCTGATGTAGAGGTTTCGGAATTTGACCTCTTCCTTGTCTCTTCAGACAAAAAAGCTCCAACAACATCATCAAATTCAAGGGTTTCTGATATACTTAGACTTATAGAAGTAACAAAATGATCCCATGACTCGGGAAACGAGCATAATAAAGTTATAGCTTTATCTTCTTATTCAAATTTTACTTCTATACTTTCTAATTGCACCAGGAGAGTATTAAAGACATTCAAATGATCAGTAATAGTTGTACCTTCCTTCATGCGTAGACTGTACAATTGTCACTTTAGAATAATCCTATTGTTTAAGTATTTTGTCATGTACATCTTCTCAAGCTTTGTCCACAAACCAGTAGCATTTTTCTCTGACACGATGTTAAACAAAACATCATCCGCAAAACACAGTCGAATACCGCTCAGAGCTCTTCCATCCAAGTCATTCCATTCATCATCTGTCATGGTGTAAGGCTGCTTCGATTTTCCCAACAGTGCCTTCGCCACGCCTTGTTGCACAAGTAGATCATGCATCTTCACTTTCCAGATTTCGAAGTTATTTTTTCCATTGAACTTCTCGAACTCAAAACGAGCACTTTGAGTTTTTTCCATGTTGTAACAAACAGAATCTCCAATTCCAAATTAAAAAATACCTTTTATTTATATTATAAAATGCCTCTGTCGTACCGTGTAATTGCAATTTGAAAAGAAAAAACAAAAAATTGCAGGTTTACCAGAAGGAAAAACTGCCTGGCGCTCCTCGACGGCAGAAAACCCGCGCCTGAAACAAAATAAACTGCCTGACGCTTCCTTGACAGCAGAAGGTCCGTGCCAAAGACAAAAATGGTATAAGTCACAAAATTGGCACGAGTATACCTGTCGTTTCCGCGCCAATATCCCTTTCTGGCGTGTTGGCGCGCTGGTGCGACTGTTCCTGGAACTTCCGCGCCAATTGGCGTAACTGTTACTGAATAAACCACGCCAGCCCTTCTTTAGCTCGAAAATTGGCATTGTTGTTCCAGCCAAAACCGCGCCAACCAAAAAAACTTCACTTTCCGCGTCTCTGTCACACGTACCAGCTCCACAACCAGAGACCTATAGGTTATGGGCCCTCCACGCTTCCGTTGTGCCGCTCTGATACCAATTGTTAGACCAAACAATGCGCAGAGGAAATAAAAATAAACATACATACACAGCACATACAAAATCACAAAACCATAACACATATTTTAACGTGGTTCACCCAACCAATCTGGGTTACATCCACCAGAACAGAGGCATCGGCAATCTTATTATTCAACAGGAGATTACAACAATTTTAATTCTTCACACATACTCTCAGCTCACCCTATTTTCTCTACACTCACTCATAATCCTCTACGGGATTACATTTCTTATAGTTGGAGTATAAAACTGAATCATAAATTCCCTCACAACAAATATAGGATGCATTAACTCCTCCTCAAAAAATATTGGAGCTAATATAGCAACTAATCCTATTGTTGTCACATACATGAGATTTTTTCCAAAATTAATTAAATAGAAAATCTCAACAAGAGTTTGATCTGGAATTCGTAAATCCAAATCAAAGAATTCTCTAGTATTCGCGAAGTTACTATGTGACTTCCCATCGTCATCCAACGATTCAACATCCAAAGCATCAATCGTGGATGAATCTTTGTTTCTGATATCGTCGAGCGATCCATGGTATGGAGATATAATCATCTATCTCCAAACCCAAACATACAGGCCTAATACCTCTTGCTCAGAACAACGACGTACTCGATACCAAGCAAAAGACTTAATGATCGTCGGTGATACACTTTACCGTCGTGGTATCGATACATTTCTGCGAAGGTGCCTCACCCATGAGGAGGACGAAAAAGTCCTGAATGATTGTCATTCAAGCGCGTGTGGGGGGCATCAATCTGGTTACGCTGCAGCACAAAAGATTTTACGAGCAGGTTACTTCTGGCCAACAATGTTCAAGGATTGCATAACCGCAATCAGAAGTTGCCATGCTTGTCAAATCTTCAACCGCAAAACCAGAATACCACCCACACCTCTGCATCTAGTAGTTTTTGTTGGGCCATTCGCCAAATGGGGCATAGATTTCATGACATGTAACCCCACCTCGGCCGAGGGGCATGGGTATATCATAGTTGCAGTTGACTATTTTACGAAATGGGCCGAGGCAATGCCTACATTAAACGACAACGGAAAAACGGCTACTCTCTTCTTTTTCAATCATGTAGTTTCTAGATTCGGTATTCCACAAGCTATAGTCACAGATCATGGATCGCATTTCCGCAATGACATGATGGTCAAATTGGCTGCCAAATTAGGACTGTCCCACGATAGTTCTACTCCATATTATCCACAAGCTAATGGACAAGTTGAGGCCATCAACAAAGTCCTGAAGCGCATGCTGCAAAGGATGATTGGAGTCCACAAACAGAGTTGGAACCTAATCTTGTACTCAGTCTTGTGGGCATATAGGACATCGGTGAGAAATGCAACCATATTTACACCCTTTCAGCTGGTGTATGGCCTGGAAGTAGTCTTACCGATTGAGTGTGAGATTTCATCTCTCAAGCTCGCAATCGACCTTCTCCCCGGAACTTCAGAGAAAGAGGCTCGTTTCTTGGAACTAATCCAATTGGATGAAACTCTTCGTGACGCCGCCTTGGCTAACGAAGCTCATAAGAAACAAGTTAAGGCACAATTTGACAAAAATTTCAAACCCCGTGTCTTCTCAGAAGGTGACCTGGTCTTACTTTACGATCAGGAATCCGATAAATTGGGAGCAGGTAAGTTCCAATCATTGTGTATGGGTCCCTACATTGTTAAGCGAATATTAGTAAAAGGGGCCTACGAGCTAGTAGATTACGATGGGATTCCACTGTCGCAACCCCAAAACAGGTTGTACCTTAAGCATTACTACGCTTGACTAAGTGTAGTAATCACTTTATATGCTTTTGTTACGTTTTTTGTTTTCATCAAGAGTGATCGTTTTGGTTAGGTAATCCACTTTTGCATTTGTTGCAGATGTTTAACCTATTGGAATCATTTGTTGGATATGCCGACGGAGCTAGTCGTAGTATGCGGAACCTATCTTCTGCAGCCTGGGCCATTTTTTATCCAAGCGGTGAGTTAGTGAGTTTCAGAGGGGTATGTATTGGTCGGTCAATGAACAACATCGCTGAGTATAGCACATTGATAGAGCTTTTCTCTGATGCCATCGCACATGGCATACGCCGACTTGTTGTCAGGTTAGACTCATAACTCGTCATCCTACAGCTTACTGGCATCGATTCTATTCGGAATCTAGCTATCTATCGTATGTTCCTAAGGGTCAGGATTTTGGAAAGAGAGTTTGATTCTATTCAATATCAACACATTTCTAGAAACTTAAACACATTAACTGATTCATTAGCAAATTATGTGTTAGATAGACATTTGCAACATTTATAAAAGAAAGCATTTCAATCAACATTTTCATCAGGATCATATAACTTAACCAAAATAAAGCTCTGAATATCAAAAATATATATAACTATTTCTAGTTTTTCCAAAATGTTCTGTGTCTAGGAAAAAATTGGTCATACGACCCAAAAACTCAAAAATGCAAGAAAAGCACCCTAGACTAATGGTGTTGGTGATAACAAGTCATCGCCTGTGCGATCATACGTAAGATCCTAGTCCATCGACTCGGCACGCCAATAGTATGGCGTTGTAATCTCAGAGATAACTCATCGGTCCTCACATCCTGAATACAAAGGGTGAGACCCTCGATCTGATCCTACAATACTGCAAGGGTCTCGGCTATGTCCAGATCACGAAGGATAGCCCTCCCTACAACCTCTCCTGCTGGAACGGCAACTGCTACTCTTGGGTGCACTGCTGGTCGCACTGGTCCAATGTCTACATGAATATATGGGTTTGATGAGTATTGATAACATTTAAAAAAAAACAAGAACATTATAAAAGAAATAAACAGAGATATGGTCAGATCTTGTACCTATAACACCCCACTGCTCGCCAGCCGGTAGCACCAAATCTGGATCACCCCGGAAATCCATCCCAGCATACAGATACTCAGCAAATACCATCTGCTGACAGTTAAACCACTCAAAGAAGGCATCAGAGAATGAAACCTACGATTGACCAACATGTCTGGCCATAAGATCAACCCATCTCTACATCCGTGGTTCTATCGATGCTGGCACTCTGAGTGAAATGTACTGTGGCTGCATCAGTGGGATTTTGTCCAAGGTGAAAGCCGTCAGAATAGAACCATAACCAAAGTTCTTGGATCTTCCGTTCTTCACCTTAGTAAGCTACTATTTTATCACCGGAAGTACTGCATCACACCAGTTGAATACCTTTGGTTCAAGGCATTCTAGAGCATACTACATATAGGACCTGTTGGCCAAATGAAGAAATGCGCTACCAGCCAATCTAGCAAAGGTGAATAAGATAGTCCTCAAGGACTGGTCAGTGACATCTCGAATACTGATCTTGCCGTCCCTACTCGGCTGAGACCCATCTCTACAGAACCGACGAATATAATCCCTCACGGATTCACCACCACAGGCGGATCCCGATAGTGAGACAGGAGCACCACGCCTCGATAAACCGGTCAAGAAGTAGATATCCTCAATTGTCAAAGGGATGGATTTACCTCGAATTCGGAACACTTGGTTGGACTGATCCCATGCATCAATAAAATATTGCAACAAATTGATTTGTTGCCTCATGCTAGATATACGGAATAATTTGAGCAAGCCACAGTTTCGCAATTCAGTGACCGTACCCGGATCATGTAAGGCAATCATATCCTCTTCTTCATTCTCGTGTTCATGCCATGTAACAACCATCTTGATCTGATGAATCTCTGAAAAACAAACAAGAGAAGGATTAGGATCCTGATTTGGGCAAAAACAGGCAAAATTTCCATGAAAAATCAGTGCATAAACTTTCCTCCTTGCGCCCATCGCACCCTAGCTATGTACTAGGTGGGATGCATACTAACTGGCCAATGGCCAACTCAGTATGCATCGCACCTTTCGATGTGTACTAAGTGCGATGGGGAGAGAACGAACTGTTCAAACCCCAGAGGCCCAAAAAAATAGGAAAACATGCTCAGAATCAGAAAAGGAAAGAATGCAATTGAAGAGCTCAGGGTTAGCTCCTACCTGGTCCAGACAGCGTCGAAAATAGTCCATATAATCTCCCAAAATCAGCTAATGAAAATCGAGGGGGGAAACGCCTCTAGAGCTCCAACAATCCCAAATTTCAATGAAATGGTAAAAATGAGAGGTAAAAACTACTTTTATGTTACCGTTCACGTAATTCAAGTAAGGTATTGGTTTTTTTTAACTCATTTTTCAAGCATGTATTTACGTTTCTAATTAGTTTGATGGAGCAATTGAACAAGAAGTATGACCATCAAGAGAACATAACGTTAATGGTGAAATCAACATCTCTGACTATTATCACAAGCAGGTTTACGCAAAGTTCAAACTCGTTAAAAAATAAACCTAGCAATGAACATATGTTCCCCTAGAGTTCAAGCTCATTAAAAAATGAACCCACCTTTGGTAAATAACCTTTGTGATTGCATAGCTATCAGCTTTTGAACCTTGGTCATGTTCTTACCGTCACCTCCACTCTTTTTTAGCTGACCATACCCCTCCACTTGATTGTTTACCCTTTTGACGAATAGCTGCGACGAGTGATTCTATTAGCCACCTTCTTTACACTGTCGTGATTGAAAAGTTCCAAAACTTACCTGGAACCAGCTGCTACCCGAAAACATCACTCGTTTCTCAAAAAATGAGTCTCCTTTAAGCTTTTTTAAGACTTGTAAAATATGAAAAGATTTCCGAGCAAATTGGCCTCTCCATCTTGTTAAAGTGATTGGAAGTGCTAACCCTCCTCTATATTTTAATATTTTTAGACCTGAGGGATCATTACACAAAAATATCGAGCGCTTGTCTTTTTCGGCTCGCTAAAGTGATCAGAAAAGTCATCCCTTTTGTATTATTTTATACTTTTTTAGACTTAAGGGATTATACTATGAAAAAGGACTACTGGAGTTTCCTTTGCGTGTCTTTTCAGACTCTCTAAAACTGAAAAGGACCGAGTTATCTTTGTCGTTAAACTCGTTAAAACAATAGCGAAAAACTTGTCCATACGGACAAGAGCGAGTTTCACTGTCGCTGGGCTCGCTAAAACATAGCGACAGGTTTGCCCGAAGGGAAACTTATAGAACAAGCATATGTTATCCTCCTCAAGCTTGAAAAAAATAAAGAGGTACTGGTCAGCAATTACTGGGGAAAATGGGAAGAAAATTTGAAGAACTTCATTGGTAGCAGGTCGCTCTTGAACATGACACTTTCACTCCATCACCATGATTGATTCGGGTTGGGTTATTCCGTTCACCGGTCATATCACCATTGGTCCTCCATACCATGCATTTTGGGGTTAATGCTACCAATCCATTCCAGTGTCGCCGATATGTTCAAGAGAAGTCGCTCAGAGAATTCACCAACCCAGCTAACGCCTCATCCGCTACAATACCTTAACGCTCCATTCTTTCATGACCGCCACCCTGAACCTTGTATCATCAGATCATTTTCACCTCCACAAAACCATTTGCTCTGTTTCATGTCGTAGATGTGGGATTCATCAAGGCCCTCCTACGGAGGGTCACTTCTTGTTTACATCAGCTCATTATCCAAGAAGTTGACTTCGGAACAACCCTTTCAATACTTTGAAGCTTACATGCCTCAATAGCAAGTTTCTCACTTCCAACGACAGGTTTACATCAATGGCCTTCGACCGAAAGATTTTGCGTGGTGTTCGACATCGACTCATGTATTCACACCATGTGAATTGTACTGCAGCACCTTGAGGGTCATCATCATTATTGGTGATTCCTCTCGCACCTGTTAACAGCTTACATCATTGGCTGGTAATTAGGTGATGTCTTTCCATGTTCAACATCAGAACATCTTTCCACATGGATTGACTTGTACTTCAGGTGAATATTGAATGAGTTTGAAGACCTTGGATCTAGTTTCATCCATCCGGGCTACGATATATTCAGGAAAATAAAGACATCAAATGTACATCTTAGCTGCACAGATAATCATCCAAGCTAAGGGATGATGGCTCTACCAGAATCATCAGTTTGCCACACAGAGGGTTGTCTGTCCTATGTACATGGAAATGAATTTATAAAGATGAGCATGGGAATGCCCACCTCAGCTAGATCATGAAAATATTATGAAGATAATGTATTGTATTGTATCTTATTACAAGTCACCTTCCAGTTCGAAAAACCTCGGATCCTCATAAAGCATTTCACCCGACATCAGAAAATTTACGACCTCATGCTTTAGGGGGAAACTGTTATAGACATATATGGGCACTGCAACCCTAATCGCATATGTTAATAAACCAAGGGCTCTCAAACCCCTAAAAGTTTTGTTTCATACCCTAAAGGATCAAGGTCAACTGATTACATCATTTCCCAGAAGTTCTCCCTGAAAAACTACTTAGAACTAGTCAAAACTGGACCATACATACTGCTCCATGCTGAGGGTGTGATGCATCTCACCTGTTGCACACAAAGGGTGCGATGCATACTAAAAATCTCTTCTGTAGGGTGTGATGAACGAGAGCAGACAAATGGAAGAGGCGGTTTGCTAGGTGGAAACTCAAAGAATCTTCTAGAAACTGCTTATATGACACTTGCCTCTCTGAATTCACCCAAGGATGAGTAAGAGATCATGAAATCTCCAAGTGGAACCAAGAACTATCAGTGAAATGACACTAATCAAAATCCCAGAAGCTGACTCACTCCCCTGCAAACATCTATATATGGATCCCTCATCCTAGAGATCCAAAGGCTGGAGTTTTGCAATTTGTAAGGAAGTGTTGTTGGTTTCTCTTTGAGACATTGTATTGTTGGGTGATCTAGCTTTTCATGAGGTGAAGAGGGCTTTCATGCTGGGAGGATGGCACTGGATCAGACAGTTGGGTTGTAATCCTCTCTTCTACTACTTCTATCAATAAAGCTATTTGAGTTTTCCTCCATATACTTGTATATTTCTGAACCTTGTATTTGTGTATGCATTTGTATGGTTAATGTACATCTGATTCTACATTGTTTATGGTTATAGATATCTATGCTTTTATGGTATTTTGTTTCTTTGACTCTACAAGTGTTCTTTGAAGCGGGACAAGTGAGAAAGGAGTGGCGAAGCTCTATCAAAGGAGAGAGGAAATAAGCAAGGAGCCAAGCGAAAGACTGAGGTTGGTACTCTCTGCTTCTCTCTCATCTATCTCTCATAAAGGAAAACACAAGTTACTTTAAATTGTTTGTTTCCAAGATAGCTACCCGTCTTAGTGGAACTAGCAGCTCTGAATGGACACTAGTTTTCCTGATAACAGTATCAAAGGCCCTTTATTGAATGAGTGTGCCAGAACCCATAGAGATGAAAATGAAATTACATGAAATGCTTAATAAAGGATAAATATAACCTAGCCTGTCACTGTGGGGTGCACTAATCCTCTTTGTTAAGAAGAAGGACAAAATATTTAGACTATTGCATCGATTACCATCAACTAAACAAGTTGGCCTTTAAAAACAAGTACCCTCTTCCAAGGATTATGACTTATTTAATCAAGTTAAAGGAGAAATAGTATTTTTAAAGATAAACCTCAAATCTGGATATCACCAGTTGGGGATTAAGGAAGAAGACATTCCAAAGACAACCTTCTGAACTCGATATGGGCATTATGATTTTACAGTTTTACCCTTTGGGCTCACAAGCGCCTCTACTATATTTATTTGTTTAATGAATAGCGTGTTTAATAAGTTTTTAGACAAGTTTGTGTTGCTTTTCATAGATGACATACTGGTATATTTTAAGATGATGGATGAGAACAAACAACACTTGGAAATAGTGTTGCAAACTCTATGTGACCACCAGTTATATGCAAAATTCAATAAGTGTGAATTCTACCAAGATAAGATACAATATCTTGGTCATGTTATATGTAAACAAGGTATAGCAGTAGACCCAAAGTAAGTAAAATCTATACTTGACTGGCCAATTTCAAAGAACGGGGTAGACATAATGTCATTTATGGGTATAACCAGGTATTAGCACATGTTTATAGAAGGGTTTTCAAGAATATTCCACCCCATAAATTCCTTTAAAAATAAAGGAGTAAATTTCAAGTGGACCCTAAAGTGCAAGGAAAAAAAAATATTAAAACAATTGTTAACAGTAGAACCCATTTTATTAATAGAAGACCGAAATAAAGAATTTATTGTGTGCACTTATGCCTGTTCTGGAGGTCTTGGAGGGGTATTAATACAAGAATGACATGTAAGTGCATATAAATCCCACAAATTAAAAGAGCATGAGAAAAACTATGTAGTATATGATTTGGAGTTAGCAGTTGTTATCCACACCCTTAAGATGTGGAGGCATTATTTAATGGGTAATAAATTCACTCTAATAACAAACCATATTAATTTGAAATGTTTTTTCATCCAACTCTACATGAATACTAGGCAAGCTAGGTGGATGGTGTTCTTAAGCAAGTACAATTTTGACATAAAACATATAAAGGGAAAATAAAATATGATGGTTGATGCTTTAAGAAGAAATTTGATACCATTGTGTGAGGTAGGGGTGAGTAAATTTGAAATAAATTTTTTTAAACAAGTAAAGAAGGTAGCAGTAAGTGATCAAAATTATATGATGATTTATGAAAAAGTGAGAAGAGAAAATACACAAGGAATTCATTTGGAATATGGAATTAACAAAGATGGATCGTTGGTATATAAAAAAATATTTTACATTCCAAATGAGCAATAAATTAAATAATTTATTCTAGTTGAATACTACAACAAACCATATGCAACACACTTGGGGTACCAAAAAATGATTTCTACACTTAAAAAGAAGTTTTATTGGCTCATAATGAAAAGGGAAGTTGTGGAATACCTAACAAGGTGTCATGAATGTCGATTGGTGAAGGAAAAACACCAACATCTAACAGGATTGTTGAATCTCCTGCCAATCCCGGAGTGGGAATGAGAGATGATATCCCTGGAATTTATTACTAGTTTCCCAAAACAATAAAAAAAATGATTCCATTATGGTAGTGCTATACAAACTAACTAATTTTTCTCACTTTATTCTTATACAATCCACCAATAAGGCTACACAAGTGGCAAATGTTTTTATGAGGGAAATGTTTTCGACTATATGGAATACCTAAGACACAAATATTAGATAGGGATGAAAATTTCACATCAAACTTTTGGAGATATTTGTTTGTTGGATTAGGAACACAATTAAATTTCGGTATTGTTTATCATCCACAAACAAATGGAAAAACATAGAGAGTTAATTAAGTTTTGGAAGACACGTTGTGTATGTATGTTATGCACCAACCCACTAAGTGGGAAGATTATCTGCACCTAGTGGAGTTTACCTATGATAATGGGTATCAGGCCTCACTTAGGATTGACATGTGGTACAATTCGAACTAGAAGGATAATTTCATTTCAAACCACAAAAATCTTAGACTTGAGGGATATTATTCTCTAGAATGAATCCATCGCCCAGGTTAAAGTGAAATTGAAGCTCTTTAGACCCGAGGAGGCTACTTGGGAGTTAGAGGATGAGAAGAGAAATAATTTCCATATGTTGTTTAAATGAATGTGCACATGAAAATACACGAGGATGGTGGATTTTTTTAGAGGGGGTGAGATGTAATACCCTTGGGGAACCCATTATATGACTTATTTTATTTTAATTTTTTATTAAAAAAGTAAATGACATGTGATGAATATTATAATATAAACATTAATTAGTAAATATTAAATTATGAAACTATAATAAGTTGTTAATGAGTCTCAAGAAAAAATTTAAAGGCTAACATGATAGGTTAGCCCCTAATTGTTAGGAAAAAAGTTGGAGTTGGTTGTGCCTAGTGAGGGAGAAATAAAATAGAGAAATACTCCTTCTGTCTATTTCTTCTAAGAGAAAAAGAGAAGAAACACAGATTGACAGTCCACAACAAAATATATATCACTGGATATAAATGGCATGGTGTGGAATCTGTGAAGTCGAGGATTTGTTGGAGATAAAGACAGTTCTTGAAAGAGAATTACTAGTGGGAGAGAAATACTGGTAGAACCATAGAAGTTAGAAAGATGTTGCTAAAGGTTCAAGAGGTACAAAGCTAGAGAATAAACTCTTATTGTGATACTATTCTTCCTGACAGTTTGGGGATAGGTCAGGGGGAACAAATGAATAATTAGTTCAAGGTCATCTGGAATATGGAGGCCTTTAGCTTTGCTCCAGAAAGGACTCAGATAAGTGTAGGTTAAAATTATTTATGCATATATGTGTCTAAGATTATAAGTAATTATAGAGAATAAATATTTCATATGGATTAACTGTGTGTTTGCAAGAGGATTTGTACTTAAAATATGTATTGGTATAGGAACATAGGTTTTTGGTAAAGAAAAGTATCTATAAATTTTTTGGTTGAAATAACTATGAAATTCTACAGGACAGACATGGAACGAGCAAGAAAGGAAGCAAATACCCTTGTGACATAGAATTGTTACAATAATAATTTAATTTGATTGCAAGTACTGAATAATGTTTATGTTATAGAAAATGATTTGTTGGAACTATTCATGTATAGGAAATAAATTTATAGTATGTTTGGTAGTTATATATTGTGAGGCAGAAGTAAAATGGCATACATGTTAGAAAGAAAATTGTTGGAGAGAAACCTACAAGAAAACTTTCAAACCTGGACGAGAATACTAGGACCAAGAGAGAAAGATAAGGGTTCCCCATTACAGAGATCCCATAAGTTTCCTTGGTCTAGTATAAGATTTTTTACTCAAGAATATGATAGGACTTTAAATGAAATATTGTTAAAAACTATGCACTGAACCATAAGTAGAAAAGACAAAAAAATCTACAGTTATTAATAGTGTATAAGTTTATAGTTATCAAAACATCATAAAGTATATATGTAACAACCCGAAATAACAACACGTAACTAATTAGATTAATCAAGTGATTTATAATCAACACGCAATTTATAAACTAGTTAACATTAAATTTCAAAATGTGAGGAGAGACAACTTACCTGTGGAATGCTAGTTGAATTATGCTAACTGCAACAAGGTTTTGGGGACGACTCTCCACCCAATCGTAGGCTCATTTGCACAAAATCTTGCTACAACTAGCCACCCCCGAGCCCTCAATCAACGTAATACTACCAGGGAATCCTTTGTCTCACAACACTATTCCCCCAAGAGAATGGATGATGGAATCATGGAATGATGGAATGCCTCTCATCTTCCTCCTCATCTATTAAATAGAGCAAACATTGGAGGGGAAACCACATGCACACACTCCATGTGTCAACATGAAACTTTACTGCTTTCTTGTTTTATTCTTTTGTTTTTACTTTTTGATAGCTTTACTAATTTTTACTACTTTCCTATTTTATTCTTATTTATATTTATTTACAGCATGTAATTAATTTATTATTTTATTATTATTTATTATTTATTTCCTATTACTATTTTTTTATTTATTGTTTATTATTTATTATATTATATTATTTATTATTGATTATTATTAAGGGACATTACATATATTTTGTTATTTATTACTTCATGTAACAGTCCCGACACCCTCTGATGAACTAGTATAACTAGCAGGCATCGAAAGTTTCACAACACTTTCGAAATCCCAAGGAATCTCTGTCCTTTTTCCCACTTTCAGAATCAGACATAAGCCTCCTCGGTCTATATCCTAGTCCAAGGCTAGCCCCAAGGCTCGCACCTGACTCAAACCTCATCTGCCCCCAAGGCCCTAAGGCAGGCATCTAGTAAAGTGCTCAATATTTTCGGGCATCTCACAAGGTTGGCCCACTCCCTCCATAACTCACTAAGGCGCACAACCGTAGGCATTGAAGTCCTTACACCCCTACCAGACTTCGGCATCCCAATACAATACTAGGCACTTAGCCTTCAATATTAGGCACTTGGCCTCCTCAAGATGGTCCCATAGCCCTTCAAGATCTATCCATCAAGAGCTATACAAGACAAAGGAACCACTGGCATATGTAGTGTTGATTGAGTTTGTCCCTAGCCCATATGGTGTTACTTATTCTCCCTCATGTGTATGGGCTCGCAAGAAATCATCAAATAAACCGGCCCTCTCGGCCCATTTGTGGAGTCCTGTCAATCATCACACCTCAACATGCAACCACTGCATTAGCTATACCATCATAGTATCATAGAAAATAATCCACATGCCAAGTCTTGCATGTCATCATGTAACATTCATCATTGTTAATTGCAACATTATGAATAATAACGAACTGCATGCTCATGCATGTCATAAATTTGTACATGCTTCACATCATGAAATACCATCATCATAAGTTATAACATCAACATATTTGCATCAAAGAAATATCATGTCTTCACATAATAAATGAACCACATGTCAATAAACCTCATATTATAGCATCATAATTCCTATGCCATGTTATGCATATCATATCCATCATGAGCATTCAACATTAAATACCTATCATCACGTAGTAAATGTATATGTCAATATACCTTGACATAACATCATAATGCCTATGCATATCATCATCATAATAAGAATACATCATCACTATTGTAACAACTATATAAATATGAACCACATGTGCATGATCACCCTCATACCATCATATCATGAAACATCATCAATATGAGAAACATCTCAATACTTATCAAATATAGAATAATGCTCTAGAAGCATTCTTATCATGATTCATCAGAAAAACCAATTTCATTTACTTTAGAAACATTCAACTATGAACTAAGATTATTCAACATCCATCTAGGATCTATGTTATCTCATCAGTGTTATTAGTGTTATGTTTTCATCAAGATACCAATTACTTTTTCAATAATCATTTCCACTTCTTTCAACTAGGAAGTTGACCATTTACACCATAGGTATAATCATCTAAGTACATCGTTAAATTTCACATGAGCCTCATCATCTTGAGTCTTAATCTCTTGTCATATATTCTTCCTTCCCCAAGGAAATTCTGGTGAAATTCATTGTTAAGATATTACTAGTTATACAATCATTTTTTTTTAAATCATCTATCTCACAATTAAAATCCCTTGGTTTTACATCCATTTACCCTTTGGCTTACTGATTCTAATACCGCTATAGGCAATTGCATATAAACACTAGGTCATCATGATTTAATTTTATATCATGCTTAATTTACTTGCATGAGGGTTTGTTGATCCATGTTGACTTATACATACATCACTTAACAATTATCATTTTCATCCACACAAAAAAAAAAAAAAAAAATCTTATCTCATCAAGTTCCTATCTCAATACCACTTGATTGCTTTATCGTAAATTCACCCTTCTTCAAGTTGGACAAGAGATTCTTGCTCATTAAATAGTATCTTTATTTTATATTTTGAAACAGTTGGAAACACTACTACCATCATTGTCCATGAAAAATTTAAATGTGTGGTGTTCTGTGGAAACAACCTCTTTTAACGCTATGGGAACAAAACTTGATAAGTTTCTCTATGTGAAGTCCTACTCATGAAACAATGAGTGCAAATCAGTCAAGTACAACCTCTATTAATTGACTCTCACTTCTTTTTTCAATACGTACACAATCCTTCTCAAGGTATCCTTATAAAAAATTTAGCAACATTTCTTTCCTATACTTCAACTATTATTTTTTTAATTTTTTTTTACCATTTAAACCTTTAAACATCTTCCTCGTTTATCATCACTGGTCATTATGAAAATTTTCAACTTCATATCTTCACACTTTTAAACTATGTAGATCATCACTATGACCATTACCAATCATGTTTCAAGGTCCACTCATTAATACCCTTTAAAAGAACTTTCTTCTTGATAGAACATCCCTTCATTTCCTCCTACCAGATATTCATAGATATATTTTTTTATTTTTCTCCTAGTCTTAATTTCCTAATATTCCATGTCTACTAGCTTCAAAAATGGAAACTTCTTCACTTCATTCTATTTTATTAAATTGACTTTAATTTCTCACCTCCAGTCATTATGGTTTCTTTTCCTCCTCTCTTAAAAACATAGCATTGATACACTTTGGAAATGTTGTTATTATTCCCCAACTTGGGTAATACCCTATAAATAAATTCATTAAGTGTAATCCGCTTATCATTTCCTGTTTTAAGACATCAACATAATAAAATTTCCTGATCATACATCTTTTTATCCATAACTCATGCATATAGTTTGTCACCTATGGAAAACTTTACAATGTGGCTCTCCCTGTTAGCACCTAAATCTACCTTAGGATGAAGAAGGCAAAAATTAGGGTAACCACAAACCACGCTCAGTCTCGTAGCTAACCCTACGAGAGCAGGAGAGGGCTCTCTCCGAGTCACACTCAGCGAATGGATAAGAAAAATAGTCTGAGATGACTTATGATACGATGTTTACCTTAGGCTAGTAAGTGAAAATGGATTTTGGAAAAAAAAATTGAAAGTGACTGAACTTCTGAGATGTATATGGGACTGGCGCTTAGCAAAGAAAAAAGAAATGAGAATGAAGGCACAGATTATTTCGTGAGGCAAGGTAGGCGGAAAGCGCAGCAATTTCAACTTAACGTGACACGGAATGGAAAGATCGCTGAAGATGGTGAAAAGGGCATGGTCGCATGAATCCTTTTCAACAGAAGAATAACACTGCACATGAAATTTTCCCACAGGCAGAGCAATATAAATTGAATTCTACCTAATCTCACTTAGACAATTTCACTGAAATGAAACATGAAATGAATTATGAAACATAACAAGATACATATGGAACATAAGAACACATTTTCTACACTCACAACCACAAGAATCTCATGAAATAGAGCCGCTGCCTTTCATTAACTCTCTATCAAAAAATACACAGTGCAGAAACAGAGTTTCTTTCCCACAGTCTCTCAGAAGTTACAAGCCAGCCAACCCTTTGCAAATAAAATGCATACAGTATATAGAATTTGGGGAGAAGAGATGGAATGCCCAGGGGTTGGGAATTTACTCAAATCATTTTGAAAAGGAGATGGAGATCCAACCATCAGCTACAGGTGCAGCGCTCTCAAGAGTGACATTTGATTGTGGTGACCCTTTGCATTCTTCGCCACTTGGATAGATGCCCACCTAGAGAGAAAACTCTTTAAAAGCCACCTTTGGTGCCAAAAAAACTGAAGATTGGATGACCGGGCCCACTTGGACAAGTCGCGACCCGAAATTTCACGAAACGGGAGCAAACTGGGCAAAATTTCCTCTGTGCGCCGTGCGCTTTTCTCTGCGCGTCGTGCTACTTTGGGGCCTGTTTTGGGGCACTTTCAGGTGTCCAAAATGTTCCCAAGTGGGCTTGTTGGAAAGCTTGGCCTGTCTACTTTCTAACTTCACTAGAATTTCTGAATTTGAAGCTAAGTTTCCCCTCCAAAAATTCATTCTCCCAAGACTGCTTTCTGTGTGTCCAAAAAGTGGCAGAGAGGCCATTTTTGGGTGTTTTTTGACCTTTAGGAGACCCAAAACTTATCAAAACTCTTGTCCTAGACACCAGTAGACGTATTTTTCGATGTTGAATCCAAATATGCAAGCTGTTTCTTCATTGGAGTCCTAAAATTTTAGCGATACGCACCCAGGGAGAAAATCCCTGTTTTTCGCCCAAAAAATTTCCCTGTGACCAAAATTTGCCCAAATTTTTTGAGATTTGAGCTGGGGGCTCTCTATGGAGTGCCATGTTGAGCCAAGGAAGCCTCAACCAAGATTCTAAACCTGTCTTTCTCTTTTTCCCGTTTTTCCCTTCTTGTGGCCTTCCTCAATTTTGCTTTCAAACTCCTTATTCAAGCTCTCAAACTCAAGTTTTGTGCCCTGTAATGACGAGCCATATGTCTCAGCAGTGCGTTGTCTTCGTCGGCCTTTTTCAACATGTTTTCCAGGTGCATGTTGACTCTCTCGAGAATAGACTCACGATCATCAATAACCTGTCGCTCCAATGAAGTGAATTCAATCCTCCTCTGTTGGGCAGTTAGGCAGTCCTCACGGATGTTCTGTAGCTCCATGATCACATGTTGGTCTTCCAGCTATTTTTTCCTCTGCTCCAAATACCTGATGTTCCATTTGGCCATCTCCAACTTGAGTGTCAAGGATTGAATCTCTGTCTCTTGCTCCTGGAAGATCTCTTTCAACTGTGCACTTTATGGATGTGTATCTGTATCATCATCATCACGAAGGAGAATGAGTCTGGTCTTTCGTTCACCTGGTGGCACACCTGAAGGCCCCTCCTCATGCTTGGGCTTCTTGCCCTTGTCATGTACATGTATTGCTGATGTAGGAAGCGAGGCCCCTTCCACCCTGGGTGGAGATAACACTCGCTTTGCTGCTGCAAACAAAGGCCTGGTGCCTTTCGGATAGCCTCGCTGATATGTGATGGAAAATGGCACCACCGTGATCTCATGGTGCTCATGTTGATGAGAAGGACCACCTATCTCATGTTTTGCCTCCGATACTACCTGTGGAGCGCTGAAGAAGTCACGGGAGATGAAGTCCTCCCAAGCAATGCCCTGCAATCCCAACTGATGGTCCACCAAAATCTGGATAAGAGCAAAGTGATAAACATTGTTGAGCTGCTACCGAGGGGTCTTGTGCTGCATGAACTTTCTCATCCTCTCTATGTTCCCGCAAATGAAAAATGGGAGGTTCATCATACGCACCCTAGTAAAGTGCATGAGCAACCTGATGTGATAGGCATAAAGGCGAGAAAACCTCCCCTCACAACTGAAGTATTTCATGATCAATCTCATGAGCGGAGCATAATCATCTCTCAGAAATCTGAATGGGAAAACTCTCGTGAGCTGACTCAAACAACTGGCCTTAATGTAAGGCTCATAAAGTTCCCTCTCCACCTTCATCTTCTTGTGCCACTTTTCTCCAAAATTTGGTATGCCTGTTGCCACTGATATGGTTTCAGGTGTCAATGTGAAAGTGACCCTTACCAAGATGATTGACCTCCCTGTAGGTGAAGTGCAAAAAGACGGGCCAACTCATGATGAATTCTGACATTTGCCACCCTCTGACAAAATTCGAAACATGCTAAGTGCTGGAAACAAGACATAGCGAGAGGGCATGCCTACAACTCAGTGAGGGTGTTTGGTTCATCCATGACATGTCTGCCACTCCTAGGTCTCCGGGGAGCCTGTTCCCCTGAAGCTGTGTCACTATGAGTTTCCCCCTCATAATCTGACGAAATTTCCGATGCCATTACTGATGTTTGTACCCTGAATTTCTTTGCTACCCTCTGAACCCACTGAACTAGTAGATGCTCTGCAAATCTATCACCAAGGGGACAATAAAATAGGGAGTATCAGGAGGGGAATGATGAAATAGGGATAGGGGTTTAAAGGGGAAATTTATCAGGGATTTGGGAGTGTTTGGGGTGTGGTTTTGATGGGGTAGGGTTAAGGCACTTTTGAGCTATATGAGTAAAGGGGACAAAGGGATAGGATTGCATTGTAGCTAGGGTAACCATTAGGGGAAAATGCTCCAGAGGAATTAGCTGACAGAGGTAGGGTAGGAGCATAATTGATAATCAAGTTACTGTAGCAAAACCCTAGCTATTTTTCCATTCTTTGTGCCATTTTGTGTTTGCTTAAAAAAAAATTGCCTTTCGAATTCATGGTCACCAAAACATGTTTTTCTTTGAGTTTAGGATCAGTGGTGAAAATATTTATGGGCATTTTTGCAATGTTGATAGCCAATTTACAAAAATTTGGGAGATTTGGTGCTTTTTTAGGCTCACAGGCCTGTGCGCCGCGCGCTTTGCCCAGTGCGCCGCGTGCCGGGTATGCGTCGCGCCAGTGGCAAATTTGCACTGTGGCCGGGCTCCCAGTGCGCCGCGCCACATTGTGTGTGCGCCGCGCGCGGTCAAACGACACAATTTGCTTGGAAAAATAGGGGATGGGTCTTAGTGGAGGTTTTTAAGGGGTTTTCTTAGGAGATATGGGGGATATGGAGGTGGAAACGATGAGGAGTGAGAGGAAAAGGAGAGGGGAAACAAAACCTTGGTGGATTCTTCAAATTTACAAACCCCCATTATCATTTTTGCTTTGAGGGTGATTGGCATGGATGGCCAATATGTTTTGGATCTCACTTGACGTCTTAGAAACAGCTAAACATTGACCAAATTGATTGGAGGAGAGGTGTTATAAAGCCTACCTCGTGATTTGATAGCTTTCGCAAAGATTTGAAATGGTTTGGCACTGTTTTGGGCCGCTGAACTGTGTGCGCCGCGCGCAATTCCCAGTGCGCCGCGCGCCTTATATGCGTCGCGCCCTTGCAAATTTTCCACTGCGGGCTGGCTGCCAGTGCGCCGCGCGCTGTGTGTGCATTGCGCTCCCTGGTGTATGCGCCGCGCTCTTTGAAACCGGCTCTCACTTACTCAAATTCTCACAATATCGACTTCACACCTTTGCAAATGTATTCTCCAAGTCATGCAAGAGCTCAATGCCATTTGATTTGGGTAAAACATGTATATATAGGCTTGAGAGAAACTGGTTTGATTTTTTCTTCCTTGAAACCCCCTTTCTAATGTTTTTTGTTTTGCACTTTTCATTGACTTTTAAAACACTCTGTTTTTCTTTTTTCTTTGAAATTTTGGCTCTCATGATGAAATTTTCGGTGTTTCTTTGCGGGGACTGTGTGACTGAGCCTCTGGCTTTCGAAATCCATGACTGCATCTGAAAATGTCAACTGTCGATTTTTGGAAAATTTTGTCATAGTTGACCTTGTTTGACTTTTCTTCAAAACAGAGTTTTGAAGAAGAGTCGATGTTTCTTGCGGTGATGATGAAGCTTTCTGCACTGTAGGTGTATAAGATCTTCCTCTGGCCTGCATGACTTGTTCTGGACATGTTTTTCAAGGACCAAACTGATGAATTTCTAGACCCAAACCATAAAAAATGACTCTGTCCTGAAATAGGACCAGACCTTGACTATCATGAATTCCATTGATTTTGGACCAAGACCTGAATCAGCAGAGGCCAGACATGAGGGGAAATGAGTAGCATGACTTTCTCCGTCAGATCATGGCATGTCCCTAGCGAAATGCAGCTGAGTGGATGGAGCGGGACACCTAAATTTGAAATGCAGAAAGAGCTTTGATCTCTAACGGAGGGCTGACCAGACCAACTCTAACACTCCCATTAGAGGGAAAAACTATTATAGATGTTGTCATGCACACAACTTATCTCCTCCAATTGATCAATTTTATTACGGATTTACTTCTTTAATCTATGTCATCATACCTTCCAGGTTCCTTCAAAATGACCTTCATTATTACCATGATTATTCAACTTCATTAGTTGATTGCCAATATTTTCTTCTTTATGTGCATCATCCTTAGATAGACCTTATAGTGATATCTTTAGAGTACCAAGTTATGATTATACCAAATTCTTCCATTATGTTCTAAAATAGTTTGCCTCTTCTTATTGATTTTGTACCCTTGTTGTGACACTTCCTCTCAACCACTTTAAGTATCTATTTAGCACCCCTTTTTTTTCAACCGGTGCGGCAATAAATATGGGTAATAAAAATCATAATTTTGTAAAAATCAATTACCATATTCTAATAATGAAAACTAAAAACGACTCAATGCTACATGTAATGTGATAGGAGGAGCGCAGAGGAGCGGAAAACTGTGAAGGTTGCAGAGAGTCACAGAGGTTAATCTTCATGGAGGCACGCAAAGGAAGGAGCTCCACTCCCTCCTACAAGGATGCAGTTGCCAGTAGAGGCAAGAAGCCTCTAGAGAATGACAGAGGTACAGAAGAGGATAGGCGCGGGACCCCGAATGAGGAGACAGGAGGAATCAGAACCAAGAAGAAAAAGGATGCAAAAGACAAGGAGGAAGAAGACAAAACACAAGAAGCAAAAGACAAAAAAAGGGACCATGCAAACCCAAGGCGGAAATTGCTCCCAGGGTAGTCTTAAATGATCCAGCTCTGCAGGTGCACAGGGATCACATGAGGACTTATGCCATCATCTGCAAATTCATGGGCCTATGGCCCACTGAAAAAGCTCTACAAACTTGGATCAAATATCACTGGAAACCTAAAGGGAGCATTGACCTACATCTTGGGTCAAACGGGTTCTTTAGGGTAGTATTCACCAACATTGAGGACAAAGACAGAGTGTTTGAAGGAGGGCCCTACTTCTATGCAGCAGCTGGCCTCTACATGCGGCCATGGATGATGAATTTTGTCTCGGAGCGCGAAACTTTTACCTCTGTACCAGTCTGGGTAAGGCTCTATTCTTTACCTCTTGATTATTGGCAAATAGAATTGCTAACGGCTATAGGCAACAAATTAGGGAGGTTTGTCAAAGCCTCTGAAGCCACTAGAAGAGGAAAATATACTTCCTTCACAAGGATATGTGTGGAAATGGATCTATCTGGAGCCCTTCCAGATGAGGTTATCTTGGAAGTTTATGATGAAGAATGGGTGCAAGCAGTAGACTATGAACATATTCCATTCAGATGTCGTAAATGTCATGAACATGGGCACCTTTTCAGAGACTGCCCCCTCAGTAAAGCAGAAAACAAGGGTAAAGTTAACACAGTTAAGGATAATGACAGTTTTCGCAAAGTGGTAAACAAAGGAAAAGGAAGCAAAAGAGGGCCAAAGCAACATCCAAATGAAGGGCAAAAGGTCAGCCAAAACAAGTTCCAAGTTCTTGAGGAAGAAGAAGAGAATGTGAAAGAAGATCAAGCAATGGAAGAGAATACAGAAGAAAATGAGGAAAATGATATACATAAACAAAATAAGGAAAATGAAAATCATAACAAAGCCATGATGACCGATACAGAGCTGGAGATGGACCCGGAAATGACCCAAAGTGAAATGGAACTGGAGGATCAGGAGCTTCAAGAGATTCTTGACAAAGAACGCCTGGATCTAGAAGGGTTCTTAATCCAAGGAGCTAAGGAAGGGGTAGATTCGGTGCCTCAAGAAGAGCTCAATAGAATAAAACAGTTGTTTTTATGGAAAACTCAGGCCAAGGGATTTGAAAAGGAAAAAAGCAGCATCAAGCAAGATAATAAAGGTGTAAAAACGATGAAAACAACCCCTGGACTAGTAATCAGAAATCCCAAAAAGAGAAAAAAAAATAGAATGAACTCTTGATGGAGTGTGGAAAGTTGATGATAGACTCGGGTAAGATGAAAGATCTTGCCAGCTACTCCTTTACAAATCTTTAATTATGAAGTTCATATCTTGGAATATTAGGGGTTTAGGCAGTAAAAGAAAACAGAGAATGCTTAGTAATAGAATGAAACAAGCAGAGCCGGATATAATCTTCATCCAGGAAACAAAATGTTCCATTCAAAAATTAAGACAAATTCATAGCAAATGGCTCAATAGATTCGAGTATCTAGAAGTTAAAGCAGAAAACACAGCAGGAGGTATCCTCATTCTTTGGAACCCCCAAAAAATTGGGATAATAGATGCAGAGGCATCAAGGAATTATTTATCATTCGTTATTCAACCTGTAGGAGATATGGATAACTATCTGGTTACGAATGTTTATGGTCCCAAAAGATCAGAGGAGAAACTCAAGTTTCCGGACTCCCTGGGGGAACTCAGGAACAGACATGCAGTAATTCCTTGGATCATGGGGGGAGATTTCAACATGATCAAATCCCTTTTGGAAAAAAGAGGGGGAACCAGAGCTCTAAGTAAAGACTCTATTGCATTTCAAACCTTTACAGATGATATGAATCTTGTTGACACAGAAACGAGCAATGGCCTTTTCACTTGGAATAATAAAATAGCAGGAGAGGCTCAAGTCACCTCCAAATTAGATGGATTCATTATCTCTGAAGACCTCATGCTTATAGATAAAGAAATAACAGTGAGAGTTCTTCCTTTTGGAGGCTCAGATCATTGGCCAGTTCAACTGGATATCAAGGGCATAGGTACTCCTAGGAACAAACCTTTCCGATTTGAGAATATATGGCTTTCTCACCCAGATTTCATCAGCAATATTGAAAAATGGTGGTCAGAAGATTTGCAGATTCAAGGAACAAATATGTTCCTTTTGCATAAAAGATTGAAGCATATCAAACTTAGGCTTAAAGAATGGAATAAGAGTGATTTTGGTAATATTTTTGTGGACAAAAAAATCGGTGGAAATCAAAATGCAGATACTCAATCAAGCTCTAATAACGGAAGGCTTTGATAAAGACAAGAGTGATCAAGTAGACAGACATCATCAAGAATGGGAAAATTTGAGCAAACAAGAGGAAATATTTTGGAGGCAAAAGTCAAGAATCCAATGGCTGAAAGAAGGAGAGCACAACACCAAATTCTTTCACAGATCTACCATGGCCAATAGATCTCACAATAGAATCTCCTCGATCAAGGATAAGGATGGGAGGCTTCATACTTCCCATGAGGAGATAGACTCGGTTTTGGTTCAGCACTTCCGTGATATCACCCAAGAAAACAATTCAGATAGAGAGCAGTCCATCAAGGAAATTACCAACAACATCCCTAAGCTAGTGTCCAGAGAGGATAATTTCAATCTCAATAGGCCAGTAATGGAAGAGGAAGTCTGTGAGGTCCTCAAAGAAATGCAGAAAGGCAAAGCACCAGGCCCAGATGGTTTTAATGTGGATTTTTTCAAAGTCTACTAGAATATTGTTAAACAAGATATCTTGAAGGTTGTAGAGGATTCCAGGTTGAACAAAACTATGCTGAAAGCTCTCAATACCTCCTTCATCTCCCTTATCCCTAAAAAAGACCTTGCTCAAACTCCTGACAAATATAGACCCATAGCTTTATGCAATGTGGTTTACAAGATCATATCCAAGGTAGTAGCCAACAGGCTCAAACCTCTACTTCCTTCATTGGTCTCAGGGGAACAATTTGGTTATATGGAAGGTAGACAAATTCTAAATAACATTATTCAAGCTCACGAGGTGGTTCACTCGCTGACAAGCAAGAGGCAGGCGGGAATGATCATGCAACTAGACATTCCCAAAGCTTATGACAAGGTAAACTGGTCCTACATCAAGAAAATTCTAATGGCCTTTGGTTTTTACCATAATTGGGTGAGATGGGTAATGGCCCTTGTAACTTCCTCTAGCTTTTCAATTTTGGTGAATGGTTCTCCCTCTAAGGTTTTCATTCCTTCTAGAGGCCTTAAGCAGGGAGACCCACTTTCTCCATTTCTTTTCATTCTTATGATGGAAGGACTAGGTCAAGCAATCAAACAGGCTAAAGCAACAGGCAAGATCAAGGGCCTACAACTTATAGAGAATGGTCAGGCTCTGACACATCAATAATTTGTTGATGACACAATTCTACAGGGAATCCCCACAGCCAAAGAAGCTTCAGCCTACAAATACATCCTCGATGTCTTTGCTCAGGCTTCTGGTATGGAAGTTAATCTCTCCAAATCAAAAATATTTTTCTTTAATACCAATATTAGCTATACAAAGAAATATCGCAGAATCCTAGGTTTTCAACGGGATTCCCTTCCCTCAAAATATTTGGGAGTTCCTCTCACTGCAAAACCAATGCACAAAAGCATTTGGGAATTGTTAATCAACAAGATGTAGGACAAAGTTAGAAAATGGACCTGCAGAACTTTAAATCTGGCTGGCAGGTTGGTCCTTACTAAGGCAGTTTTATAAGCTATCCCTGTTTTTATGTTATCAGCTCTCCCAGCTCCAAAAGGAGTTCTGCAGCAATTCAGAAATATCCAAAGAGACTTTCTATGGGGTAAGGAGGAGACCAGGAAGAAATGGGCCTTGGTTTCCTGGGAAAAAGTCTGTAAACCCAAGCCAGGGAGGCCTTGGCTTGGATGACCAAGAGATTCTCAATAAAGTTTTAGGGACCAAACTATGGTGGTGATAGGTTCATGATCCAAATGCTCAATGGGCAAGTATTTGGAAAGAAAAATATGCCAACTCCTGGCATTCAAGTGATCTCATTAGAATGTCTGGAATTATAAAAGGGTCATACATCTGGAATAAAGCCTGGGAGAATAGGGGTTTGGTACAAAATAATAGCTTCTGGGAAATCAGAGAGGGAGATCTAGCACTATTCTAGGAGGATAGATGGCAACAAGAACCAATTTTACTAAAAGAGTACTTTCTCAGCCTTAAGAGTGAAACAGACATTCAAGGCTTAGGCAAGGTAAAACATTTCTGGGATCACTCTTTGAATCCTGAAAAGTGGAGAGTCTAGAGGAACATTAATTGTGATGACAATAGACCCTTGAAATCAAAAGCAGAAGAACTTAGAAGAATACTCGATCAAAGAATGATCTTAGTAGCAGGGGGGGAGGATCAGCTAAGATGGGGCAACAACAAAGAAGGCACCTTTAATCTTAGGGAAGCAAAAAGTATTCTCTTAGAGCTAGATTCCCATGTTCCAGATAAAACCTGGCAAAAACTTTGGAAGCACCAAGGATGGATGAAGATAAAACTCTTCATGTGGCTAGTTCTTCAATATAAAATCTTGAATTGGGACAATATTAGAAAAAGGGGCATTCTAGGGCCTTCCATTTGCCAACTCTATAAAGCTTAGGAGGAAAGAATGGAGCATATACTCAACAACTGCATTTTCTCATCCTGGTTATGGGATTCTTTCGCCATCATTTTTCAAAAGTCTGATAGGGATAAAGGGAGTATCATTAACACCCTTAACACCTAGAGGAGAAATTTCTCAGACAATGAATTCCTCAACTTAGCTTGGGCCGTAACACCAAGCTTCATCATATGGAATTTCTGGAAAGAAAGGAACAAGAGAATTTTCAAGAATGAAAAAAACCCCCCTCAGAGACTGTTTGAGCTAACCTTGAATCAACTTAGGGAAATTTTTAGCTCCACAGTGCACAATCAATCCAAGAATCCTTCCACGGAGGCGGATTTAAGAATTCTCAGACATCTTGGTATGCAGGGGCTCATTCCTCAAATCTTGTAGAGGACATGAAACACAAGGGAGGTGGAGAAGGACTTTTGGCATCCTCCTATGACAGGTTTTTTGAAATTAAATATTGATGGTGCTTTGAAAGGGAACCCAGGAACTGTTGGTTTTGGAGGAGTTTTAAGGGACGAAGAAGGAATCATCATCTTTATCTTCCATGGTCATTTAGGAAAAGCCACCAACAACATGGCAGAATTAATGGCCTTGGAACAAGGCTTAGAGTTTTTGAAGCAGGACAATCGCTTAAATGTTATTATTGAAGCAGACTCAGAGTTAGCCATCAATTTGGTGAAAAGAATTAACTATGGAACTGAACCAGAGAAAGTTTCAAAACATTGGAGGCTCATCAGGGTTTTCCAAAGAATTCAAAGTCATCTCCTGGGTCTTCGCACAGTCAGTTTCAACCACGTGCGAAGAAAAGCCAATAAGCTGGCAGATATCCTGGCTAACCAAGGAGTGAGTTGCACGGAAGGCAATGCATGGAGGAAGTGGCAGGAGCTACCTCAAAGTAGACTAAAGGCTCTCTGTAGCGAGCAAGTTGCAGAGGATATGGACATATTTGGTAACAGAGCAAAGGAGGAGTGTACACAATGACTACAACGCAGAAAGCTTCACCTTTGTTCTTCAGTCGGGTTTTCGGAAGTTGGCCTCGGAAAACCTTGATTATCGTTAATAGGTTTTCGCAGTTCTCTAGGTGGGAGCACTGTAGAGAGACTCATAGCAATCCAGAGTTTTATAACAGATACAGACAAATGAATGAGCGGGACGGAAAACATGGCTTTTCCGGCGACCGCATTTTCCTCTTTTTTCTTTGGCGGAAAGGAAATCAGTTGTACTGGTGGTTTTTTGGCAATCGCTCGGCACTTAAGCGAAAAGTGGTTTTTGTGTTTTGAGAGCGATTCTAGTGGGGATCCTACACGTGGCAGGAGAGATAAAATGTAAACCGCCTTCCCCGGGTGCTATTATTTGGGAACCTAGTGCTATACGATATGTCTCACGACTGTTGGATCTGGCGGAGCAGATCTACAGTCGGGAATGAGAGTGTTGTTTGACGGGCGGAACCGTTAAAATTCGTTTGACTTCGTAGGGCGATTCTCTCTCGTCCGATGGATGGCTCGGCGGTTTGGACGGTTGTGGTTCTAAAGGCAAGTTTGGTGTGCTTGTGTTATCCTTTGTTTTTCCGCCCACTAGGCGCTTTCATTGTACGTATTTTCCAGAGTTAGGTGGCATTCTCTGCTAGGTTGAAGGTCTATTTTTTAGGCGGTTAGCCTTTTTTACCAAGGTCCACGGTGTTAGTTGGACTTTTGTATTCTATGTAAATTCTTGTTGGCTTAATGATATAAAAGGCACTACTCTTGCTTCAGCAAAAAAAAGAAAACTAAAAACGACTCATTTTAATTCATTTTTTTGTTATAGCTAATTAAGATTTTAAGGTTTTATTAGTTGTTGTTGGGTTTTCATATAAATATAAAAGGATTAATGCAAGATAAAACACTCAACACAATTTCGTGGTAAATTCAACACTTGTGAAAAAATTATTTATAATTAATAATAACCCAAAGGTCCAATAGAGTTGAAAGCTCACTTTGATACGATATGTAACATAGCGAAATAATAACATGTAACTAATTAGATTAATCAAGTGATTTATAATCAACACGCAATTTATCAACTAGTTAACATTAAATTTCAAAATGTGAGGAGAGACAACTTACCTGTGGAACGCTAGTTGAAGTCTGCTAACTACAACAAGGTTTTGGGGATGACTCTCCACCCAACCGTAGGCTCAGTTGCACAAAATCTTGCTACAACTGACCACCCCCGAGCCCTCAATCAACGTACTACTGCCAGGGAATCCTTTGTCTCACAACACTATTCTCCTAAGAGAATGGATGATGGAATCATGGAATGCCTCTCATATTTCTCCTCGTCTATTAAATAGAGCAAACATTGGAAGGGGAACCACATGCACACACTCCACGTGTCAACATGCAACTTTACTTCTTTCTTGTTTTATTCTTTTGTTTTTACTTTTTGATAGCTTTACTGATTTTTACTACTTTCTTGTTTTATTCTTATTTACATTTATTTATAGCATGTAATTAATTTATTATTTTATTATTATTTATTATTTATTTACTATTACTATTTTTTTATTTATTGTTTATTATTTATTATATTATATTATTTTTTATTTTTTATTTTTTATTTATTATTTATTATTAAGGGACATTATAATATATGTGGGACTGGGTAGTTAATGAATAGAAGTTGGCACCCTGCGATGTAGAAATTCTCACTGTAGATCAATCTGATTATGCAATATAACTAAAGCAAAATACTTAATCTACTTCTACAATCAAACTTGTGGAAGCTTAATCAATTTGAGCAAGATCAAGTGGAACACATATAACAGAGAAGAAGAATCAATACACATGAAATACAGAAGAATACTCTAGGGAAAACCTTAGCTAAAAACCTTGTTATCTGTATTATCATACAAGTGGAAATATATCAGGATTACACACAGCTTTAGCTCTCACAGCTATCCAGCTCTCAGTAAAATCCCTCACTACTTCTCATAGACAGAATAGAATGCTCATATGCATATCCTCTACCTCCAAGCCTCCTATTTCCTTGCGCAGTTTTCCCTGGGTGATCCAGTTGTAACCTTATGTGACACTGATCTCACACATTGCTGCAACACACTATAAAATTGCACAAATCTCAAGCAATGAATTCCTTCTACATGCAAGAGATTTTCTTATAAGAAAATTCTTGCAACTGATAGTACATTGTCCCTATCTTTAATCTCAACTGGGTCTTTGTCTGAATAGACATGCATGATTTATTTATGAGAGAATATTCAGTTATCTGGAGTACACTAGTTGCATGCATGCATGCATTAACTGACTGAACTCACAATTAGTTCCTCAAACTATTTGGAACTAATTTAACTGGACTTAACTCAGTTAACTGAGCTAACTAATTTCAACTCAAATACAACTCATCCTTATCTCCTTAATAAAGGGATAGTCTCCTTAATTTAGGGGATAACTGTTGCATGACTTCACAAAGACTTCTAGCTTGAATTTCTCTAACTAATTAACTCAAGATGAATTAATTAAATATTTTTTTCAAGCAGCTAGTGAGACTAAATTCGAATTTTAATTCAAGGACAAATTAAAATTGAAATATTCTTGTTGCCACATTTTAACACTCCCTCTCAACAAGAAAGGGATTATTTGCCACCCTGATCCTGTCTCTATGGAACTCGAATTTACACTTTGACAATGCCTTAGTCAAAATGTTTGCATCTTTCTCCTTGGTCGAAATATACTATAACAACATGATCCTCTTTGCCACACAGTCTCTGAGATGATGATATCGAATGTCGATGTGCTTGGACCTATCATGAAAAACTAGATTCTCAGAGAGTTTGATACAACTCTGATTATCACAATAGATCACAGTTGGATCCATCCTTTAATCAAACAAACCAAATAGAATTTCCACATCCAAATAGCCTCACATGCTACCTGACTTGCAGCCATGTATTCAGCCTTTGTTGAGTTGAGTGCAATCGACCTCTATTTCCTGTTATACTAAGAAACTACAATTGACCCAAGGTTGAAAATTCCTCCTGATGTGCTCTTCCAATCTGATGGACTCCCTGCCCAATCTGCATTAGTGAAGCCCTGTAGCTTCACTCCCTCTATCTGTCTGTACCATAATCCATATTGATATGTGCCTCCGAGGTATCTCAAAACATGCTTAGTTGCCTTCCAAAACATCTTGGTAGGTTGAACCATATCTTGACTCAGTTGGTTCACCGCATAGCACAAATCTAGTCGGGTGTTCACTAAATACATCATTGAACCCACAAGCTGCCGATACACAGTAGCCTCTACTACTTCACCTGAAGTAGCATCATCCTTCCTCCAATAACCTACTAGAGGAGTTTGCATGGGCTTGCAGTTCTCCATGTGGAATCTCCTGAGTATCTCATTGGCATACTTGCCTTGAGACACAAACACTTCCTCATCCTTCTGCCACACTTCCATGCCAAGGAAGTACTGCATGAGACCCATGTCTTTCATCTCGAATTCTCTTGCAAGGTCCTCCTTGCAAGACATGATCAACTGATCATAACCTGTTAATATGAGATCATCAACATAAAGAACAATTATCAATGGCTTACCTTTCACAATGATGTGATATAGGTTCGCATCCGCTTCACTCTTTTTGAAACCCAACCCGGTGAAGTAGTTGTCGATCCTAGTGTACCAAGCACGAGGTGCTTGCTTCAGCCCATACAAAGCTCTCTTGAGTCGACACACATGCGACTCACGATCGAAGGTCTCAAAACCTTCCGACTGCTGAAGGTTTCAAAACCTTCCAGCTACTCTATGTACACCTCTTCCTCAATATTGCCATTGTGGAATGCAGTCTTCACATCCATCTGATGGATATTTCAACCCATCTGTGCTGATAGTGCCAACATCGATCTAATAGATGAGTACCTTGTGACAAGAGAAAAAGTCTCATCATAACTAATCCCATCGACCTGTGAAAAGCCATGGGCAACAAATCTTTCCTTATGCTTTTCCACACTACCATCAGCAGCTTGCTTTACCTTGTAAAGCCAATGGGAACTCACAACTGACTTGTTCTTCGGTCTTGGAACCGCATCCCAAATACTGTTTTGAACTATGGAGTCATACTCCTCCACCATAGCATCAACCCAAATCGGCTGCTGCACTACTTCCTCAAAGGAAGATGGCTTGGTCTCAACACATTCCCCAACAAGGGCCATGTATCCAATGTACCTATCAGGTGACCTCCTTTGTTTGCGCTGAGAAGATGGTTCTCCCACATTCTCTCTCGCATCTGACAACAATCTGTCATCTTCTCTTGTGTGCTTCCGTCCCTTTGGAAGACTCTTCTTGAGTGGATGTCTCCACTCCTGGAACCTCTGCATGCGTCTACTCTGCATTAGTCTAAGGCTCCTCCTCCTTAGGAACCAAAAGTTACTCCGCAGCCTGTAGTTGGAGCTCCCTCTCATGGGAAAATCATATGGCCTTCTGCTCATCAAACTTGAGATCTCTGCGAACCACTATCCTCCGACTGGTAGGCAAGTACACCTGATAGTTATGGGGTGTATCAGTGCACCCCACAAGTATCCCCAACTCTGTTGTCAACTCAAGTTTCTTCTGGGCATCCTTGGTCACATGGAAATATACCGATGAGCCAAATATCCTGAAGTGACCCACATCTGGTCTCTTCCCAGAGAAAGCTTCCTTTGGTGTCTTCATCCCAATTATGCAATGTGAGCTTCTATTCTGCAAATAGATCGTTGTGTTTCATGCCTCAGCCTACAAATGAAGTGGTAGACCTTGTACACGCAGCATTGCCAAAGTTTCCCCCACAGTCGTTATGTTCTTCCTCTCGGCCACCCCATTCTGTTGTAGCTTATGAGGTGCCATCAACTCCCGTTTAATTCCATCTGCTCCACAGAAGTCCTTAAACTCTTGAGAGACTAACTGTCCACCATTGTCGATTCTCAAGGCCTTGATCTTCTTCCCTGACTCTTTCTCAACCAAATCTTTGAACTCACAAAACTTTGGGAAGGTTTGGTCCTTCTTCTGTATGAAATAAATCCAGCATTTACGAGAAAAATCATCAATTAAAATCACATAATACCTTTGCTTTGCGGTGGATGTTGTCGAGAATGATCCACACAAATCAGTATGAACTCACTCTAATATTTCTTCAGCTCGACTATCTCGATCATGAAAGGAAGACTTGGCGTACTTTCCCAAGGTACAACCTTTGCATGTGTCCACTTGCTCAAGTTTACCTTTGGGAAGTCCGATAGAGATCTACTGCATTATCTTCAAGGCCCCATGATGCAAGTGGCCCAACCGCCTATGCCATAACTCGCCAATGTCTTGGCTTTGCACCAATTCTGCTTTCGAACTCAATGCAACACAGTCATCTACCTCTAGTTTATAGAGATTCTTCACTCGAATCCCAATCCTCTTGGTCTGACCCATGGCTATGTGTCTCAGGAACACCTTTCCTTTACTGAAGACAACATCATAGCCTTTGTCCTCCAACATCGCAACCGATACCAAGTTCTTCTTCAGTCCAGGCACATACTTCACATCTGTCAAGGTGAGAGGAGATCCATGCTCCCTCTGAAAATCAACCGTGCCCACTCCTGAAACAATGTACTTTTTGTCGTCACCCATCTCTATGCGCATATTCAGGTCTTTCTCCTCCAAGGTACTAAATAGAATTTTATCACTGGTCATGTGGAATGAGGCTCCAGTGTAAGATACCAAACACAACCCACCATCGATGAAACCATACATGCGATGAGGGTAAAATCCAATTCGAACTGAGAGGTTAATGCCTCACCTTTTGATCCTTTCGAGGATCCCTTCTTGGATTTCTTCAATGGGAAATTAGTTGCATAATGGCCCATCTCATGACAATTAAAGCATCTCACTTTAGATTTGTCAATCTTCTTCCCTCCATGAGAAGAATTTGATTTGGAATGAGAAGCCTTCCCTTTCCCTTTCCTTGCCTTACTTGCTAAGGCCATATTTTCTTCATCATCAAGCTCATATGAAGAACCATCTCTTGTGCTCCTCCTGATCTCCTCCTGCATCAAATCCGACCACAGTCGTTCCCAATCCGGTAGTTTCTCCCTTCCATTCACAGAGTCCTGGTAGCTATGCCAGCTCTTTGGAAGGCCGAGGAGAGCAAGACTCGCCATATCATCATCGGCTGTAGTTATTCCTACACTACCAAGCTCATCTCTGTAGGTGATGAGCTTGTTTAGATATGTAGAAATAGTATCGCCCTTCTCCATCTTGATTTTCCAAAGCTTATCCTTGAGCACTAGTTTCCTCTGGTTGCTATTGTTCTGATAGAGGTCCTTCAATGTCTTCCACATTGAAAATGGAGTCTCCTTCCCATGGAGACTCGAGACAATATGGTCTCAAACTCCCTCCAGAAGAATATGTCTCACCTTTGCCACACACTTCTTCCATTCAACTAATTCTTGTGCATTAGCTGCAGCTGGCTTGGGGATTTCTTGATCAATGAAATCCTTCAAACCATTGTCTTCTAATGCCACTTCCATGTGATCTTTCCATGCTATGTAATTCGAGCTACCATCCAGAGCATACTCAAGTCTCAAGCCATTAAACTCCATTGGTGAACTTTGAAGTATGATAAGAATTCAATTTTGCACCTGCAAACAAGAACTTCAAACTTCTAATTTCCCTTCTCAGTATACTGTTCATAGCTTCGATCACATTTTCTCTGATACCATGTGGAAATTCTCACTGTAGATCAATCTAATTATGCAATATAACTAAAGCAAAATACTTAATCTACTTCTACAATCAAACTTGTGGAAGCCTAATCAATTTGAGCAAGATCAAGCGAAACACATATAACAGAGAAGAAGAATCAATACACATGAAACACAGAAGAATACTCTGGGGAAAGCCTCAGCTAAAAACCCCGCTATCTGTATAATTTATCATACAAGTAGAAATATATCAGGATTACACACAGCTTTAGCTCTCACAGCTATCCATCTTTCAGTACAATCCCTTACTACTGCTCATAGACAGAATAGACTATTGATATGCCTATCCTCTACCCTCCAAGCCTCATATTTCTTTGCGAAGTTTTCCCTGGGTGATCCAGCTGCAACCTTGTGTGACATTGATCTCACACACTGCTCCAACACACTGTAAAACTAGCAAATCTCAAGGAATGAATTCCTTCTGCATGCAAGAGATTTTCTTATAGGAAAATTCTTGCAACTGATAGTACACTGTCCCTGTCTTTAATCTCAACTGGGTCTTTGTTTGAATATACATGCATGAGTTATTTATGAGAGAATCTTCAGTTATCTGGAGTACACTAGTTGCATGCATGCATGCATTAACTGATTGAACTCGCAATTAGTTCCTCAAACTATTTGGAACTAATTTAATTGGACTTAACTCAGTTAACTAAGCTAACTAATTTCAACTCAAATACAACTCATCCTTATCTCCTTAATCAAAGGATAATCTCCTTAATTTAGGGGATAACTGTTGCATGACTTCACAAAGACTTCTAGCTTGAATTTCTCCAACTAATTAACTCAAGATGAATTAATTAATTATTTTTTTCAAGTAGCTGGTGAGACTAAATTCGAATTTTAATTCTCAAATTTAATTCAAGGACAAATTAAAATTGGAATATTCTTGTTGCCACATTTCAACATGTGAAAGGAAATATCTATTCTTGAATTAAAAACAAAGAAACATAATAGTGCTAGATAAGGAAAAATTGACCCGTAAACACACATTTATATATATACATACATGTTAAGAAAAATGAAACCCTCTGGTAGGGTAAGTATTTTCAAACTCTCTTGCTTCCAAAAAAGGTATTTTCCATGAAATTTAAATGAGTCATAAATGAAAACTTGTGAAGGTATATAAATAAATGGAACCATATTACCATGCATGCAACATATAAGTCTTCTCTGGAAAATAAATGGAAATAGTCTTTATATTAAAACCCTTTGTTGACCAGTCCAAGAAACTCCATTTACAAAACAAATCTAGGTATACAGAATTTAGTTGAGACTTCATAATTTTTTATACATATAAAAAGAAACAACAAATGTCTGCAGTTGTTTAATTGGAGCACAACTCACTGGTCTTTTAATCACAAAATTCAAAAACTAGGGAGTCATTGAGAAGAGACCCAAAACCACTATGGTTACAGTTCCATAACCCAAGCAGTCGATGACACAAAATTTTATAGGTTGTAGTAACTATACCCTAGTAGAAATAAAATAAATATATAAGAACCTGTTGACTTGGGCAGAACCCTCTTTCGTAACAAGAAGACAAATTTTGAGCCAAAACCCTCGTTTCTCTATACCAAATCGCACATACATGTAATACAACCGAAATAACATGTTAGAATAAGGTTGGAATAGAAATTGTCTTCTTCATAGATATTCATATAAAATAAAAATTTGTCATCGAATAAGGTTACCCTTTTATACCTGTGTGTGATGGCGAAGTGTGGTCATCCTCATACCTGTAATCACAAGCATACCAACGCTTAGTGAGAAAATCTTGTAAGTTTGAACCATAGAATGAAGCATTAATAGGTCAAAAGATTTTTTTTCCAACAAATTTTTGGAATAGGAGGCTAGAATACCATGTCGATAGGATGACAGAGCTAGGACAAATTGAAGAAAATTCTTGAGACTTTAGACCTAATTTAGTTTTGGATTTGGAAAAATCCTTTTGCAAGTGAATTAATTGCTCTAACTGGTACAACAAGGGCACCAAAAAGTTGGACATTACTCATATAATAGGCTTAAACAAAGATTAAAGCTTCATGCAAATGTCAGAGAGGTATTGAGAAAAATAAACAAGGGATTCCACAAAATAAAGTACCTAAAGGAAGAGCATCGAGCGACCTGGTTAACCAAATAGTCTTAGCGAGGAGTTGGAATTTTTATAAGGAGAATACCAAAGGGTCTCGAATATTTCTTCAAAATAAACCCTATGCAGTGGTAACAAAAACCAAAACCTTAGCAGAGTGATTTTCCCAAGAAGCTTCGACGAGAATAGGAGTTTGCGGTGGACAGAGGTAAGCTAATTACCCTAACCACTTCCCCTTCAATCTCCACCATCCATATTTGCGAACAATTCATGGACATTAACCTTGAAAAACTAATCTAAAATTCCACAGAGGAACAACTAGATGCTACATTGCATAATGAATGTAAGCATAACGACATAACAATATGTATGCACTAGAAGATGAAAGTCCAACAATACAATACAATGCAACTATATCTGAGGTGATATAGTTTTAAACCATACAACATATTGTATAAGAGAACCCATTACATGTTGGAAATAATGAGAGGGGGTGAATCAATATTTCTTTTCAATTGTTATTTTTACTAGTTAGATCACTTATCTTTAGAACACAAAATGAACAATGAGAATAAATGATTTTATTAATTTCTTCTTTATAATAAATCAACTACAATATATGTAGGTCTCCAACCCTAAATGAAGAAACTGATCTTCAATCTCCCTGGTTCCAACTTGTATTTTTCAAGCACTGACTTGGACTTCCAAGGCTCCAACCTTGTCAATTTTGAGGCACCAACCTCAAGGGCTCCAACCCTATATCTAGTTCAAGCTTTGACCTGGTTTCTTAAGGACTCCAATCCTGTAAGGCTCCAATCCATGGCTTTAATTCATGAAGATAAGTTTAATAGTTCTTCAAGGCTCCCAATATCTTCTTCAACCAGCCCTGAAAATAATTTTCACCTTCAACAATGCCCTTGATCTCCAAAGAACATAGCTCATCAATGAAAACTTTGTCTTCTCAGAAGGTGTCTCCACAACTATTCATGTTACGCAAACAAAAATTCTTCAAGGTCACCTAATGATGGCTTCAATGCATCATGGTCTTTAATGATCTCCACAAATCTTCAATATGCTGCTTCACAAAGTTCTCCAACTTTGCCCTATTTTGTTCTAAAGAGAAGACTTCAACAAGCTATATTTGTCCAATCCTAATAAATCAACGCATTGACCACGACAACTATGACAACTTCAACCATGACAACTATGACAACTTCAACAACGACAACTATGACAACTTCAACCACAACAACTACAACAGCTTTGACCACGGAAACTATGACAACTTCGACAACGACAACTACGATAGCTCCGACCACGACAACTTCGACCATGGTAGCTTCAACCATGGAAACTACGACAACTTCGACCACGGTAGCTTCAACCATGGCAACTACATCAGCTTTAACTATGGCAGTTGTGACCGCGACAACTATGGAAACTTCAACCACGGAAAATGCAGCAACTTCGACCACAGCAACTACGAAAATTTTGACCACAACAGCTACGAAAACTTCTATGCTCCTAGCTCAAACCTGTGGGAAACTATTTAACCCAAGAATAATTCCACAAACTTGTCTTCCTTTCTTTTCTAGGTTGTATATGCTTCTCTACCTCTTCTCTTATCTCAACCGAAAATTTTGAGCTTGAATGGACGAATTTAGGCTTATATTTATAGTGGCTTTTCCATATTCTGAAGGGACACATCTATTTGCCAAGGGTTATGAGCCTACTCAAGTCACCTTGGAAAGTTTGACAATTTTTGACATATTCTAATTTCAAAAATTGATTTCTCTTCAATGGTAAGGAATTAGGAGGCAAGTGAGTACTCATTGGAAATATTATGACCTCCTCTATAAGATGATATAGTATTCCCTTCAAGATATGACCTCTAATGACGGAAATTTAATTTTTCTTTCATCATATGCATATTTTTTCATAACATCCCTATTAAAGAATTTCTTTCATGGAATTAGAGCATCAAGTGGATTAGAATTTTTTCACTATTTTGACATGCTAGTGCATGTGATCTTCATGCATTATGATTGCATAAAATGACTAGGGTTTATTTGACATATTCATACATATATGGTTACTATATTAGGGCTTCATCAAATGGGAATTATGAGCATCATTCAACAAGGCTAGGGTGCCTTTTCAATATGTCTTCATGGGCATCTTCAACAAGGTAACTTCTTTCTTAGGGCATCTCCAACAAAGTTTGGGCAATGCATAAAAGGTAAAGTTATTGGCTTGCCATCATTAATGACCGACATTGATAGCTTCAACAATGCAAACATGATATCATAATGACATCGTTTCTAGCACTTCGTTATGACAAGTACATCTAGAATTTCATTAATATACACGTGCACCTAGGGTCTAGTCAAGTAGTTAGGGTTTAGGTCTCCTAGGGTTTTCACAACATCTAGGGTTTGTTTCAACAATTTAATAATGATTCCATCAATGACAACTTTAATCAACAATATCCCCCTTTTTCATTGATGGAAATACTCTCCCCCTTTCAGCATTCTCTCCCCCTTTGACATCAATGGAAAATGAAGTACCCAAGTACTCCCCCTATCAAGTTGCTTCTTGACATGTTGCTCCATCGTATTTCTTCATCAATGATAGTACTCCATGATAGATATGTTGCTCGCATTGTCATGGTGCCCCTTCTTGTTATGTTTCTCTTTGCAACTACCTTTGTCATAATTCCTTTCTTTAATGGAATTGCTCCCCCTAAGCCTTTGCATGATTTCATGGAAATGGATGAGGTAGATGATGTTTTCATTTCTTCATGTGATCAACCAAATCCCCCTACCTACATAAATTCCTTTAGCTCTTCTTTTTGTTCAAGACAAGAAATATTATTGCCTTGTGATCAAGTGGAATACATCTTCAACAATGGATGTGTAGTTAAGACACAATATCATGATTTTCTTCAATGGAATTACTCCCGAGATATTATCTATCAAGAAATGATTATCCATGTGTGACTCGTCAAGGGTTTCATAGCTTCTGCAGGAATAGTCAAGAATCACAAGCTCCCCCTATTAGTATCCTTTTTGGTAGAATTTTATCATCAAGACTTGGAATATCATATTTGCCAAATATGTACTCATTAGATCAACAACATGAGTTGATGTCTTGAGTGTTCAAGAGACTTTCAGATCCAATTTTCTTTCTTCTCCATACTTTTGTAACTTTCTTCTCTAGCTTGGTTTTCATAGTTCTAGATTGTATAGGGACCCAATTCAAGTTACAATCACATGCCATATGTCCAATGTTATGGAAATTGAAGCACGCTATCTTGTTTATGAATGAGTAATCATGACTTCTTCTTGAAAAATTGCTTCTAGGAGACTGACAGGGACCATTATATTTGTCTTTGTGATATGCCCTACAATCTTTTTCCATGTACCTAAAGTTTGTACAAGAATAGCAATAACCAAGAAATATACTTTGGTATCTGGGAGATGAATATTTCCTTGATGTATTTTTGAAGTCTTTTTGCCTTAGGATTCTTTGATGATATTCATTTCCTTTTGTATTCTTGACACCATCTGCAAGTCTCCTTGGAATAGGATTTCTTCCATTGTTGTCTTGACTCTTCTTACCTTTGCTAGAATTGGGAGCATCAACTTTTCTTCCAAGCTTCCTCGCATCCTTATTGTTTGAATCATTAGGATTTGAATCATTCTTGCTTGAAGATTCACCTACATAGCCAACACCTGATTTATCAAGGGGAGACCTTTGATGACTTAGGATGTCTTCTAGGGTTTGAGAAAATTTCAAGTTCTTATTCAACAAGTCAATTTCATTTTTAAGAAAGACAATTTCTTCCTTCATCTTGGTTGCTTCACATGATTGGGCCTTAAGATAAGTGATTTATAATCTTAACTTGGTGATGTCATCATCATTTTCTTCTAGTTGGCACATCATAGTGTTTCTCTCCTTTTCTGCTTCATCAACTTTTCCTTCATCTATGAATGTCAAAGCTTCCATCACCTTCTCAGCTCCTTGTGCTTTTTTTTATTTCTTTTTCTAATTGAGATCTAAGGGAGGAGACCTCTTCCTTGTATTGACCAATCTCTGCTTCAAGTTTGTTCAAGTTCTTGAGTCTTTGTTCAAGGTGGCTTGACAAAGTTTCTTCCCTTTTCTTTGCCTTATCTAATTGATTTGTCATGGATATGACTTCTTCATGGTGCTTTCTTTTGTTTTGATGAAATTCCTCCTTAAGCTTGGTGAGCCCCTCATCTCTTTCTTGTAATTGAAGCTTGAAAATGTCAACTTCCTTCCTTGTCTTGTCCTGGTTACCATCTTGCGCTTTCTTCTTAAGTTCCTCATTTTCCTTTTTCAAACTACTAATCTCTTCCATGGTAGCTAATAGTTTAGTCAAGAGATTTTCTTCAAAGTCTTATTTACTTTCTTCCTCTTCTAGGTCTTCCATGGCCTTAATGTCATCACTCTTATTTTCATCTTCCTTGATGGGTTTTGGATTTCCTTATTTCTTTCCATCATCTTCTTGACTAGAGTTCATGGTCAAAGCTCCTTTTAAGTGAAGGTCATGAATTTTGTCCCATATATCTTTTGCTAACAAGCATTTCTCCAAATTGGCTTTTATAGAATTTGGTAGCCCATTCAAAATTTCCTTCATCTCTCTTGCATTGTACTCCTTGGATTCTTTGTTCATCATGCTATCAGTAATCATTGATTCCCTTATTTCAACGCCTTGAGCCATTAAGAAATTTCTCATTCTTATCTTCCATACATCAAAATTTCCATTGAACAATGGAACTTTCCCAATTTGATTATCTTCAGTTTTCACGGTTGAGGAAATGACATCTTTAGGAGGATTAGAGGCTTTCTTCCTTAGCTTTTCCATTTGTGTTATAAGGATCAACCTTCAAGCTACTAGGATTTGAGTGAAGGCACTAGCTCTGATCCCAATTGTTGGAAATACTGAGGGGGGGGTGAATCGGTATTTCTTTTCAATTGTTATTTTTACCAATTAGATCAATTATATTTAGAACACAAAACGAACAATGAGAATAAATGATTGTAGTAATTTCTTCTTTATAATAAATCAAGTACAATATATGTAGGGCTCCAACCCTTGATGAAGACATCGATCTTCAATCTCCCAGGCTCCAACCTATATTTGCAAAGCACCGACTTGGACTTCCAAGGCTCCAACCTTGTCAATTTTGAGGCACCAACCTCAAGGTCTCCAACCCTATATTTGGTTCAGGCTCTGACCTGGTTTCTTGAGGACTCTGATGCTCTAAGGCTCCAACCCACGGGTTCAATTCGTCAAGATAATTTTAATAGTTCTTCAAGGCTCCCATTATCTTCTTCAACCAACACTGGCAAAAAATTTCACATTCAACAATGCCCTTGATCTCCAAAGCACTTAGTTAATCAATGACAACTTTGTCTTCTCAGAAGGTGTCTCCACAACTCTCCATGTTACCCAAACAAAAATTCTTCAAGGTCACCTCTTGATGGCTTCAATGCATCATGGTCTTCAATCATCTCCACAAATCTTCAATATGTTGCTTCATAGAGTTCTCTAACTCTGCCCTATTATGTTCTCAAGAGAAGACTTAAACAAGATCTATTTGTCCAATCCCAATAAATCAACACTTTGACCACGACAACTATGACAACTTCAACCACGACAACTTCAACAACGGCAGCTTCGACATCGGGAACTACGACAGCTTTGACTGAGGAAACTATGGCAGCTTCGACCATGGAAACTCTAGTAGCTTTGACCACGGCAACTACGACCACGGTAGCTTCAACCACAGTAACTATGGCAACTGCAATAACTTAGACCACAACAACTACGAAAACTTCGACCATGGTAGCTTCTACCACGACAACTACGTCAGCTTCAACTACGCAGTCGCGACCATGGCAACTATGGCAGCTTCAACCACGGCAACTACGACAGCTTCAACCATGGAAACTACTGCAACTTCGACCATGATAGCTACGACAACTTCTCTGCTCCTAGCTCAAACATGTGGGAGACTATTTAACCCAAGAATAATTCCACAAACTTGTATTCCTTGCTTTTCTAGGTTGGGGCTGCTTCTCTACCTCTTGTCTTATCTCCACCGAAAATTTTAAGCTTGAATGGAAGAATTTAGGTTTATATTTATAGTGGTTTTTCCATATTCTGAAGGGACACGTCTCTTTTCCAAGGGTTATGAGCCTACTCAAGTCGGCTTGGACAATTTGACGATTTTTGGCATATGCTAATTTCAAAAATTGATTTCTCTTCAACGGTAAGGAATTAGGAGGCAAGTGAGTACTCATTGGAAAGATTATGACCTCCTCTATAAGCTGATATAGCATTCCCTTCAATATATGACCTCTAATGATGGAAATTTAAATTTTATTTCATCATATGAATATTTTTTCATAACATCCCTATTAAAGAATTCCTTTTATGGAATTAGAGCATCAAGTGGATTAGAAATTTTTCACTATTTTGACATGCTAGTGCATGTGATCTTCATGCATTAGAATTTCATACAAGGACTAGGGTTTCTTTGACATATTCATACATCTAGGGTTACTAGATTAGGGCTTCATCACATGGGAATTATGAGAATCATTCAACAAGGCTAGGGTGCCTTTTCAATATGTCTTCATGGGCATCTTCAACAAGGTTACTTCTTTCTTAGGGAATCTCCAACAAAGATTGGGAAAGGCATATAAGGGCAAGTTATTGGCTTGCCATCATTAATGACCGACATGGCTAGCTTCAACAATGCAAACATGACATCATAATGACATCATTTCTAGCGCTTCATTATGGCAAGTGCATCTAGAATTTCATTAATATACACATGCACCTAGGATCTAGTCAAGTAGTTAGGTTCTAGGGCTCCTAGGGTTTGCACGTTATCTATGGTTTGTTTCAACAATTCAACTGTGATGCCATTAATGACAACTTTATTCAACATTACAAAGCTAAGTCGAGAATGCAAAACCTAAGGAAAATGGTGTATTTAATATATCTGTGTGTTTCTGTGTGTAAGGTGGCTAGGCTGCAAGGCACAACACTCCATATTTTAGAACATTGACTTCAAATTGGTACAATCTGGTTTTAAACATTGTACCTTGGGTCCCTGCATACTCAGTGTAAAAAAAATGCATTAGCCTATAGTTTTCAAGATTTCAAAAACAAAAGAGGGAGGGGTCTCTCATGTACCATGATTACTAGGATATGTTTTTAATCTAATATTTAATTATAGTGTAAGGCAAAAGCAATATAAATTCTTGTACAAGGATTACTATTTTTAAATAAACATCGTGATATGCTAATCACCCATGGGATTATATAAAGAAATACTCATTTTATACATAGATAAACCCCATTGATTTGATGGGATAAAATAGTAAAAGTGGGAGTACCGATGTATGTTAGGAAACCTGTAAGTATGGTAAAAAGAAGAAAAAAATATTGTCACTTACATTATTTACTATGGTAAATTATTACTTGGAAAGGAGAGATGTTACATAGTGTATGACTCCATCTAGCATAAGAATATCAATGTGTCCTTCCCACCAAGATTGGGTGTGACCCTCTAACTTCAATTGGGAAAATGATATCTTTGTTACTCTCCTATGTTATGTACACTTAAGTAAACTTATAATTGTTGAAACCATTGATTCAACTTCACAACATTGATTTCACGTTGATGGGGTTTAATGTCCACTTTTAATATGGTTTGGGAAGATGTGATGCTAGAACTTGATATCTCCTCTAACTTCTTAATGGTTCTTATGTCTATTTTTTTTGGTAAAGACACTCTCTGAGTTGAGCTACCAAATCCCCAAAATGTTCAAACTTGTTCTCTAGAGCTATTATTAGGATCATTATGTTTTTGAAATGGTGGACACCCATGCTTTTAATGTTACAAATATTTCCTTCAACCCACCCTCTCAATTATCATTGTACTCATCTACCATAATTAGGGCTCGCAATTTCCCGATTATTCAATCTCCAATAAACCCCCATGGATATTCCATTGAGGCAAACTATCACAATAGTTCTTACAAGTTTTTTTGAAATATCTATCAAGTAGAGTTTACTAATTATTATACTTTAATATTATAAGAGTATAACTCAAATCACTAAAATAGATTAAGAGTGCAAAACAAATAATTTAAAACACTAAACACCACACAATGAACACAAGATATGACATGAGAAAACCAATATTGAAAAAGCTCCCAAAAGGTGAAGGGTATGCTTTGTTATTTTCTTCTTAGATATGAAATGCAAATAGATAGCATATTTTTGGCACATGGTGATTTATCCCATGGTTTTATAATTTCAATTAAGGAATTATGGTTATAATCTAATATGGGGTAATGTATTATTGGTTTTGGATACTTCATGATCATATACAATGTATTAAACAATAAAGTTGATTGATGATAAAAACTAGAGGTGCAACTTGTTGAAAATGCAACAAGAAATTCCTAATTTAATTTTCCATTGAATTAAATTGGGAGAAAATTGAAATTCCACATCACAAGACAACTTGAATGAGTTAACTAAGTTGTCATCACTCAGTTAGCTTAGTTAATTTGAGTTGAGGGCTTAAATTGGGTTGTGTATAGTGATTCCTAAATTTTAGGAGCCTAGGTTGAGTTAATTTCAGTTGTAACAATTTAATTCAGTTAAATTGAGTTAAGGTCGGTTTAATTAGTTTCAATGGTTGGAGGAACTAGTAGAAGGTCTAGATGTGGGGTGAAGCTTTAGTGTTCAAATAGTTAACTGACCAATCAACCTTAATTAACTCATGCATGCATGAAATTTGAGTTACCCAGTTGATATTGGAGTTCAAGGGCAGCGTAATATCAGTTGTATAATTATCCAAGTTGTACATGTGGTGCATGCAGTCAAAGAAGGGGCCTATGGGGATTGCACAATTCTAATTGGGGATTTCCTAATTCCTTAAGGAACATCGCAAGGAAATAGGGACTTGGGAAGGGTTGGATTTGGTTAAGTATTGACTAAAGCTTGTCTAGGAAGTAGTGAGAGAGATTATACTAGTGCATAGGTTTCTCGGGCTTGAGCAAGCATTGTATTTCTTCTCTATTTTTTTACTAATGCAATACAGATAGGAAGGGGTTTTAAGTAATTGCTTTCCCCTTAGATAAATCTCTAAGCATATGTCATTGAATCTTATCTCATGTTTATGTTGTGATTTCTCAATTGTTTAAGTGTTTCTGCTGATGAGTAGAGAAGATTCAAGTATTTTGTCTTAGCAAATTACATAAGTAGTTTGAATCTACAGTGAATTTCTACATGGTATCATAGTAGGAATCACAATAGAAGAGAATAATTTGAGTTTATCTTTGCAGGTGAATCGAATTTGCAGTATCATTCTTTAGAGCCAGCAGGATGTCATTCTATGGATTGAGACTCATGTATGCCCTTGAGGGTAGCTCGAATTATATTGCTTAGAAGGATAGGATTTAGGCAGTGTTGGAAGATAACAGGTTGAAGGAATCCATAGACAATGACATTCCTAAGCCTCCAACAACGAATGCTCAAGATCTGGCAGAGTGGAAAAAATGTGTGGAAAAGGAAAGAAGGATCATACTAGAAGGATTTCGAGATCATATTGTCTCAAATATCCAAGGGAAGGATACCCCACATGCAATGTGGAAATCCTTAATAGAATTGTTTCAAAATAGTAATGACCACAAGAAGATGGCACTGAAGGACAAGCTTCGGAAGATCAAGATGGAGAAGGGCGACACAATACCACATTACATGAGCAGGTTCACCTAATGTCACGATGAACTTGGGAGTGTTGGTTTTATAGTTGTAGAATATGATCTGGTAAGCCTAGCACTTCTAAGCCTTCCCAAGAGATGGTACAGCTGCCAGGATTGAGTAAATGGGAGGGAGAATCTACCAAATTGGGATTGATTGTGGTTCAAATTAATGCAAGAAGAAATAAGGCAGAACACCAGAGACAATACCTCATCCAAGAATGATGAGGAGGAGAATTGTGCCTTGGATGGAAAGGAAAAAAAAATGGAAAGGGAATAAATCCCAATCCAAAGGGGATTCTAGTCAGGGTGGAAAGAAGAAAGACTTGTCGAAGATCAAGTGCTTTCATTTTCATGAACTAGGACACTATGCCACGAAGTGTCCACACAAGAAGGTGGGTAAGAAGCCCTCAGGAGGAGCGGAAGGTGAAGCTCTTGCTTCACAATTCGAACTTGATTTCACCCTCATCACTTGTATGGTGAGCACCATGATGGGTAGTGTGTGGTATCTAGATAGTGGAGCCTCATTCCATATGACGAGAAACCGAGAATTCTTCAGTAAATTGGAGGAGAAGGAACTCTAGATGTACATTGAAATGGGAGATGACGAAAGGTATAGCGCTACCGATATTGGCAGAGTTACTTTTCAAAGAGAGTCAGGCTCCCCTCTCAAATTAAAATATGTGATGTATTTTTTGAGTCTGAAGAAGAATCATGTTTCATTTGTTATGTTGGAAGATCGTGGCTATGATGTGATATTTAGCAAAGGAAAAGGTTTTCCTTAGACACGTTTCCATAGAACAAGTGAAGCAGATCAGGGTTCGGGTGAATAACCTCTACATATTGGATGTAGAATATTGTGCAACATTAAGCACAAAAGAAGAGAAGGTACAGAGCCGAGACATCGGTGAATTATGGCATAGAAGATTGGGCCATTTGTGCCATGGAGCCTTGAAGATCATGCAACATATTTCTACAGGAATTCCCAAGGGTGCACTAGAGCAGATAGATACATGCAGATGGTGTACATTGGGGAAGTACACGAAAGCCACTTTCAATAAACGGGACAGTAAAGCGCAAGAAATCCTTGAAAGAGTTCACTCGGATGTGTGTGGATCTTTCTCGAGAACCTCCATGGCCAAGCACATGTATTATGTGATATTTGTAGATGATTTCTCACGGAAGTGTTGGATCTTCTTCATGCAGAAGAAAGACTAGACATTCTCCAATTTGTTGAATTTAAATCACTTGTTGAGAAAGAGACTGGCAGGAAAGTGAAGGCTCTCAGGAGCAATAACGGTGGATAATATGTGTCGAATGAATTTAAGAACTTCTGTGCAAAAGAAGGAATTCAACGTGATCCAAAATTATGCAGGAACACACTAGAATACAGATATAAACATAAACACAAAGATGCAGCAGGAATAAAAATTCATTTCATTAATATTAAAGAACTGAAATATGCTTACATACAGAATGGAAATAAACTAGCTCGGGCAATGGTAGCTTATCTCTGAGAAGAGATGTGGTGGCTACATACCTTTGAACTGTGTTACAATGAGACTTGAAGGCCTATTTTTTATTGAGAAATAATGGAAAACCCTAAACAACCAAAAACCTAGCCCTAAGAGATGAAGCACCAAAACTATGGGCCCCATTGGGGTAAATTTGTACATCAACTTCCCGGGGTCATAACTTTGGCATACGATCTTCGTTTGACGCACACGATACCTCGTTAGAAATATCTATCTGGGACTATAACTTTTGACTACAAACTTGTTGTCTGTTTTCCAATAAACATCATTTAGGCCCTCAAAATAGCTCTGGAAGTTCAGGACCCGAAAAACTTCCAAAAATAGTAAATTGTGATACAATTAAGAAAACTAAAAAACTGAAAGAAACAATGGTGGGGGTCCAAGTGGAATAGACATGTGGCCACCAATATCCACTTAGATCATGGCAGGAGTAGGCATCACCTCATAACCCACAGCAGAATGGGGTGGCTGAGAGGAAGAACAAAAGTATTGTGGGAGCTACATGGGCCATGTTGCATGATCAAAGCCTATCTTTGCACTTGTGGGTTGAAGAATGCAACACAACTGTTTATTTTCAGAACAAGAGTCCTCATAGGATTCTTGGCATGAGTACACCAGAGGAAGCTTTTTCAATGGAAATAACTAGATGTGTCACACTTAAGGATATTTGGATCATCAGTTTACTGTCATGTTTCTAAGGATGCAAGGGAAAATCTAGAGCCTATAGTTGAGTTGGGAATATTTTTGGGGTACACTGATACACCTCACAACTATCATGGGTACTTGCCATCTCTCAAGATGACATTTGTCAAAAGGGATGTGAAGTTTGATGAGGAGAAGGAAATGAGGTGTACCCTTGAGAGGGAGCTTCAGTTGCATTCAGAGTGGGATATTTTGGCTCCAAAGGAGGAACCTCAGAAAGTTGTGGAGCATCCACAAGAAGAGGAAGAGACAGTGGAGACTTCCACTCAAGCAAAGACATCTAAAGATGGAAGGAAGCACACCAGATAAGCTGATATATTATTGCATGATGCTAGAGAGAATGTGGGAACACCCACATCATAGTGTAGGAAGAGGAGGTCACCAGATTAGTACACTGGCTACATGGATCTGATGAGTGAGCTTGTAGAGACTGAGCCATCCTCATTTGAGGAAGCACTACAAAAATTAGTATGGGTTGATGCCATGTAGAGGAGTATGACTCCATTATAAGAAATAGTGTTTGGGAAGCGGTACTAAGACCAGAGGACAAGTCAGTGGTGGGTTCCAGGTGGATCTACAAGGTGAAGCAAACAGTAGAAGGATCGAGAAATACAAGGCCATATTTGTGGCCAAGGGGTTCTCTCAGGTGGAGGGAATTGACTATGAGGAGACCTTTGCTCCATTTTCAAGGTACTCTTCAATTAGATCAATTCTAGCTCTTGCAGTGCAGATGGGATGGAAGATACATCAGATGGATGTGAAGACAACATTCATCAATGGAGTGATTGAGGAGGAGTTGTACATTAAGAAGCCGGAAGGATTTGAGACCTTCGACAGAGAGTCGCATGTGTGCAGACTCAAGCGAGAGTTGTATGGATTGAAACAAGCACCCCGTGCTTGGTACATTGAGATCGATAGTTATCTCACCAGGTTGGGATTCACCAAAAGTGAAGCAAATGAAAACCTTTACCATTATTTCATTGGTATGGAAGTATGGCAAGGAGATGGGGAACTATTTGTCTCTTAGGGAAAGTATGCCAACAAGATACTGAAGAAGTTCCACATGGAGAGAAGCAAACCCATAGAGACTCCTCTAGCAGGGAATTGGAGGAAGGAAGATGTTACTTTAGGTGAAGTAGTGGAGGCAACCATCTATAGGTAGCTTGTGGGTTCGCTTATGTATTTGGTGAACACACGACCGGACATGTGTTATGCATTTAACCAACTTAGTCAAGTTATCGTCAAGCCAACCAAATTGTATTGGAAGGAAACAAAGGATGTGTTGAGATACCTCAAAGGCACCACTGAGTTTGGTCTTTGGTACAGGTGGATATAAGGAATGAATCTGTAAGGATTCACAGGGTAGTCCATCAGATAGGAAGAGCACATTAAGAGGAATTTTTCAATGTTGGGTCAACAACGGTTTCTTGGTATAGTAGGAAGCATTGGTCTATTGCACTTAGCTCAGCAGCGGCAAAGTACATGGCTGCTAGCCGAGCAACATATGAGGCTATATGGATGAGAAAGACCCTTGTTGGGTTATTTGGTCAGATGATGGATCCTACAGTGATTTACTGTGACAACCAGAGTTGTATCAAACTCTCTGAGAATCTAGTTTTTCATGAGCGGTCCAAGCATATCAACATCTAGTATCACCATCTACGAGATTGTGTACAGAGGAGAATCATGTTGTTGGAGTACATTCCTACAAAGGAATAGGATGCAGATATTTTGACAAAGACACTATCAAGATGCAAATTTGAGTTCCATAGAGGTAGGATCGGGGTAGCAGATAATCCCTTTCTTGCTGAGAGGGAGTGTTGAAAATGCAACAAGAAATTCCTAATTTATTTTTCCCTTGAATTAAATTAGGAGAAAATCGAAATTCCACATCACAAGACAACTTGAATGAGTTAACTGAGTTGTTATCACTCAATTAGCTTAGTTAATTCAAGTTGAGGGCTTAAATTGAGTTGTGTACAGTGATTCCTAAATTTTAGGAGCCTAGGTTGAGTTAATTTCAATTGTAACAATTTAATTCAGTTAAATTGAGTTAAGGCTAGTTAAACTAGTTCAACTATTGGAGGAACTAGTAGGAGGTCTAGTAGTGGGGTGCAACTTCAGCGTTCAACCAATTAATTGATCAATCAACCTTAATTAAGTGATGCATGCCTAAAATTCGAGTTACCCAATTGAGATTGGAGTTCAAGGGAAGTGTACTATCAATTGTATAATTATCTAAGTTGTATAGGTGGTGCATGTAGCCAGAGAAGGGGCCTACAAGGATTGCGTAATTCCAATTAGGAATTTCCCTAATTAATAGGGGGCTAATTCCTTGAGGAACAATGCAAGGAAATAGGGACTTGGACAGGCTTGGATTTGGTTAAGTATTGACCAGAGCTTGTCTAGGAAGCAGTGAGATAGATTATACTAGTGCAAAGGTTGCTCGGGCTTGAGAAAGCATTGTATTTCTTCTCTATTTTTTTACTAATGCAATACAGATAGGAAGGGGTTTTGAGGAATTGCTTTCTACTTAGATAAATCTATGAGCGCATGTGATTGAATCTTGTCTCATGTTTATGTTGTGATTTCTCAATAGATTCAAGTCTTATGTTTTAGCAAATTACATAAGCAGTTTGAATCTACAAGGAATTTCTACACAACTTTAAATAGTTTGTTGGTTTTCTTGATTTGGATTTCCAAGGTAAATATTTGTGTAATATGTGATTGAAATTGTTTTACTTTTCTATTTATTAAGAATCTATATATGCATTGCATTATTATATAAGGCTCGAAACTTACACTTGGTTTTAGAGTTTATTAGCTTCAAGGTGATACCTTTTTGGTTAAGGGTTTGGTTATCTTAGGTATGTGATAAACCTTGTTGTGGTGGGAGCTATGTGGTGTTGATACTTGGGCTAGAAAACAATAGCTAGCAATTTGAAATTAGAGATTGAGAAATTTAATGGGAAACGTTTTTAGTGGTTAAAGCTCAATAGAGAATACATTTTGGTAGACAAATATTAATGGGCCATAGTGGATCCAGAAAGTGTGCATATGGGAATGTCAATGGAATATTGGACAAAGTTGGATTGGAACGCAAATAGAATAATATGGTTGTGTCTCATAGATTTAGTATTATTGAATGTTTTAGGAGAAGCTACCATCAAGGAGTTATGGAATAAGTTAGGGGCTTTGTATTAGTCAAAGTCCCTAGTAAGAAAACCTTTCTTGTGGAAGAAACTATACAACTCAAGGATGAATGATGAAGACTTAGAGACAAAGCATATTAATGCCTTCAATACTATGGTAAGTCAATGAATGCTTCTTGATATTAAGATTTATGATGAAAATTAAGTGCATCAATTTACTATGTTATTTACTAGACTCATGGAATACTCTAGTTGTAGCATATATAGTAATGAAACTACTTTTAAGTTTTGATGATGTTGTCTCATCCCTATTATTAGGGGATATGAGGTAGGAAAAAATGGAAAGTCAGGGTACATATGCCTTATTTATAAGAGAGCATTCACAAGATAGAAATAAGATTAAGTCTTCAAGTGGGGGATCTAAATCTAGAGGTAGATCTAAATCTCCAAGAAAATTCATAAAGAGAAGTTGAATATGTGGAAACAAAGGGAATTTCAAAAAGAATTGTAGATCCAAAAGCATTGAGAGAGGTAAGTAATTGGATGATGGTCCCTCAAAAAAAAAAAATTATCTTCAAAGAAAGGAGAGGATATTTACTTGGCTTCTTCAAGAACACATGCAAATCATGACATGTGATTAATCGACTCAAGTGCTTCCTTTCATATGACTCCCCACATGGAGTGGTTTTGAGAATATGAAAGGTATGATGGAGGTGGCATTTTCCTTGGAGATGACTTGACAGCCAGGATCACAGACAAGGAAAAGTCAAATTGATGCTCAAGGATGGAAGGGTTAGAACATTCCCTAGTGTTTTATACATTCTAGGGATAGCTAGAAACTTGAGATTTGTAAGTATAACGAATGATGCAAATGTAACTACTCTGTTTGAAAAGGAAAATTGCAGGATGGTTTAAGGAGCAATGGTATCCTTGAGGGGGGTTCAGACTTGAACTCTATACAGGCTATTGGGAAACACTATTAGTGATGAGTGTAACAATTCCATTGTTCCTGAGGGTGAATATGAAAAAGTAAAAATATTAGTTTCCTCTAGAAAAAATACAATACTTTGGCATCAAAGACTAGGGCATATTGGAAACAGGGGCCTTCAATCACTACAAAGTAAAGGTATAATTGAAGTTATTTCTAATTGTACTATAGATCTCGATTTCTATGAACATTGTATTTATGGTAAATAGAATCAGGTAATATTATCAATAAGTGCAACAAGGGCTAAAGGAATTATAGAATCAATGCATAGTGATGTTTTTGGACCTATACATGTTCCATAACTAGAAATTGTATGTTGTCTATAGATAATTTCTCATGAATACATGGCTTTTTCCTCCAAAAGAAATCAGATGTATTTGGAAAATTTTAAAAGTTCAATACTCTTATGTACAATCAGACATAGAATAAATCAAGATGTTGAGGACAAACAATGGTGGGGAATTATGTGGGAATGAGTTAAAGGAATTATGTAAGCAATATGATATAGCAATTTAGAAGATTACACCATACACACCTCAACAAAATGGGGTTGCAGAAAGGATTAATATGACACTAATGAAAAAAACAAAAAGCATGCTTAATGGTGTCAAGTTAGGAAATGAATTCCTGGCGAAGGCAGTGAGTATTATATGTTACCTGTGAAATTGATCACCCTCAACATTGGTTAACAAGATTTGACATGATGCTCTAGGAAGAAACCTCTCCTAAACATTTTTCATTTTGATGCTTATGTTCACGCTCCAAAAGAAAATAAGGGTAAGTTGGACATTAAAGCTAAAAGCACATCTTTACTAGTTATAAAGATGGTTTAAAAGGTTATAAGATTTGGAATCCAAAAACTAAGAAAGTTGTTTAGAGTCGAGATGTCATCTTAAAGAGGTCAAGGATGTCAAACAGGACGTCCCACAAAGGGAAAGGGGACCAACATTAGGGGAATTTTAAAGTCAAATATGGGTCTCAAAACAAAAAATGTACTAACATAATCAACTTTGAAAGCACCAATAAGATTCAAGATGATGATGTTATCCCCACAGATAAATATTTTTGGAGGGAGAAGAAAAATAAGTTTTAATGGAATTTTTAGTTTATCTCCTTGTAGGTTTACTCAAATGTCAGATGTAGGCACCCATTGGATCTGGAGTTAAATTTTGGATCTAACAAGTACCTAATCTACATAATTTTAATTAGACTCATAATGGGAAAAAATAAATCGAAAATACACAAAAAATACCTATGTATTTTCAATTCTTTTCGGTGTGGGTTTATTAAAAAAAAAACTTATTTTTTCAATGTATTTTTTCATTTTTTTTCAATGTAGGTCTATTAAAAAATATGCAAAAGTAGGTACTCATTAGATTCAAAATTGAATTTCACATCCAATGAATGTCTACACTTGACATTTGAGTAAACCTATAAGGAAATCAACTAAAAAGAAAAAATTTCCTTTAAAAATCCATAATTCTTATATTATTATTTCAACTATTGTTTTATTATTTTATTTTGGAGGCCCATTTTAGACCTCGAAATTCCACTAATAAAGTAGTGGAGCTCAAATTACACAATGAAAAATTTGATCAGACATAGGAACATGATTTATAATAAGAAGAACCAAATATTTTAGTATTGAGAAAAAAAATTGAGAAAGAAGAGAACCAAAAAGGTATACTTCACCGAGTTTCGTTCTATTTTCGTTTGTCTATCACTAAGGATGATCCTAGAATTGGTAGGAAGGTAGTAAAAAAAATAGCAATCTTGAACAAGAAAGGGGCTTGGGATCTAGTTGAGTTGCTAGTTGGAAGGAAACCCATTGGTAGAAATGGGTGTTTAAGAAGTTGATTGTTGAAGATATACAAAGTTTGATTAGTAGCAGAAGATTATTTTTAGGTAGAGAGACTTGACTGTGGTAAAAAAAATCTCCAATTACTAAGTTAACTTCTAATAAATTTCTTATATATGTTGTTGTTGCCTTTGCTTTTGAAGTACAATAGAATAAATTTCTACATCGAAATCTAAAAATATATATTTATATGAAACCTAAGTCACCTTGTTCATGTTCTTCTTCGAATTCGACGACTTTCAAGTTCAACAAAAGTTTGACAGTTAAAATTTTGAAAATAAAATCGGTATTAAGTTCAACATATTAAAATTTGTTGTAACTCTTTAAGAATTGTTCTCTTTTTTTATATATAATGTGAAGATATAAATGTGTTTTTAGATTGCCTACGTGGCGTAGAGAAGACAATGACAGGGTGTTCTGTTAAGGCACTTTGTGGTGTAATGGTCATACTAAAATTTGTTGAACTCTTTAAGAATTTTTGTCTCTTTTTTATATATAATGTGAAGATATAAATGTGTTTTTAGATTGCCCACGTGGTGTACAGAAGACAGTGACAGGGTGTTCTGTTAAGGCACTTCGTGGTGTAAAGGTCTTCGGTTCGAAAATCCCCCCATGATAAGGATTGGTGTGACCAAGGTCAAGTGCAATCCTTGGATGATTTTGACGGCTTAAATGCACCTCGGTCATGGCTACTCAAGCCACAAGTTAGGCATGTCAGTGATCTCAAAACTCACATAACCTAGTAGACAAAAAAAGTGTTTATATATATATATATATATATATATATATATATATATATATATTCCTTTTATATGGAGCACGAGATGGAGATGGCGATGGCGAGGGTTTTTGTACATAGTGCCTGCGACGGAGCTTTTATTTTTCCCAGTGATCTGGGACACAATAAAGGTGGTAGGGAGGAATCTCGTAGCCGCCACAACAGGCTGGAAGAGGGAGCTGCAACCGATGATGAACTGCAAGCCTGCCGAAAATATCACCAGATCGACTCTGCTTCAGATCAAATTTATAGCTATGAAGAAGGTCAAATATCATCAGACGGGTTCATCCAGCACACAGATCAAATGCCACATTGGTCAGATCTGGAAGCATTCACTATTTTTGGGCTTACTCTCTGCAAATCCGCGGATCTAGAGATAAAATACAAATCTGGGCTTTCTGGAAAACCTGATGAATGGAGGAAGTCGGGGCAGAGGAAATATGCAACGGAGATCTGGGCTGAGACCCTCGCCGCTGCTCTAGACACGAGGAGGACTGGTCAGACAACACGCTTGCAGGGTTTTCCTCAGCCTAAGGATTGGCGTTATCCACAGTATGCAAAATGGGGCGCTAGGGCGAAGTTTCGCGACATCAACGGAGCAGAGGCAGCCATGATATATTGTTTGAGGGCAGAAAGGCACATAAAGCCACGGGATATGGCTTACCTCTGGCATGCATATGGCGATTACTGGTGGGTACCGCGAGCCTGCAAACAAATCGGCCCAGATCTACAACAAGCTTTGGCGATTGAACATGAACAACAGGAAGCGGCGATCAGCTCACCACTGGATCTTGAAGCCCCGGTAGCAGAGCCGCTCGAAGGTAAACAAATTACCCTTTTTATCAGATCCATAGAAGGAAACACAGTATGCTTAAAAATAGGGAGCTGGGAGAAGATCAAAACCCTCAAACAAAGGATACAAGAAAGGATGGGCATTCCACCTTGCAAACAACTCTTGATCCACGCAAGAAAAGTATTGCAGGAGGAATACAAGCTAAAAGAATATGACATAGGCAGAGACTCAACTATCTACCTCAATACAAGACTTCGTGGTGGCTGCTCTGGTACAAGCTCCAAAGGACCTGTTTCTTTCAAAGATGCAATAAAAGGGAAAATGGGGCCTCAAATACAATCAGAATAGCAAGCCACGACTCCTGGTGCCTACATACCCAGAACCCTGCTCTATCGATCGCTATACCTGAGGTAAATGAAATACATGATGATTATTTATCAAAAGCAGTGATATGCAGATTTAATAGGTTTTGGCCCAAACCGGAAGCCCTAAGTCAATGGATTTACTCCATATGGATAGAAAATTGTGATATACACGTATGCTCAAAAGGTTTCTTCATTGTCAAATTCTACACATTCAATGACAAGGAATATGCATTGAATGAGGCACCATGGTTCTGAGGTAATGCTAGCCTTTTCTTAACATCATGGTTTCCGGAATTTGATCCAAACACCATGGTGGTCTCCAAAATGCCTGTGTGGGTAAAACTATATAACCTACCTCTGCATTTTTGGCACATCAAAGTATTAGTAGGCATTGGCAATGCTCTTGGGAAATTTTTAAAAGTAGACAGTGAGCGTCTTACCAAGGATATCTACACTTTCGCCAGAATCTGTGTGGAGGTTGATCTCAGTCAAGGATTACCAGACTGCATCCTCTTATTCCACAACGAAAAGCAATGGTCCCAGTCTCTTGATTATGAAAACACTGCCTTCAGATGTCACATTTGTCATCAAACTGGTCATCTACAAAGTGCTTGCCCACAAAATAAAAAAGACAGGAAAAGAAGACAACCACCAAAGCCTAAAGGATGGCAGTTTTCAGCCTCTCCGGTAGATGATATAGAAGAGGAAGGAAATGTAAAAAATACCACAAACACCACATTCCAAGAAGCAGAACACCCAGGAAATATCTCAGCTTTCAATGAACAAAGCACCCAACTTAACTCACAAAATGATGAGAACCAGAACTACTCCGCTTTAGTTCCAATGACAACCGACCCACAGCAGAAAAATGAGCAACTCATCCCAGGGAAGGAAATCGGTGGCAGCAAGCAAATACACTCAACAGAAAGCTCAGATTCCGACAAAGAAACCCCAACTACTACCAAAGAGGCAGAAATGTCCATTGTAACATCCACTCCCAACACTAGAGGTTGGCAGAAAGTGGAAAAAAAGAAAGGTAGGAAAGCATAGATAGTTCATAATTTATTGTCTTTTTTAGATCTTGTGCATCAGGACAAGTTTATATAGCATATGCTAATGTAGCATCTACAACATGTAATTTTGCTCAATATGAATAAAATTATGATTTTTCTTTTGGGAAAAAATATATTCCTTTTATATAATTAACTTGTATATATTATTGAAATAGTGTCCTTCTATTATAATTGTTTATAAATATATAAATTTGTATAATTTAAGTGTGAATGGTATAAATAAAAATTTACCCCACATGTTCAAAAATAATAAATGACAACAAAATCTAGAGATCAAAATAATTTTTTAATTTACATATGTTTCCTACATATATTTAACTTTTATATTTTATTGAAATATTACACTTCTATTATAATCGTTTATAAATATATAAATTCATATAATTTAAGTGTGTATGGTATAAATAAAAAATTAATATACATATATTCAAAATAATAAATGACAACAAAATTTAAAGATTAAAATAATTTTTTAATTCGCATATATTTATTTTATATATTTAGCTTTATATTTTATTGAAATATTACATTTCTATTATATCTTCTTATAAATATATAAATTTATATCATTTAAGTATGTATGATATAAATAAAAAATTAAAAACACACAAATATTCAAAAATAATAAATGACAGCAAAATTCAAAAATTAAATTTTATTTTATATATATATATATATATATATATATATATATATATATATATATTTCTTTTATATATTTTACTATTATATTTTATTGAAATATTACTCACATAAAACATTACCTTTCAAAGAATAGAATTATTTAAGAGAGATAGACGGAACTTTGGAAACCCTTGCATTTCACCCTAGATGTTGAATCTTTGTTTTGTTTGCATATATTTTTTACAAATCTCTTATGCAGACCGTTCAATGGCGAATCCTTATGATTTGGCGAAAAAATTGTTTACTTTGCGGGTATGGTTGTCAATCAAGCTAGCTCTTCTTTGGTTTCATACAACTCTACTGAAAGTTGGTTCTAGTCTCCCGATGTACAAAAAAGGTATTCCCTCAATGTTCTTGTGGATGAGGAAGTTTTCCGTTGTGAAAAGTATTTTTTGGATAATGGCTTGGTTTGCAAGTTTAATGGGTAATGGTCGTGATTGACCAATCTACATAAATGGATCTCTAAGTCATGGAAGCCTCTTTTGACGAACAAGTTGAATATCTACCCTATGGCACGAGGTTTCTTCACTATGGTTTTTGGTAATATTGAGGACAAGGTGGTCATCTATGAAGTCGAGCCATGGTTTCGGGGAAGCGTTGGCCTCTTCATGCAGCCTTAAAATCCCACTTTTGACTTGGTAACGACATCAATTTCCACAACCCCAATTTGGGTAAGGCTTCCAAACATTCCCTTACATTTCTATAATTGCACATTTTTTTCCTCCATTAGGAATGCGATGGGAAAATTCTATCGTAGTTGCCCTGAAACATAAAAATTATACAAGACTACTTATGTTCGCATTTGTGTGGAGATGGACTTCAAAAAGGGTTTTCCCATAGAGATTAATTTGATGGCTCTAAACTATGCTTGGGTCCAAAAGATTGATTATGAGAATATTTCATTTCGATGTAGAGCATGCTACGAAACGAGGAATGTAATTAAAAACTGCCCAAAGCATTCCCAGAATAGCAAAGACCAAAAAAAATCTCGAAAACCCAAATGGTGGGAAGGAATGCAAAGTGATCACTATATGGTATTCAAAGAGGAAGAGTTCCAGGACAAGAAAGAACCAAAAGACAAGATGGAAGAAGATATAACCAAAGAAATCGTATCTGCGACAACAAAATCTAAGCAGGAAAAATCACTTGCCAATGTGGATACTTCGGTCAATAGTAAGGATTCCCCTGATGCAGCATTAATGGAAAAGCAACAAACCCTCATGGAAAATGAATCCCCTCCGAAAACGACAAGAATATTGTTGACAAGAAAACTTCTTGGGCAAATCACACAAATGAGGAAGATTTCAAGAATATCACTGTGGAGTTGTCGAAGAACGATCAAATGAGGAAGATTTCAAGAATATCACTGTGGAGTTGTCGAAGAACGATCCACCAAAATTTGCAGAAAATGCGGGTTGGATTTGTTGAAATATGTAACTAGGTTCGGTCTTCATAATGACATATGTAATCATGATTTTATGTATTTAATAAAGAAGATAAAAATAAATGTATTAATTGTTATTCTTAAGGCATGGGTTTTGTGCTCAAGGGAGCTTTATTTTTAGGTCAAGCACCCATTGAGTGCTTCTAGAGCTTGTCATTGAGTCTACAATTCAATTGAGTCATTGTCATGTATAAAAGACCCTTTTGGGCATGCTAAATATTGTAAATAAAAATTATTTGAGTGAAAAGACCTTCCAAGACCTCATCACAGTGCAAAGATCAAGTCGGCCTAAAGATAGCAATTTGTACCCCTCGAAAACCTATAAATAAGAAGGAACTCAACTTCATTTGAACACACACTCAATCAAGTTTGATCTACTAAGATAGAAGCTAGAAAATGTACGGAAAAGCAGAAGAAGAGCAAGATCAAAGTTTTGGGCCTCTCTCTCTCGTGTTAGGATTTCTACAGTTACTAGGCAAGAAGAAATTTTGGAGTTGCATCGAAGTTGTGAAGCTACAAGGTTGAAGTTGTGAAGTTGCTTCTAGGTCGAAGCTATGAAGCTGCTTCTAGATCAAAGTTGTGAAGCTGCAAGGTTGAAGCTGTGAAGTTGCTTCTAGGTCAAAGTTGTGACGTTGTAAGGTCAAAGCTGTGAAGCTGCTTCTAGGTCAAAGTTGTGAAGCTGCAAGGTCGAAGTTGTGAAGCTGCTTCTAGGTCGAGGTTTTGAAGCTATAATGTTGAAGTTGTGAAAGTTCAAAGCTATGAATCTGCTAGGTCAAAGTTGTTGAAGCTACTAAGTCAAAGTTGTAGAAATTATTGTTGGGGGGACTAGTTGCAGAAAAATTTGTTAGGGATCAAAATTGCAAAAGTTGTTGAAAAGCAGGAAAGATTTGACTTGGTCTTGGAGGGTCTTGATCAAGGGTCATAAGTCTTGGAATTCGTCAATTGAAGATCTATAAAAGAAGAATTCTTGCGGGTTTTCCTCTCAATTGGAGAGGTTTTGGCCTTGGTTGATCGCTTGTATCTTGTGTCCCCTTGTCTCATTGTTCATTATGTTTTAGTAGTTGTTTGATGAAAAGAACACAATACTAATCAAGTTGAAGAAGAATATAATTAAGATAAGTAAAAAGACACCACGAGCAATTATTAAAGTAAGAGAAATCACCTATCTTATTGCCCCTAGATTTCTCAACACGATTCAAGTTGAGAAGAAAGAAAGAAAAACAATTAGTCAAACTAGATCAAAATAAAATTATAATGAAAAATGGAACGTAAATGTGTGTATTTTGAAAGTTTTTGGGAAAAAAATTAGTTGGAAAGAGACTAAAACTTTTGTGCCATGGGGAACTCATTTGAGGGTTTGGATTGAGCCTTTGTGCTCAATCTCAAACCTTCAAGGAAGATTGGAATATGTAAAAGTTCTAGCCTTGTAATCCAATTTTTTTAATAATACAAACCTCTACCGATTTCATTTATATATATATATATATATTACATTACTATTATAATGGTTTATAAGTATATAAATTTATATAATTTAAGTGTGTATGGTATAATAAAAAAATTAATATATCAGAATTGTGAATGCAAAGATAAACAAACCTATATTGGTCTCTCCCTTGTTGCCAAGTTCAACATTCAATGACAACATTCTATTAGTGCAAGCAACTTGGAATTTTTTTTTAAATGAGTATGTTTTAGCCTTTAGGGTTTTATTGTTTTTATTTTATTTTTTTATTACAAACCTCTTTGAGTTTCATGTGATTTCATAACAAATTTGAATCAAATTTCAATAGAATTTTAGATGAAATTTCGTGAAATTATTCGTGTTCATGTTTGGCTTATTCATGTTCGGTTTGAGATTTACAAACCTCATCAAATAAATTTGCCCATGTATGAAATTCAACAAACTTCGGATTTAATCAATTTGGTTCACCAAACCTGATGACTTATAGCATGAAACAACCAAAGGCTTTTAGAGTGAAAAGGAAGAAATAATTGGTTTCCAAGCTAAAAAAGGTCATGTATGAATTAAAGCAATATCCAATGATGTGGTATACAAAGTTTGATCCTTACTTATTTAGGTTTGGTTTTAAAGGAGTTCGTGTGTATATCTCAAATTAGTAGGTGATGATTTTATTTATGTAGTCTTGCATCCAGATGATATGTTGTATATCTTAAATTAGTAGGTGATGATTTTATTTATGTAGTCTTGCATCTAGATGATATGTTGCCGATTGAAAACAACATGAAAATCATCATAGTGAAAACCCGATTTGTCAAACAAAAATTGAGAACGATAAACTAATAGTTGTGTCCCTTCATTAAAATTGAATTGGAAAAGTTGTCTATTAATTTGACACGAAAAACCTTGGTGTTGCAAAATTCATTTTTTGCATGAAAATTAAAATAGATTAAATAAACAAAAAACTCTAATTAAAAAGGAAGAAATATGTTGATACGATATCATGGAGGTTTAATACACAGGAATATAAACCAGTAAAAGTTTACATTTCTGTAGGTATAAAGTTATTGTTAAAATTGGCAACTAGGGCCAAACTCCATGTGGGTCATCTTATTTATGGCAGCTGATATTTTTATTGGATCCCTCCCATCAAGAGGGGTAGGATTGATCTACAGATCATCCGATTTCAATAAGTATTTATGGAGATATGAATTTATTTTGATTATGGAATTATTATCAAGCCTACCAACAACTTATTGTAGGCTCTAGAAGCCCAAACGTCATGTCTATTCATCATCTACGTTTTAGTATAAATAGAAGAGGATTTGAAGTCATTTGTACATACGCTCTTCATGTGATCTCCTCCTCTCCACGTCTTGGGTTTTTGGTGAAGGAGAGACACAAAAAGAGTAAGTTGGACTAAGTGTATGATGCCCTAGCCACAGTACAAACATGCCCTAACCGCAGGTCATAAAGATTCTTATATACAAATCATGGAGACCTTATACGCTATTCAGATACGTTGGATGTGATATGTTGTTCATATACGCAGTTCATAATGGAAGTGATACAGTGTTTATACGCTGGACATATTACGTTGTTCATAGTTCATGATAAGGATATATACGAAGACATTTAAATGCAGGCCATGACATACATACGCAGGCAAATGAAGAAACCCTACCCGCTGTAAAAGAGATATGTATATACGCTGAAATAGACTGCTCACCAACGCAACAAGATATATACAAGCCATGATACATACAGGCAATACAACACAGCAAGAATGCAACATGATATATACACGCTGTCAATGATATACACGTTGTAATATATAACGCAGTTGTAGAGACACTTATACGCTGGTATAAGGGACACTTGGAGATATGTTCATGCAGTTAAGGGAGCCACAATCAAGGGTGAAAGCCGCAGTAAGAGTCACAATCATGACAAACCGCAATTGAAATCAGGACAATCAAGTCTTGGTCAACTACTTGATGATCACTACCTCTGTCTAGACATGGTGTGAGGAGAAGGGTCATAGTAATACATCCTGGGCATAACTATACGGATCTGTCTATGTCACAGAAAGCATAGCATATGCAATGATCTTGATGACATATACGTTGTCATCTATCACAGTGTATGAAGACTCATGACCTTGAAGACTTGATGCGCAGTAATGTTGATATAGCAATGAATGGTATCACTGTAACCATCTTCAATGGAAGCATATTCATTGACATGGAATAGCATGGCATGGAAGACACACTATGTATAATATGGCAAACAACATACATGGCATGGGCAGCAGCATGATGTAGATCATGGGCAACAGCATGATGTAGATCATGGGCAACGCAGTGATGTATGAGACCATGAGCAGCATGATGCATGATGCAACATGAAGGTACTACACGGTAAGGTGCAGCAAATGGACAAGATATAGCACTATGATGGGAGAAGGAATCACCTTAGAGAATCAATTGAAGCAATATATCTTCAACTGATCTCTGCAGATATCAAAAGTCAAAGTGTTGACTTTGTAAAAGTACTATCTCTCTCTCTTTCTCTACTGAACTTTGAAGAACATAAAAGAAGAACTGGTTAAGGGTTTCCCCACATTGTGGGGTTTGTCCCTGGCTAATGCCACATCTTGTGTCCTCTTGTCTTGGCTTGTCTTCTGCGATTTATATTTATGTTCTATCTGCAGTTTACTTTAATGCTGATGTGATTGCTAATCCGGAAAAGATAATGAACTAACTGTGAAAATTAACATAAATTGCTCTAGCATAGAACATACCTAAAATTAACAATGATTTGCAAATTAGTGTCATGAAACATAGGAAGATGACATGTCATATGTTTTGTATGCTACTTATGGTTGGTAGTTTGATGTATGCAATGATCTATATAAGATGGACATTGCACACACAATTAAAATTTTGATTAAGGATATGTCAAAAACAAAGAAACATCATTACGCAACAATAAAGGTATTTGCATGACAGTACTAATTATGGATTGCACTACTAAGGAAGACCAAGATTGGACAAAGTGTTGGTCATACATGGCTCTGTAGATGTGAACTAAGCTGGAGATCTGAATCACAAAAAGACTACAAGTAGATACATGTTTACCTACTTGGAAGAGAAATTAGTTGGATAAGCAAGAAACAATCTATAGTCTCGATGCCTTGGATTGTTGATCATATATTCCTATGACCCAATTGTATGCAAAAAGCAAGCGTGAAACTGTGGGAATATATTCTTTATATAACTAGCCCTATGCAAGGTTTGCATGCATAGTGTAGCAAGGGGTGGTAGCCCCCAAAATTTTAAAATTTAAAAAAAAAAAAAAAAAAAAATTGTTCATTTTTTATAAGCACACAGTTTTTCCCTTTTAGTAGTTTTGAAGTGCATTGAGGTTTAGATATGGTTTTATAATTGTAATTAAAGAAAAGAACCATGGCTGAAATCTCATTTTCTTTAATCAAATTGGGAATTTGGATACCTCGAGATCGTATATATTATATTATAAAGAATATAATTGATTGATTATAAAAAATTAGAAGTGTATCTTTAAATGATTTGTTAGTTTTCCCAATTTGAGTTTTAGGCATAAATCTCCTTGTAATGGATGATTGTTTGTATTTTTTTTCAATTATGTATGCATTGCAGCACTATATAAGGTTTTAAACTTACACTAAATAGATGCTATATACTTTCCTACTCCATTTCCTTGTTCATAATATCCCCTTTGCTATATTCATTCATGGAATGATAATTTAATAGATATGAAAGCTTGTCTTCCCTTCGTAGCATGGTCTTTACAATGCTCTAATGGTCATCTAGGGTATAGAATTATGGATTTTTATAACTCAACTAGGGTTGATTGAGAATTTTCATGAAAACCTTCCCATGACTGTTCTATATGAATATTGAATGTTGATGTGGCATCTATTCTATGTTATTATGTTGGTCAATGCATATCCTAACACACACAAAGGGGATAAGCTAGATAAGCTTCCTCATGTAGACTCCAATTGAGGTGATCTTTGTATTGTTGGAACCTACGTAAAATAGCATTGGAATGCCAAGAACTTCATTTGCAAAGTTCTGACCCCAAAATCAAAATCAATCCTTTAATCTCCCAAATGAACTTAGACCCCAAATCACCAACATTTCTTACCCTTGAAATCAGCTTTACGAATCCGAAACTATAATTTTTCCAATCCATTACAAATCCAAAACTATAATTTTCCCAATCCAAAAATACTAAAACTGATGACAAAATATATAATGATTCATTTTCAATCACGTCAATATAATTAAATAAGAAAAAATTCTAGTTTTAAGCTTTGTACACCACAAAAAATCACTATTAAACAAAACATTGTTCGTTAACCACACAACATCTCCATAAATGGCTCTCCTAGTATTCAATTGTTTCCTCCTCGTCCCTAATAAACTTGCAAATTCTATTACAAGCTATTATTCCTCCTCGTCTCTAACAAACTTGCAAATTTTATTACAAGCTATTATAAATTAGTTCTGCAAACTAAATCATCCTCGCAGAAAATAAACATATTGCAGAGAAGTTACTGGTGATTGACAATTACTGATCTATCCTGATGATGAGCCACAGTGGATGGCTCAAAACGTCGATACAAACAATCATGGATGCGAGAACTCCGGAAAAAAACAACACACAAAGCACTGATCGCAGAAGCCTCAAAACAATAATGCTAAATGGTGTGTTATAATTCAAGACTGTATCAAGTAGTAGATTAGATATGTGTATTCATATCCCCTTTACAACATCATCAACATCATATTCAAGGTCCTTATCCCTCTAAGTCAGGGCACTATTCTTTCATCATTGCAATATGGATAGCAATCAAATTAAACAAAGAGAAACGCACCTAAAGAGGCCACAAATAATGAACAACCCCAATCAATTTTGCAAGGCAAGGTTGCATGTAACCACCAAGTATTGCAGAAGCAAGGAAGCCACAATGCATTTTTATAGAGTAGCATGGAACCACACGCCGAAGGCAGACAACAGCAGTCGATGCAAATCAAATGGCAGGGCAGCCAAACAGGACAAGCGGTCATGGATGTTTTGGTAATGGGAGCAAGTTGAAAGCTAAAAGCCTGTGTTGAAATCTATTTGAACTTCATAAACATTGGGTCATAGTTACAAGAAGCCAAAGCTTGTATATGTGATGCATGAATACAATGGCCCCTTCATGCTTTGCATTGATGCAACATCTGTGGCAAATGCAAGTCTTTTCTTTCGCAGTTTGTGAACCTTTCTTCCCGTGTGAGTTTCTTAAATCAGCGACTATAAGGCAAATTATACATTTCTTGCAATATGTGATCACTCTTACAATATTCCCCAGGCAAATTAAGTTTTAGTAACGCAGGCATCTAACAAGAACAGCAAATAATTGCAACTGAGAAGATTCTATTGCTATCAAACAGCTGCCGTACAGGAACCATAATCAGCTCAGCTTTACTGAATAACATTTACGAAAGACATTTAATATCCACAGCTTAATATTTCTAAAGCTCATTTATGAAGAACCACTAACTGAAATAAATCGCAATATGCATTCCAGAATAAACCATCAGATGCTAAAAAAGACAAAGTCGTGCAAAATGAAAGTTTTATTATTTTTCATTGAATACTTGCTGGGTAAACCTGCCCACTGTTCGAAAATAAAAGCATTTCTTGCAAGAGTCCTTAAAAAAATGTTGCTCAACATTAAAAAGGGAGACTACAATAATTATTACTCCTTTCTGTAAAGCCGTTTCAAAACAAGCATTCATCAAAGAAACCATCTGTAAACTCTTGCAAAATTTGAGAGGATAAAACAATGACTCCAAATTTCCAATTCATGGTACCATCCCACATGAAAGCAGTGTTGCATATATTAAGCAACTATAGCTCATCCTGAGAAATAAAGACGAAACTTTACTGTGTTAGCAATCATCCATACCAGAGTGAAACTGCAACATTTGTCAATGTCAAGAACATATATATCATAATGACAATCTACTTGGTAGCATGAAGGAAATCTTACATGTTCTTTCTTGTCCTCTTCTTTGTGTTCACTGTCTAATTCCTGCAACAGGCAATCAAAGTAGATATTTTCAATTTCATGAAACAAAAGGCAGCATATATATCATAATAACAATCTACTTGGTAGCATGAAGGAAAGCTTACATGTTCTTTCTTGTCTGCTTCTTTGTGTTCATCGTCTAATTCCTGCAATAAGCAATCAAAGTAGATATATTAAATTTCATGAAAACAAAAGGCACACATTCTTCAAACCTCTGCTGTATAATAAATTTCACAGGTCTAGTGATCCGGGATTTGGCAATCCCTTAGTGTGTCTCTGATCTAGATTTTCCATTTGCATCATTTGGAGTAGCACATACCAGCACCCCTTATATTAATCAACCTGGTGAGATGGCCTATCACCCTAGTGTATGAACCACTTTGAATGTTATTGCATTCATTGCATTTTCATTTGTATGAATGACCCTTCAAATTTTTTGTTAAGAATTTCTACACACTGCCATAGATCTTGGGTCTTTATTCACAATAGAATCATGTGGTACATTTGCCCCCACTCTGTTGTGATGGTTCTATGTCTATAATACTATGTACATGGGAAAAGTTCAAATTGATGTAAGCAAAATAAAGCATATGTTGTTATGACTAGTAATATTATTATGATTTATGTGGCTCTCAAACAAAAATCAATGCCACAAAAAACAGCCAACATAATCAAATATAGATACTACAATCCCTACATACTACATCATCAAATAACGTTGATCAAGTATACCTTACAACATATCATGGCAATCCCTAGTACCTACAGACTACAATACCTCTCATGGTTTAACCTAATTCAACAAATAATATAGAGAAGTAACGATACAAACAAACAAAGACACACATAGTACATCATTGTACAGTTCTAAACTCCTAATAAAATCATAAAATATAAAATGTAGGGCTAACACTCACAGCCTAACAATAACATAGGCAATGGGATCAAGGTTATTGTTTACAATGTACATATAAAATCCAAATGAGGCTTTTTCTGAGGAATTTGAATTAACCTGTCAACAAATTACCTAATGGAGCTCTTCAATGCATGGAGGACTCTTTCTCGATTCGTGAATTTGTGGAGGAACAAGAGATCCAAAACATCACATTTTTGTTTTAACTTTGTCTATACATCCATCTGGTTATGTATGATCTTGCAGTTGTTACAGTCTTGTTTGTATAGTTGTGATTATGTCGTGCTTGTGTATGATCTTAACAAGGACATATTAGACATTCTGGAAGCATGTTAAGTTTTGGTATCCTTTTGGTTCAGGGACTCTCGAGATGCTAGAAGCACGTGGTTTTTTGGCTAGGGGAGATGTAAATTGGAATTCTAAAGATATGTTTGATGTCCCCATGAACAAATATATGTATAATATGAAGTTTTTTTCAATGACAAAATTCCAAACGAGGGTTAAGAATAAGGGTGTTATATGAGGTATCCTGGATGGGGTGATAGGGAGGGGACAGGTTGGGGTGGGAAGTTGCATGGCTGCTGCCCGCCAAGGACGAGTGTTGGCAGACATGGCACAGCACCCCCCATTACGTTAACGATGTAAACAGGACTGTGACTGCCCAATGCCATCACATTATACAATGAGCTCAGGCATTCATCAACACAGGTGGTATTTAAAATTTTAACATCACAAATATGGATTATCATATTTGTTAATAACGAGAGTCGAGGAGGCTTGCAAGTGAGGGGTTTGCATGGCTGCTGCCCGACAAGGACAACCGTTGGCAGACATGGCACAGCACCCCCTGTTACATTAACAATCGTTCAGTAAACAGGACTGCCATCACATTTACACATTATACAATGAGCTCGGGCATTCATCAACACAGGTGGTATTTAATGTCACAATGATGGATTATCATATAAGTGGTTAATGCTGAGAGTGGAGGCTTGCAATCGCACTGTCTGGAGTCATTATAGTCACAAGTTTCAATGGTAAATGCTCATTACACGAGCTGAGGGACGCCATGCCCAAGTACCATAGCAATAATGTATGAGCTTGGAGGCAATTCACAGGACAGGGTTCAAAAAAGCTGGGAGATATGGCCACTCATGGCCTTTGGCTCCCACTTACAGTATTTTTGGTAGATTGGGAGTAAGGCTTTTCACAACTTTTATCTTCTATCATTTATGCAGGCTTCCTCTTGTTGTTTCTCTATTAAGCAGGTCTTGCTCCTGCTTTTTCTGCTAATTTCTTCTCCTGTTAATTGGTGTTCTCCATGTCCTAGACCTTCAAAGTATTTTCAAGCTTCAAGTCCTCTCCCTGGTCAAGAATGCTCCTAAATTTCAGCTTTTCTCTGGCCCTTCTACTTGCTTCTGAGTGCAAAGCCTCCCTGAAGAAACAGTTAATTGCTTCAAGTTTCTTGACTCTCCTATTGCACCCCTTCTGGTCCCAACTTCTAATCCTGTCACCACTCCTCCTGGAAGCCCATCTCTACAGCAAGTAACAACCTTGGATAATATTTTCTTAGTCATCATGCCGAGACAGTGTCCACAAGCTTGTCATGGAGTAGCATACTATAGGCATGTGGAGAACTCTACACCTTGTAACAGACAAAATCCTATACTAGTCGCCATAGGGCCAACATGCCACTACAGTGGCAAGATGAAATTGCCAGTGCAAAGAGGGTCATCACTAGAGAGAGAGGCTGCCTCTCAAAAATATAGATATAACCGGTGAAATTTCAAATTGGGTCCCGGACGTTGGTCACACCCAAGCGAGGTTTAACTAGTATATGTACACCATTCACATATACTGGCATCTCAAGATGCTGCTAGGACAAGTATTGGTAGATCGGAACATAGCTTGCGATGAAATATTATTGATGTTTGATGACCTTCAACTCAAAATGAAAGGGATGGGCAGTCAACTGCAGCATATCGATTCTCCTCTAGGTCTTCCGCCTGATCCAAGCTACTCACCAAGGAGCAACAAAGAACCAATCGTTGTGGAAGAATCAGACTCCCCCAACACTAGATGACAACCTCGATACACTCCTCATTAGCTCATTTTCATTTTTGGTATTTTCCTTTTCAGTCTCTAGATGTTTTAGAAGGCCACATGCCACCAGCTAGTTATTTTTTGGTTTCAAACTCTCAGGACATTCTCAACTTTTAGATGCTTAAACAACTCTGGTTTTTTCACTGGTCTAGTTTAGTTGTTTTTTGGTTTCGAACTCTCCGGACATTCTCAACTTTTGGATGCTTAAACAACTCTAGTTTTTTCACTGGTCTAATTTCCCCAATGGCAAACCAGAGTATGTATTTTTTTATCAGACCTAAGTAATGGAATATTTTGCTTTCATAAAAGGTGTTCCAAGTTAATAACTTATAATAGTGTAATTATAGGAAAAGAAAGCATGCATTAAAATTTTACATTTTGAAGTTTGAAACCTTCTAGTCTTTAGATTCGATGGTAAAAGTAAGTTGTATTTAGCATTTATCAGGTTACTAAAACTAAAATACTACCGACTCTTAAACAGTATATTCTAAAATTTTACGATACATCATATAACTTACATCTGCATCCTCGTCATCAGATTTTTCCTCCTCCTGAAACACATTTGGAATAAACATCAGCATCATTGAAATTATGGACTGGTAAATCAACTGAATATTTTTTTAGATGAGAAAGTCACATCAGCGCAACCAAGTTTTTAAGCAGATTTTTCATAAGACATGAATATTTCACATTCTGTAAAGGTGGCATGACACCAAAATTAAGGTATTCACCAATAAACTAGGTAATGCATTGTTAAAAGCCATAAACTTAAAGAAAACAAAATTGATTATCCTAAATAAAAGACCTTAGAATGGTAATATAAAAGTAGAGGAGTGAGGAAATCTGAGAAAAACTGACAATGGCCTGAGCAAGAAAAAATTGCAGGAGTTTTCAAAGGAAAGAGGAAGCATGATGATAATTAGGTGAAGAGTGGATAATACACTGGGACCAACATACTGTTGGTAAAAATAAAAAAGGGTGTGAAATTTTTTTAATAAAAATATGGATACGAAGGATATCTAGTGAAAATATGGGGCCTTTTAATTGGAAATGTGTATTGGGAGGGGGTCAACAAACGATTCTGTGAAATAGAAAAGGAATTCAGGGTATTTTTTATTATCAAACCTCTCTGTGTTTTAGTAATATGACCATCTGAATCTGGCAAATGGTACTGTTTTAAACACTCCTCACCATTTAGAACAAACAGGCATGATCTACTTATGCAACCCTCAATAATGCTTGACAACATAACCTCCATATTCTTTCAATGTAAAGAACAACCAACTCCTACACAGTAAATCCTTATATTTTACAATAGCAACATGGAACTTACATCTGTATCCTCCTCATCATCAGACTCTTTCTCTTTCTCCTGAAACATTTTTGGAGTAAACATTAGCGTCATTTAAATTACAGACTATTAAGTCAACAAAAAATAGACCTTAGCACAGTAAAATAAAAATAGCTATTACCTCCTCTTCTTTCTTTTTCTCTGCCTCGTCAAAGGCTTCCTTTTCGGCCTGGAAAAAAGTCAATAATGAAATCATCAGAAATGTTGATTACCAGTACTAGGAGGGCGAAGAAAAAAAATAAGAGATAGGAACCTCCAGTTAAACATAATCAACTCACATCCTTGTGTTTGGCCCATGTTTCCTCTGCTAACTTCTTGGCATATTCAGGATCATCAGAGATTAAAATGTTATCAAATAATGTTCCTGACTTGACCTGTGGTAACAGCAGGGACACACTTATTAAGTGGAAGAAGAAACTAGCAAAAGATTCATTACTTAGTGAAAGTGGTGAAAGTAACAACATAACAAATCAATTGGATCTGTAGATTGGGTGGTTGGGAGGAATGCTTGTTATCCTCCCTACCCAGGTTCAATGCCCACAAGAGACATGTTGAGCTCTTAATGAGTATATTGTTGTAAATTTGTAATGACTCTGAGCCTGTTGATCAGCCTTTTACCCTGACGAATATAGGGTTTACCCTGGGTACCTCATTAAAATGAGGGGAGGTACTCGAGGTTTTCCCCTGGGTATTGTAACTTCGAAAAAAAAAAGGTAACAAAATAACAAATGAATACATGCATACCTGCCATAACTCGATTCCTAGATATTTGAGATTGGGAAAAACATAGAGCTCTGGATCATCCTTGAAATCTAATTGAGGACAAGTTGTGTCAGATCAAAAAAAAAGGATAAATACAAGATTAAAAAAACAGGACAGTGAAGAATAAAAAACACTGAAAAAAATGCTGAAACACAGAATTATCCTTTGATTAGAAGGAAACTGTACCAGGATTGTCAATCATTGGAGCCTTCCATTTACCCTTGTAGTTAGGATTCTTAATTTTCTGTCCATAATTTCAGGCAAATCATAAAAAACTACAACCTTGACAGAGATAAAGGACTGAAAAAGCAACAATAATAAACAGGCTAATGATAACAACAATCAAATTATCAATAGACCATGATTTCCCTTCACATACCTTAGGATTCCATGGTCCTTTATATTCTGGATTTGCAATAGTTGGAGCTGTCCACTCACCATCCTCCTCGTCATTCCAATCCTCTGGCTGCAGAGCATAAATCAGATCATTAGACATAGACCTGGGTGATGGAAGACATTGTCGGTACAAGATTTTTAGACGAAAGTCTGTTTTTCTAGGGCTGACTTCACCTGTTTTTTTAGGGCAGACCTAGGAATGCATTGAGCATGAGTTTACAAAAATTAATATTCTACCCAAAAACACAAAGTGGAAGCAGAAAGCAACTTGGACAAAAAGATACATACAAAACAAAGTTGGACTCTTACATGACATGTCATCAATTACAATTACTCGATTCAGTGATTACCTTAGTGGCATCTGGATCAGGTATTTCCTTTGGAATGTCATCATATCCCTGCACACACACGAGTAAAAACCATAAATCATTGATTACACGAAACCATCCAAGTTATAAATATTTTCAAGCAACTATATACTGTAAGTAATGGTAGCCATAAAACACTGGTGATATCATTTGAAGATGTTAAAATAATAGCCCATCATTCTTCACTATACCTCAGGTTTCTTGTCTTCTGGATCAGGAATGTATTCCTTATCATCCCAATCCTCAGGCTGTGCACACATACATAAAGATCCTCCATTAGGTAAACATTGCTGAAGTTTAGGGTACCTTTGACATAAAACCCCAGGTAAGAGATTCATACCTTTTTGGCATTAGGGTCCTTGATTGTTTTTGCTGGCAACAAGTCCCAATCCTTGTACAAACTCCCAGACTGTTTGTCCTTGTTGTCAATGAGGATGCTATATGTAGCATCTGGTCGAAGAATGAAAGTATAAACATGACTAAGCTGATCTGTTTCACAAGGGACATCTTTTTTGATAGGATGGTTCTTCCCTTTATATGACAGAATGGTATGAACCTTCTTAGTGCTGTAACCGCAAATGTCTGGTCCAAACATAATACTGCCATCACAAGTTCACATGTTACCAGCTATTGGCATCATAAAACAGCATTAGAACCTCATAATTCTGAAATCATAATCTACACAAAAGTTGAAAGCCACTTAATAACACAAATTGAAATTTTGAAACCATAAACCATATATCACCTATAAGGTGTCTCTCCACTGAAATTCTTCTGGTCAATTTCACCACTTAACAACTTTACATAGCCACCACCACAATCAAGTTTTTGTTCATGCTTGACAGAAAACTGAAGAACAAGGGTCTTATCCTTGTTGCTAAATTCAGGGTACGCAGCTGAGATGGCAAAAAATCTATAGTCTGTATGTGTTTGGATGCCTGCATTAACCACACATAGTGAGGACAATAAAAACATAAATACTACAAACTCATGAATCTTAATGTTTTTGGAAACCAGATGATATACAAACAACACTAAGCATTGCTATTTAATAGATACAAAATTCTAATAACTGCATGTGTACAGGTCCCAGTATCCACTGTTTGATGATTGGTTTTATAAAAAATAAGTATAAACAAAATAAAAAACGTGTACACACCCTTGTCATTTGGATCCCCGTTCCATTTCCCTGCTGTGTGCACCCAATCTCCAGCCAAGCTTTCATCCTTTTTCCAATCAGATTGCACCCAACGACTTTCCCAGCTATCTTTATTTGTAAAGTAAGAAAAATGTTAGCAAGTTTCAATACAAAATCATCAGCCCAATGCCAATAAATCGTAAATGAAATAAAAGCATAAAACACATGTAGCAGCCAGTGAAGACAACCACAACAAAACTGTCTCACCCATATTCTCACAAAATGCAATAGAATGATCACTAAAATAACATCAGATTTAAATAATGGACATAATTCAATCGCAGATCAATAATCTAATATTCTGGACCAAAAGTCGATTTCCAGGCTAGGGAGCAATTCTTAAAGTCAGCTTGAAGAACCACTGAAGGTCAGGTTGGCAGAAGTTAGGGAATTTATCCAGCCCAGGGGCCAATACAAGGCCCTTCAGAGGCAGAATTTTTTTTCTCGAGGTATTGCAAAGTTTATGCAACACTGCATGATCGCCCATTTTAAGGTGAGGCAAAACTTACAAATCTTCAGGGTCATTAGGCATTCAACTCCCTGAAACCCATCATCTGGGGATGTCAAACACATAACATGCTTACAATCTTGTTTTTCATATTGGAAGTCACGCCTACGATATTCAATCCTTACATTCCCAGTGATCCAGTTGCCCAGGTGTAGGGGCTTAGGGAATAAGCAAGTCAGTCAGGGGAATCCCAAGGTTAGAAAGGGGACGATGCTTTTTGCAGACAAGTGTGGTGATATGGCATACTGACACATTACAAATAAGTGCACACTGACACGCACCCACACTTATATTACAGAACAATGTACACAGCATAAATAACCAGATAATTAGATCAACGTCACACCAAAGGTGCTCAACTCATATTACAATTTCAAATAGAGTATCAATGCATATATACAGTGTTGCAAAGGATTTTAAACTGCTAGCTCAAGAGTGTAGTAGAATAAACTCGTTGGGCTATGAGAGTGGAGATGTGCTACAAGTGCCAAGTCCTTGCAAAGGGTTGTAAATGTGATGATGAAGTCTAATTGATGTCAATGCTCAAGACTGAAGTACAAGAGAGAGCCTATTTGGTTCAAAGCTGGTCAAGTCCTTCAGGGTTACCAGCCCCTATTCTGGCGAGTGGTTGGGCTGCCCTCCATCTAGACATTCTGGGGCAGAGGGGGAGATCCGGTCACGTTTTCCTTAAGAAAGACAAAAGAAAGCCTGCGTACAAGGGACCCAAACCAGAGAGGAGGGTGAATACAATACGAAGGGAAATATTAATAGAGAAACCCTAGCCAGGGAGGAGGGTGAATACAATATATAGGAAAATATTTACAGATATAGAACGGGCCAGTAGTTAGGACAGTTAGTATAGATAGGAGGTTCAATTACATTGAAATCATTTGTTTAGCTTCTAATATTGATGCAACAAGGATATAACTTCTGCATCAGAAATAGTACAGTCGAGTCAGTTGACCCACAATGTTGGTCTAAGAAAACAAATGCCGGTCAGGGTTGATGTTGATGTCAATTTACCATACATCAATGTCAACGTCAATGTTGTTATGTTGACCATCCCTTTCCTTGCATAGTTCGGTGTATTCCTTGCTCTCTGCAATCTCATTGTTGCACTGACACAATTTGCATTCTGAGTCCTGTGGTTTCCTGGTTTCACCAACCTAAAAATGTCACTTGCATCAAGTTGTGGCTGACCTGCAACAGGTGAATTGTGGCCTACTCCATAAAGCAAATCTTAGTCATTTCGGAAGTTGCAACAGAAGTGCATCACTCCAAGTACCAAATTTTTATTGAGAGAATCAATGATAAATCTCATTTGCAAAGTGATTCTGAAGTCGTTTGAAAACACCATCCTAAATCATAACAAACAAAAACTCAAATGCAGATAGCCATTGGCCAAGCGCTGAAGCAGTGGGGAAACGGATCAAACATCAAATGAGGCAAAGATTGTCTAGTAAGGCTTTAGCCAGAAGTTTTTTTCATGTGTCTTTTATGACACTAGGAAAGAGAAATTTCAACCCAGACAATATGACGTGGTTCTCAGAAAATGCAGGTCTCTCAGAAAATGCAGGTCTAGTATAAAGCGTTGGTTTCCAGAATGAATGTAGGTCTGTCATAAAACAGTGTTTTCTGGGTTAAGTCAACTAAAAATGCCACTTCATTAAGTTGTGGCTGACCTGCAGCAAGTGAATTATGGTCTACTCCATAAAGCAAATCTCACAGTCATTTAGGTAAACTACGAAGTAGACCTGTTGCAACAGATGTGCAGCACTCCAAGAAATTTGTGAAGTGAATCTGAAGTCGGTTGAAAACACCATCCTAAATCATAACGAACAAAAACTCATATGCAAGTTTCACAGCCTATGCCCATTGGCCAAGTGCTGAAGCAGAGAAAAATGGATCAATACTCAAATGGGGCAAAGATTGTCTAGTAAGGCTTTTGCCAGATTTTTTTTTTTCATCATGTGTCTTTTACGACACATGAAAAGAGAAATTTGACCCAAGACAATATACCGTGGTTCTCAGGAAATGCAGGTCTATTATAAAACGGTGGCTTCCAGAATGAATGTAGGTCTATCATAAAACAGTGTTTCCAAAATGCATGCGGTTCTAACATAAAACAGTGTGTCCAGAATGAATGCGGTTCTAACATGAAAAAGTGATTACGGAATGAATGCAGTTCTAACATAAAACAGTGGTTTCCAGAATTTAATTTGGCCACAATTCCAATCTCAGCCAATTCAGTGTGGGTAAAGATCATCAAAACCCGCATCCATTTCTAGGTGGAAGCCTTTTGAAAGAACATGAAACTGTTATGGCACAAGGGTTGAAGAAGCCTTGTCTACCTATGCCAAAATTTTCATGAAGATACATCTAAGCAAGAACTCGCCAAAATCTAATAATGCTCAACCTACAAGCAACACGGTGGCTGCAACCTTTGGCTTTAGAAAAACACAGCATTCCAGTGTCAAGACTGTCAGGTTTTTGAATACCTTATAGAGGCTTCTCCAAAGTAGACAAACCAAGTGGTGAATCTCAAGAAACCCCCCACAACTACCTCAGCTAAGGAGGACGAGGATTTTCGGCGACTTCAGTATTGATGAACAAAAACATCTGAGAAGAAAACCTGAAAAATGGGGACGCCAAAAGCTAAAACAATCGAGAATAGAGAGGCACCGTTGGAAATGGGACAACAGTCTAGACCAGGAATTATGGGCTCCTTGGCACATTATGCTACAAACAACCACCCTAACTCAAAGGAGCCCAAAGCTTACACAGTTCCTCATTTCTCTCCAAGTTACCACCCCTTTTCAAAGAGCGTTCGTGATTAGCAATGATACCAGACATGGACTTGAAGATTTACTCACTGAAGTCAAAGATTAAGAGTTGACTAGAACTAGGTAACTCAGGATTTCCTTGGAAATTAAAAAATAAAATACAATGTCCATATAATGCGAATTTTCAGTAGTAATTAATTTCAGAAGTACATATATGATTACTACATACAACAAAACACCATGGATCTGAACAGTCAACAGGTTTGTTGATTATCTACTATGAAATCTAGTCAGAAAAGGCAGGCAAAATGAGTGTTTGATTTTCCAGTGTCTTTTATGGAGAAACAACGGATTCTGAATCTCCAGCCAGACTTGCCGTATCAATGTGACTAATGAAATGCTCTCAATAAAGCAGAGATAAACAGGACAGAGAAAAAAAAACTTAAATAGAGAAACAAGGGAGAGTCGTGCAACTTTAGAATCACCCAACCAAAAAGGCTCTGAGCCTTATTACCTTCTTTAATTTATGTATATCGGTTCCGTTACTTCGAATCAATTACATTCAGCAATTAATAATTTTCTTTAATGTGTTGGAGGATCTTTTTACATGCTGTCAATAAGATCAGCCACATGCAAAATTTAGTTTGCCTTCTTATGTGAGAAATATTCCTGAACAAGCCTGCACTATTCCAAGCAACTCAATATGACTAGGACTCAAAAGAGGGGTCTTGTGACACCCGTCATCAGCTCAACAGGGAAGATCTACAATCAAACTTAAAGCTATTCCGGGAAATCTTTCACTATTCCAAGCAACTCAATATGACTAGGACTCAAAAGAGGGGTCTTGTGACACCCGTCATCAGCTCAACAGGGAAGATCTACAATCAAACTTAAAGCTATTCCGGGAAATCTTTCACAATTTGAAAGATTTGACCGCCAATCGATCACCTGGAACTTAAATCGTACAATTAAAGCTTCTCCATTACCTTAGATCTATTTTAGACCTACTACCATCGCATTAAATTGTCGACAGCCTCTTCGGTTTCTAGATCACATTAATAGCAAAATATTTGTTTTTGGGGATCTGCATTTTGGCATGCAGCCAAAAGCAGAATTTTGTAGTGATCTACACCAAGGCATTTTATTTTTAATGTTCTGTGGCTATTTCATTGGCAGTTTCTCGCTTTCCCCATGAATTACACTTAGACCGCAGGCAGTTAGCAAAAAGCTTCAGTTGTTGTACCATAAATGGCAAATCCGGGAATTTTATTTAGGTATAGTGCAATATTTTAACCCTGATTTAAAAAGAACCCGAGCTTCGACTACAGAAACAAGAACTTCATATATCAAAGCGTAGATTATATGAATTTTGACCAATCTTTACCCACATTTCCGCACTCTCAGAGCTTTTGCGAAGCTCAAATTTGAGGATGAGATCATTTCATCTAAACTTGCAACTTTAACCTTTTATTTAAGAAAAAATGAACTTCTTGTACAGAAACTCAGGCTTCAAGTATTAAAGCGTAGATTTATACTATTTTTAACCATTCTTTAAACACATTTCAGCATTCCTCAAAGCATATGCAAAGCCAATTTTGAGTATGAGATCACTCTCACGTAACTTTAACTGTGCAAGCTAAACTAGCATAAGTATGACTCTAAGTTACCAGATCGGGACATTAAAATGCTAATTTAAAGGAAAAAACCGGTGAAAAGACACTGAGATCATGTAAGCTAGTTGAACGCACAAATGTAACCAGAAAATGGTGAGGAAAAGCGTGCTGAGAACATTACCATCGAAACGCTCCTCGAAAAAGACTTCGGCTGAGACGAAAGTAACGAACAGCAGCAGGAACACAGCGTACAAAAGCGATCGTCGGCCTGCCATTTTCAATGGTTACCACACCACTACTGCAGTAGCAAAATGCCTAGCGTTGCACTTAAGTAGAGCAGAATAAATTAAATGATTTTCTATAACATTTGACATCCGCGGTAGAGTAGAAGAGTTCCCGGCTATAATAGTTGGCGTTTACTTATCCAGAAACGTGATTCATGTTTCATGGCGCGAGTGAAGACCGGTGTTCGGTTGTTATTATCGGTTTCATGTGAGAGGGATGCGATGTTTGATTCTTTTCTCTATTTATGGTTTTTTATAATTACATTAAAGATTTCGTATTAAATCTTGTAAGAATGATTTTATTAATAATATGTCATTGTTAAATATTATAAAATTATATTAAGGATGGTATATTCTTGGAGGAATATAGGTGTTAAGAATATTCTTTCTGTTTTTTTTAAAGATGATATATTTGAATTTATATCCTTGGAGGTATGCAGATTTGAATTTGGAAAATAAATTTTATATTTAGTTTATTAAGTTTACAATTTTAAATATAAATTATATATATTTTAATAAGCTTAAATTATTATGCAGAGAGATTTTTTTATTTTATAAATAAATAAATCTTATAATTCAATTTTATATATGGTTGACTATAATTTTAAAAATAAATTATTATTAATTTTCTTTTTTTCAGCACCAAAGAAAAGCTATATAGTTATATTATGTGTATCCAAAACCAATAAATACAGAGAGATATGGGGCCATCTGATCAATAAAAAGAAGAGATGTCACAAGATCTCCTGGAGGATGGGAAGATGTATCTTATGAGGGAAATATTGTATAATAGACATATCTACATATCGGATTCCTAAATAACAGTAACCATTGAGCCAATGTTACGGTTGAAGAAAAAAACATATAATAGGACAAAAGGATGGGTAGCATAATAATTCAGAGAGATATGGGGCCATCTAATCAATAAAAAGAAGAGATGTCACAAGATCCCCTGGAGGATGGGAAGATGTATCCTATGAGGGAAATATTGTATAATAGACATATCTACATATCGGATTCCTAAATAACAGTAACCATTGAGCCAATATTACGGTTGAAGAAAAAAACATATAATAGGACAAAAAGATGGGTAGCATAATTCATACATTTGATTACACAAAATAAAGAATTATGTACCGAGCATAAGAAAATCTTTGATCTGGTAGGAGATGTTGTCCACTATGACCTGCATCCTCCATAATCCTTGTGGTGCTGAAAGCCGCTGCTTTGACAAAGCATCAGCTTTCCTATTTTTAAGTATCATGATTATTTTTAGTTTGGATCCCTAATGTAACAAGGAAAGTAAGAGGGAACCATGACATTTTAGGTATAGCTCGTCACTTCAAAATTGTGTAAAATAGTAGAAAGTATTTTGGAATACAATTAATGGGTTAAATGTGGTTATTTTAACAAATTTCAAGTGTAGAAATTTTCATCGAAGTATAAAGTTGTATAGATAATATTAATCTAAAAGGTGTTAGTTTTTTCCAAATATATATTAGATTGGCCTCCTTGTTAGTCTTCTTGTGTAACATTGTTTTCATAGGATATATTCAAATAAATAAATCAATTTGAAGGGTTATGTTTCAATTTGAAGGTTTTTAATATTGACAAGTTAAAATAAACTATTTCTTTCATATGAAAATAGAAAGAAAAAAATTCATTGGCAATTGAAGACCATCTTTGTCAAAGTTTCAATAGAGCGCTCTTAAACCCAGCAAGAGATACTGTGATGTGTTGATGAAATGTAAAAGTAGATGAGGAAGTTGATCTACAAGGTAATGATTCTAGCAAAAAATGTTGTAGACCTAGAGTTATTTACCTTCGAAGAGGAGGATGACATACATTATACCATTCAAGTGGTTTCTCTATCTATATAGATGACTTTCCTTTCTTTTTTGCTATATATGTTAGTAGCAACATTGGTGCACTCTTAGGTGTTGATAGGTTGTTGCAATCCTAGGTGTTGATCTTTTTGGTTTTATCATCAAGTTTACATTGTTTAAATGGATAAAAGTTTTGTTGCTATGCTACTGATCTCGGTTCCCAAGTGGCATGCCAATAAGCATAAAGTATGATGTATGTTTCTTTATGAATGAGTAATACAAATGCTTCCTAAATTATGAAAAAAAATAAAATAAAAATAAAAAAACATGTGTACTTCATAGATCATACCACCTATTGTGTCAAGTTTGTAGACTAGATAAAAACTCTACACTTAAACAAATCTAGATAAGTTGCAGTTCAAAATTGATTCACTAGTATTACAATCTACATAGGAATCATATGGAAGGAATTTAATAAGATTATTCAGTTACACTCTATATAGGAATCATATGTAGGAAGTTCAATTAGGCCATTTATTTATAATTTATATGAGAACCATATGGAGGGAATTCAATAAGAACATTTACTCTTTCATCTCCTGGGCACCATTCCTCAAATACAATGAAACTATTCTTCTTCATTATAGGCTCTTATAGGATAAATAGTCCAATTGTTCAAACAATCACAATGAAACTATTCTTCTTTATTATATGTCCTTATAGGATAAATAGTCCTATTGTTCAAACAATTGCAATGAATTTTTTAAAGATAGTCAAAATATAGCATTATTTTATAGATACCACTACAATATCTAAAAAAAAAAAAAACAACAACAACAACAATTATTTAAAACCTCTAATGACACATTTTTCTATAAGAGAATTATAACTTACAAGAATATTTAGTCATTTGGATTATAAGCCTAATAATTGGTACACATGTACATTATGATGCACAACACCCTATGCAGAAGAACATAGAAATAATGTTATTTTTTGTCAAGCAAACATGCATTGAATCAATTTTGATACATGGTGTCCATTGTCGTGCCTTCATAGTAATAGGTATAATGAAGAGAGGCAAGTAATATTCATAAATCTAAGCAAGAAAAGCAAGTATTAAATGCAAGCAAGCAAATAAGTAGTAAATACAAGTGGAGAAGGTAGTAAGAAGATTTATAGGGGGAGCCATGATCCAAGTGGATATTGGTTGCCACCTACCTATTCCACCTAGACCTCTAGTCGGTTTCATTTGTTTCCTTGTTTGTTGCAGCATTTACTATATATAGCAGTTTTTCAGGTCCTAAACTTCCAAAGCAGTTTTGACCCCCTAAATGGCATTTTTTGAGGTCGACAGCAAGCCTGTAGCCATAGGTAATATGGCTATGTGCATGTGTCAAATCTTGTAGTACTCGAAGAGATATTTCCGACGAGGTATTGTACGCACCAAATGGAGATAATATGACCAAGTTATAACCTCGAGAAGTTGGTTGCCCAACTAACCCCAACGTGGCCCACAAACTCCTGGTGTTCCATCTCCTAGGGTTAGGGTTTTGGTTTTTTAGGGTTTTCCCTTGTTGTTCAATAATAAATAGGCCCTTGAGCCTCATTGTAACATAGTTCAAAGGCATGTAGCCGCAACATCTATTCTTAGAGATAAGCTACCATCGTCCGAGCTAGTTTATTTCCATTTTGTTTGTAAGCTTATTTCAGTGTTTTATATTAATGAAATGAAGTGTTATTTCTGTTGCATCTCTGTATTTATGGTTATATCTATAATTTGTTGCATTCTTGTTTAAATTCGGATCAAGCCATGGAAGATTGGTAAGTACCATCTATAAGTCTTACTAGCAAGAACATGTGGAGTTGATTCTATTTGGAATGTTTCTCCTTTGTGGGTTGCAAAAGGATTCACCATGGCCAAAGCTTTTGATTTTTAATTCTCACTAGTAAGATATAATTTTAACAAGGGCTACATAGTAGCTAGTACTTGTCGCTTAGGTTAAATATAGCTTAATTAAACTAAAAAATAGTAAAGACATAAAGATTTCATCACAAAATATAAAACAAATAATAAAATATTGTATTGTTGAATGCCATTACCAAAAATTAAATAATATTATTAACTAATATTGTTTATATTAACATGTATACACTTTAATATATATGTTTATTTTACATATATATATATATATATATATAATTAAATTTATTAAAATATGTTTTAATATAATAATAAGTCATCTTAAATTGAAAATATGGAGAAAAACTATAATTTATGAAAATGGAAATAATAGAAAAGGGAAAAAAATCAATAAAAAAGAAATAAAACTAAAAACAAAAAAAATAGTAACTAATAGAAATGGAAGTTACTAAACAACCCATAATAAGACCTCAACCAATCACCTTATAAATAAATAAATTTAAATATTAATCATAAATAACAAAAATCGAATGCCAATGTTAAATTATGGATAAGCAACATAAAGTTTTGCTCTAAGGAGTAAAGGCAATGTGTAATAGGTATAATAAATAGTTGTACATACATGCATGAACTCCATAGCAATAGGGTTCTATTGTATGAAAAGGATAATGTTTCTTTTTTGGAATTATCATGATATGGGGAAAATTGTTAACATTCTTCTTTTTAATTTTCATGGTATATAGAAAAATGACTAATAAAGAAAAAACCATAAAAATAATGACAAGTAGAACATATTATGAAAAGTTTCCTTACCCTTCAATTGACAAAATCAAAATTAATTTTCATTTCAAATTTGACAAGTAATTTTTCTATCTTAATTTTCATTTGCATAGGAAAAAAATTTATGTCCTTCTATGACAAGCTAGAGAGCTCTTGAAGGGCAATGACAACTTATAACCTAAGATATATTGAGAGATATCAAATCCTTCAAAGTACATTTTTTTCTTTTTTCTTTTTTCTTTTATGGTGCAAAAACTTATACAAATATTTGCACCTTAAAATATTTGATTCCTACAAATGCTTAATGGATTTACAGTTAATATTATTATTATCATCATCAAAATATATTAATTTTTTTAATTATGAAAAGTCACTAATATGTCAATATTTCACTCACTCATTCACTCATGATTAATCTCCTCATGTTATACTATAAAATGCACCACTTAACACAATTGATATAATAAGTGATACTTAATTCACATGTATAATATTGTAATTAGATTCTCAAGTTAGAAGATCAAACAATCTCTCACTTGTATATTGTATCGCTCAGACTATAGAAGAATTCTTGGATCCAAGAATTGATAATGGCAAGTTTGTTCTTACATAGAATGATATAAGCACTTATAAAAGCAAAACCTATTAGTTTTTGTTAATAAATGTGAGATTGTATGGATACAATCTTCATTGTACATTTTGACCAATTGGATCATTTCTTTGTGCATCTCTATACGAATATTCTTTATCAAATACTCGCGTAACCGAATGAGAAATTTTCTCGCCTATGTTATTTTAACCTTTAGTCAAGCATTTGGATTAATGGAGGCTATTAGTGAAACATGGACTTTAGTCATAATGTTTAATGCATCAATTAATATATTCTACTTTCTTTTATGTTTCATATCTCTTTGCATATTTTATCAACTCTATGCACCATGAGGGTGATTGGTCAATATTTATAAAGTTCTCAACATGTATTGGATAGGGTGGAGTCCAGGCAAACTTTAAAGCCATTGAAGATTAGTGTACATGAATAAATAGGAAACATGTAGTGTTTGCAAGAAGACCATACCAAAAAGCAAAAGAATGTCATAAACAACCATTAAAACAATCCTATAGAGACAATCAAGATATTGGCCAATATCTATACCATTATTAGGGATCACTTGTAGAAGGAATTTTGAAGAAGCATTCTTTCAAATCAAATGAATTTCCTTGCAAGAGAGAGTAGTCAATGATAGATATCATCAAAATTTCTTTTACCTTGGATGTATGCATATCCATTATGCATACATCCGAGCAGATCCACTGGAAGGCATCACATCTTGCCGACTTATTAGCAGAGCCTAACTCTGAGGGCGTTGAGGAGAATTGACCTCATGACCTCCCATTAGGGATGTGCTTTAATGACAAGAACTCGACCAATTGAGCTAACCCTCGGGGATTCTCTCAAACTTTCGATTAATGTGGAAGCATTCATCAATTGTTGCCATAAATATTCATATGCATTGCATGGAAAAATATTCAAGAATTTTTTACAATATTGCTCTTGGTTATTAAAAGATAATGTTTTTAATTACTTTTTAGATATAATAATGTTTGTAATAGGGAATATAAATAAGCTTGATGGGTTAGTTTAAGTGCTTGAGTGTTGTGTATTATGAATAAAAGGTTGCAAGGTTGAATTACCAAATCAACTATTTGTGATATGTTGATACTCAACGTCTCTATCAAATTAAGCATACTATAATTCATATTAACAATATACCTCCATTATCATCCATAAAAATTGTGAAGTCTTCAAATATTTTTATACATAAAACAATGTAAACTATGAAACGGGAACTATAAACTCAAAACGGGAACTCTAGCCAAAAAACCCCAAAAAAACATCAAAAACAGTGCTCAAAACGAAAAGTGTGTATACTGGAACGATGTTTTTATTTTTTAGGCGTCAATTTTGAACATGTTTTAAAATTGGCAGTGACTACAAAATTTACTATGAAATTTTCATGCAAAATATAGCTTCAAAATGAAACTGATGACACTGGAACAATGATTTTTTTTTTTTTAGGGTCAATTTTCAGTATTTAAAAAAAATGCTAATAAAACCAAATTTCTATGTGTCAAACAAAGTTGTTTATGCGGGGAAAAAACACACTAATGTTTTTGGTAGAATATCATTTTTCTTTCCTAAGTATAAATTTAACATGTTTTCAACCATAACATGCTAGATACAAAAAAAAATGAAAATTTTTCAACTATAAAAAAAAAAAAAACCATAACATTATGAACAAATTACATCACTAAATGCATTCAAAAGTCATTATTTGTATATTGAATAAAACATATTTTATATCTCTAATTTAATATTGCATTGTAGATATTTTAAACAATAAAATTTATCATACCTAAGACATATAATCCAACAACATAAAAATGCCTCATAACTTCTCATTTAACATCATATGGAAAACATTAATTTTATTTGAAGATACGATGCATACATCAGTTATATAAACTGTCTTAAACAACTATTCAAAATCACTCATGTTTTCTGGCACACCATCAGAATTCACATCTTCAGATGAGTGACTGGATGCTGACGAAGATGTTCCATATTCTTCTCTTTCATCAACTAGTGCCCCATCTGAGTCCACATGCATGCCCAACATTCCAGGTCTCAAAATTCTTCTAGATCTACGACTGGTTTCAGGTGACTCCCATGTCAACACTATTCCTTCTGGTAACAACCTTTTCAGAATCTCTATCGTCTTGAAGCGAAGAGTTCCTCTCTTTGTTAAATTGAAGTCATAAACAAGTATGTCTACATCCTCCAATTTTAATATGTCTGTGCGGCGGCGATTTACATTTGTACCCTTTCTTTTTCTTTTTCCGCCATTTTTTTTGTCAACTACCATCTCTGGCTTATACACACCATTGAATGGGTGTGTATTTGTGGCATACCAATGTACTTCAACACTTGTAACATCCTCATTTTCTGTAAAGACCTTTATAACTTTAGCAACCCAAAATGGATAGCCATTGGGATCTCCATCTGCTAGCACTACAATCATGCAACCCTCCTTAATATCCTGTACTGAACCCCTATAAAGGTCTTCCATGGCTTCACGTTGTGCACGAGATCTTCTGGAACCAATATACATCTCTCTTTCCTCTGCCTGTGAAGAATTAATAATACCTTGAGATTGTTGCTGTTCAACAATGTTTACTTCCTCATGTTCATTCGACACATTATGTGGCAAAATAAATGGATTTTTCAAAGGTATATCTTCATTTATTGTTGTCGAAATGATATCACTTTGATTATTGAAAAACGACTCCCACCAAACAGAATCAGCAATGTCAAAGTACTCATATGTATATCTAATACATTTTTTAATTTCTTCCAGGCAATCAGAATAATTTATAGCCCTGTTCTGTCTACGTGCATTCTGAACTTCACCAACTGATTGTAATAACAATATTTTTGATGCAAATATTGGATGATCTGGAATGAACTTCAAAAATTTCAATCCTGATGACGGTGCCCATTCTGTAGTAGTTGAATACTTCTTGCCCCATATTAGTGTGTTCCCATCAATTTTTTTGATACGAAATTGATGTTGGAAGCTAATGTCATTAAGTTGTTCAATGCATCTCCCCTCACCATATGATCCCAGAATAAACCTTCGCATGTCAATAGTTTCTTCCAACACATCAAAAGTAGGCTCTGGCATGTATGATTTCTTAATACATTCAATTAGTGATGGCAAGCTACCAACTTCCTTCCTCCTCAATGTGACTGAAAAACGGCTGAAGATCTGATCAATATGGTCATGAGTGTGCCCAACAAGAAGGAAACCAACCTTTACCTTCTGAAAAATTCCCAATTCAACAAGCATGTTTAGATATCCAAAAACAACCTGATTTTTGTTTTCACGGCAAGTGTTGTCCAATTGTAGATACAAAACTTCAGGAAGATTACCAGACCAATGAGAAATCACATCATGAATTATAGTTATGGTCAGATTTGCATCATTGTGAATATTTGGAGCTGTGAAGTACACCCTTGGCAACATTTTCCCATTGAAGACCATACAACCGACCAAGTGAAATTGAATAAAGTTTTCCTCCTGTAAATTTTTGGGTGTGCGAACAAAATGTGGTAAAAGTGTTTTCTTCTGGTCCATACCATCAATTATCAAACCCAAAATTTATTCGGATTATCATAGCACTTTTTTCGATGCTTGTACAACTTCTTCCTTTCGTTTGTTTGTTGTTCGCGATGCTCCTGAAGTTGTTTGACAATTAAATCTACACAACATAAAAGAGATTCATCAAGAAATATGTTTTCATAGTTGATGACTATACAATTTTAAAAGTTAAAGTTATAAACGCTTACCTCTTTCTGAGCCTTCACTTTTGTCCCTTTTTGATTTAAGAGAAGCACATGTACTGCAAATCCCCATCCTTGTCTTCTTAGGAATACGGACATTGTTGAATTCTTTCTTCCATACCTTCACAAAATATTGATATGTAATAAACTGGCCATGTCCCTCAGCACCTTCTGCATATTCTTTGTATAAGTTGTAGATTTCTCGTCTTGAAAAATTATCTGGAATATGTATTGTCTCTCCATTTGGCATACACTCTCCATGCTTTGAAAAGAAATCTTTCATCCATGACATTGCAATATTTGATAATGGACCAAAGTGTTTTTTATGACGTACTTCTGAATAAAAAGTGGGATCCTTTTCCAAATTTTCTTGAATTCTCGAGAGATGAAAATTCCCAATCGAATGAAACATTTTGAAACCTTTTCTACAGATAAAAAAAGTCCCAATATGATAATCATAACCTGACAATGTAGATTGCATGCACCCAACTAAATATGAATTTTGCATGCTTTTATTCATTGACAAATATCTCTTCCTGCTTTCTAATGCAAATTTGAAATCCATATGTTTCAAGCAATCTTTTTGGCAACATTCACTTGAAATGAGAGCACTGATAGAACTTCTTCTCGTCAGATATTCTACTCTACCCCTTGTATAACTAGAACAACTTGCATTGATACGAAAAGGCCTGCTCCTACTCCTTGATACAATGTTTCTTGGCAACATCTCCATCATTTGATCATCATTTGTATAAGGCTTTTCATCATCATTAAGAGGAATGTTATCCACACTATGATCAGCTCTGCTTTTCAAATATTGACTTGGAGGATATTCTTCATCTTCTGCTTCTTCAGTGCTACTGTCGTAGTCCTTAGAATTCGGACTGAATGGAAAATCTGACTCGATGTTTAATGGATATTCTTCCTCATATGCATTGCCAGTGCTACTCTCATAGTCCATAGAATTAGGACTACGTTGAAAATGTGACTTACTTATTGAAGATGTTACATCCCGTCCTTTGTCACTGCTACCTTTATACTCATTAGAATTAGGACTAAGTGCATCATCCTGTCCTTCATCACTGCTGCTTTCATAGTCTGCAGAATTAGGACTAAGAGGACACAATGACACTCTATTATTTTGAAATTCATCATCACGCTCTTGATAACTATTGCTCTCATAGTCCGCAGAATTAGGACTAAGTGGACACTGTGGTACTCCAATATTTTGAATTTCATCATCCCACTCTTCATCACTGCTGCTCTCATAGTCCTTAGAATTTGGACTAACTGGACACCGTGACACTCCATGCTTTTGAAAATCAACATCATGCTTTTCATCACTACTGCTCTCATAGTCCTTAGAATTAGGACTCAGTGGACACTTTGACACTCCATACTTTTGAAAATCAACATCATGCTTTTCATCACTGCTGCTCTCATAGTCCTCAGAATTAGGACTAAGTGGACACCGTGACACTCCCTTCTTTTGAACTTCACCATTATGCTTTTCAAAACTGCTGCTCTCATAGTCCTCGGAATTAGGACTAAGTGGACACCGTGACACTCCCTTCTTTTGAACTTCACGATTATGCTCTTCAAAACTGCTGCTCTCATAGTCCTCGGAATTAGGACTAAGTGGACACCGTGACACTCCCTTCTTTTGAACTTCACCATTATGCTCTTCAAAACTGCTGCTCTCATAGTCCTCGGAATTAGGACTAAGTGGACACCGTGACACTCCCTTCTTTTGAACTTCACCATTATGCTCTTCAAAACTGCTGCTCTCATAGTCCTCGGAATTAGGACTAAGTGGACACCGTGACACTCCCTTCTTTTGAACTTCACCATTATGCTCTTCAAAACTGCTGCTCTCATAGTCCTCGGAATTAGGACTAAGTGCACACCGTGACACTCCCTTCTTTTGAACTTCACCATTATGCTCTTCAAAACTACTGCTCTCATAGTCCTCGGAATTAGGACTAAGTGGACACCGTGACCCTCCATTCTTTTGAACTTCACCATCATGCTCTTCAAAACTGCTGCTCTCATAGTCCTCAGAATTAGGACTAAGTGGACATCGTGACACTCTGTTCTTTTGAAGTTCACCATCATGCTCTTCATCACTACGGCTTTCATAGTCCTTAGAAGTAGGACTAAGTGGAATATGTGACTCTTTATTTATTTGAAATTCTCCATCTCCTCTTTCATCAGTGCTGCTCTCATAGTCCTTAGAATCAGGACTAAGTGGAAGAAGTGACTTTCTATTCATAGTGGAAGAATTCCCGCTATGTTCATCAATATGAATAGAGTTGTTACGCGATGCAGAAGTTGATGGTGTATAAATCGAAACTTCACTATCAGAACAATCCATCCCTTTCAAATAGAAGATGTTGAATGATACAAATGGAGAGTCTCCTAAAGATATTATATAGCTTAAAGAATGGAATTTTCCCTCCAAAAAATTTCGCGAAAATATTTCCCTCCAAAAAGTTTCGCGAAAATATTTCCCTCCAAAAAATTTGTTAAATTTATTTACCTTTATTACTTTGTTCTACAATTTATTGGAAAATGTAAACTAAATTTTTTTATGAAATCATAATTAAAATTGTACACTACAACTTCTACAATTATTATAATAGTTAAACCATATAATATTCGCTTTCCAATACTACAATATTCACTTTAAAATATTTTAAAACAAATTATCCCACATTCAACATGTTGTAAAACAAATCAATAATATTCACTTTATAATATTGTAAAACAAATTATCCCATATTAATTGTACAGTAAAACATCCTTGTAACTTCACTTACATATTAAAATCTCATTATCACTACTACTAACATCACATCCAGATTTTCTGAAAATCGTTGAAAGAGGTCGTGAATTTGTGGAGCAGCTAAATCGCTATCAACAACATAATCAACGAAGAATTCTCGTAATTAAAAGGTAAGTTAAATTTTTTCTTAAAAACTTTCATATTAAATTAGTTTCATGAAAAATCGTGAGCACGGTGGGCCCGACCCCTCCAGGCACCTTAACAGCGCCCCCCCTCACCCGCCTGCCCGGCCCCTCCGGGCGCCCTGACAACCCCCCCCACACCCGCCTGCCCGGCCCGGGTCCCCTCACCCACCCGGCCCACACACACCGTCCCCCCTCACCCGCCTGCCCGGCTCGGCCCGGGGCCCTAACCCCCCAGCCCCACCCCTCCGGTCGAACCACCCACACCCCCCTCACCCGCTCGCCCGGCCCGGGCGCCCTCACCCGCCCGCCCAACCCCTCCCGGCGCCCTCACCCGGGCACCTCACCCCTTTGGATGGGACACCCACCCCCGGCGCCCTCTCACCCGCACGCCCCACCCACCCCCGGTGACCTGACCCGCCCGCCCGCACGGCACGGGCGCCCTGACCCGCCCTCCACAAACGCCCGCGGGCGCCCTGACCCGCCCTCCACAAACGCCCGCGAGCACCTTGACCGACCCGCCCTCGCCCGCCCCGACCGCCCGCCCCCCGTTCGTCCTACCTGCCCACGGGCGCCCTCACCCGCCCCCGCCCGCCGCCACACCCGACCGCCCACCCCCGGGCGCCCCACCCGCTCGCCCGCCCGCCCGCCCACCCGCCCGCCCGCCCGCCCGCCCCGCCCGCCCCACACACCCGCGAGCGCCCTCACCAGCCCGCACGACCCACACCCGGGCGCCCTCAACCGCCCGCCCGACCCACCCCCGGGCGCCCTCACCCGCCCACCGCCCGACGCCCGCCCGCCTCACCCACCCTCCGCCCTCGGCCTCACCCGCCCTCCGCCCGCCCGCCTCACCCGCCCCACCCCTCATGCAGGCGCCACCCCGGCCGCCCGCGCCCTCGATCGCCCTGCCTGCCGGCGAGGGCGCGGGCGGCCCGGGTGGCGCCTGCACGAGGGGGGGCGCCCTCGTGCAGGCGCCACCCGGGCCGCCCGCGCCCTCGATCGCCCTGCCTGCCGGGCGAGGGCGCGGGCGGCCCGGGTGGCGCCTGCACGAGGGGGGGCGCCCTTGTGCAGGCGCCACCCGGGCCGCCCGCGCCCTCGCCCGGCAGGCAGGGCGATTCTGGGCGATTCCCAGAATCGCCCTGCCTGCCGGCGAGGGCGCGAGCGGCCCGGGTGGCGCCCTCGTGCAGGCGCCACACGGCCGCCCGCCCTCGTGCAGGCGCCACCCGGGCCGCCCGCGCCCTCGCCCGGCAGGCAGGGCGATTTCGAGAATCGCCCTGCCTGCCGGGCGAGGGCGCGAGCGGCCGGGTGGCGCCCTCGTGCAGGCGCCACACGGGCCGCCCGCCCTCGTGCAGGCGCCACCCGGGCCGCCCGCGCCCTCGCCCGGCAGGCAGGGCGATTCCGGGAATCGCCCTGCCTGCCGGGCGAGGGCGCGGGCGGCCCGGGTGGCGCCTGCACGAGGGCGGGCCCCGGGTGGCGCCTGCACGAGGGGCGCAATCGCCCTGCCTGCCGGCGAGGGCGCGGGCGGCCCGGGTGGCGCCTGCACGAGGTTGGGCGCCCTCGTGCAGGCGCCACCCGGGCCGCCCGTGCCCCGCCCCGGCAGGCAGGGTCGCCTTGCCTGTCGGGCGAGGGCGCGGGCGGCCCGGGTGCGCCTGCACGAGGGTTGGGCGCCCTCGTGCAGGCGCCACCCGCCCGGGCCGCCCGTGCCCGGCCCGGCAGCAGGGTCGCCCTGCCTGCCGGGCGAGGGCGCGGGCGGCCCGGGTGGCGCCTGCACGAGGGTTGGGCGCCCTCGTGCAGGCGCACACCCGGCCGCCCGCGTCCTCGCCCGGCAGGCAGGGCGACCCTGCCTGCCGGGCGAGGGCGTGGGCGGCCCGGGTGGCGCCTACACGAGGTTGGGCGCCCTCGTGCAGGCGCCACCCGGGCCGCCCGCGCCCTCGCCCGGCAGGCAGGGCGATTCCCGGAATCGCCCTGCCTGCCGGGCGAGGGCACGGGCGACCCGGGTGGCGCCTGCACGAGGGGGGCGCCCTCGTGCAGGCGCCACCCGGGCCGCCCGCGTCCTCGCCCGGCAGGTAGGGCGCCCCGGGAGGCGACCGGAATCGCCTGCCGGGCGAGGGCGCGGGCGGCCCGGGTGGCGCCTGCATGAGGAGGGGCGCCCTCATGCAGGCGCCACCCGGGCCGCCCGCGCCCTCGCCCGGCAGGTAGGGCGATTCCGGGAATCGCCCTGCCTGCCGGGCGAGGGCGCGGGCGGCCCGGGTGGCGCCTGCACGTGGCGCCTGCACGAGGTTAGGCGCCCTTGTGCAGGCGCCACTCGGGTCGCCCGCGCCCTCGCCCGGCAGGCAGGGCGATTCCCGGAATCGCCTTGCCTGCCGGCGAGGGCGCGGGCGGCCCGGGTGGCGCCTACACGAGGGGCGCCCTCGTGCAGGGGCCACCCGGGTCGCCCGCGCCCTCGCCCGGCAGGCAGGGCGATTCCCGGAATCGCCCTGCCTGCCGGGCGAGGGCGCGGGCGGCCCGGGTGGCGCCTGCATGACGGGGGGCGCCCTAGTGCAGGCGCCACCCGGGCCGCCCGCGCCCTCGCTCGGCAGGCAGGGCGACCCTCCCTGCCCGGCGAGGGTGCGGGCGGCCTAGGTGGCGCCTGCACGAGGTTGGGCGCCCTCGTGCAGGCGCCACCCGGGCCGCTCGTGCCCTCGCCCGGCAGGCAGGGTCGCCCTGCCTGCCGGGCGAGGGCGCGGGCGGCCCGGGTGGCACCTGCACGAGGGTTGGGCGCCCTCGTGCAGGGGCCACCCGGGCTGCCCGCGCCCTCGCCCGGCAGGCAGGGCGACCCTGCCTGCCGGGCGAGGGCGCGGGCGGCCTGGGTGGCGCCTGCACGAGGTTGGGCAACCTCGTGCAGGCGCCACCCAGGCCGCCCGCGCCCTCGCACGGCAGGCAGGGCGATTCCCGGAATCGCCCTGCCTGCCGGGTGAGGGCGCGGGCGACCCGGGTGGCGCCTGCACGAGGGGGGGCGCCCTCGTGCAGGCGCCACCCGGGCCGCCCGCGCCCTCGCCCGGTAGGCAGGGCGATTCCCGGAATCGCCCTGCCTGCCGGGCGAGGGCGCGGGCGGCCCAGGTGGCGCCTGCACGAGGCTGGGTGCCCTCGTGCAAGCGCCACCTGGGCCGCCCGCGCCCTCGCCCTGCCCTCGTGCAGGCGCCACCTGGGCCGCCCGCGCCCTCGCCCGCAGGCAGGGCGAGGGCGCGGGCGGCCCGCGTGGCGCCTGCATGAGGCGGGGCGCCCTCGTGCTGGCGCCACCCGGGCCGCCCGCGCCCTCGCCCGGCAGGTAGGGCGATTCCGGGAATCGCCCTGCCTGCCCGGCGAGGGCGCGGGCGGCCCGGGTGGCGCCTGCACGAGGGCGCCCAACCCCCGTGCAGGCACCACCCGGGCCGCCCGCGCCCTCGTGCAGGCGCCACCCGGGCCGCCCGCGCCCTCGCCCGGCAAGCAGGGGTCGCCCTGCCTGCCGGGCGAGGGCGCGGGCGGCCCGGGTGGCGCCTGCACGAGGGAGGGCGCCCTCGTGCAGGCCACCACCCAGGCCGCCTGCGCCCTCGCCGGCAGGCAGGGCGGGCGCCCGGCAGGCAGGAGCGGGCGGGTGAGGGGGTGCGGGTGTGCGGGTAAAGGGGTGCGGGGTGAGGGGGTGCGGTAGGGAGCCCAGGCGGAGGGGGGTTCGGGAGGCAGGCGGGTGGGTGAGGGCACCGGGCGGGGGGGGTGGGTGAGGGCGCTTGGCGGGGTTGTGCAGTTGGGTGAGGGGTGCATGATGGGTTGCGGGGTGGGCGGGTTGGGGGAGAGGTAGGGAGCCCGGCGGAGGGGGGTTCGGTTGAGGCGGGTGGTTGGGTGAGGGCGTCGGGCGGACGGGCGGGCGAGGGCACCCGAAGGGGTGAGGGCGCCAGGAGGTTTGGAGCGGGCGGGTGAGGTGGTGCGGGGTGGGCGGGTGTGGGAAGAGGTAGGGAGCCCGGGCAGAGGGGGGTTCGGGTGAGGCGGGCGGGTGGGTGAGGTTGCCGGGCGGGGGGCGATTGTTGATTAAAATTTATGATAAGTTTTCGTTGTTACTTTAAGTCAATATGTTTTTATTATTTACTGATTTATGTGTTTCTATTTTTCAGGAAAATGGCATCAAAGAGAATTTCAGTGAATCTTTCTGGACCGAAGACTAATAAAGGTGCATCTAAAAGAAACATTGGTGAACGAACTCCACCTCAGCTCATGACTACAAATCTATCAAGTGCCTCAAGTGATAAGAAGATGATTTCAGACTGGAAGAATTCGAAAGAGGTGAAATTTCCATCAAGCATGTGGTATGTGAAAGAAAGAGAAAGCGCAAATGTGAATATATATCTATATATCGATATACCGAATGATAGTGGAATTTTTGAGGTGATGGGAAGAGTCGTAGATATGTGTTCGGTAACGAACACTGAAGTTGTTTACGTACTTACAAAAGCTCCCAAGTCACATGAAAGGGTTAAATACCAACTATCATATTCATTGTATGACACGAGCGAGGTATCTACAAAGTTGTGTAGTCAAATCGTAAATGAGATGACAGATAACATCGTAAGTATTATTATTTATATTTGTATTTTGCGTTTTTTAAAGTGTCTCACTATATTTTTTAACTTTGTTTTTTATTGACATATGATATTTTGTTTGGCAGAATTTCGTTGAAAGTTTTTCAATAAGGTTGGGAGGCATTCATTTCATTGAGACTGATATCATGAAAGTTGTCAGCAGTTTTTACTCAGTGTCAGAAGAAAATATGGAAAAGAGGCAAAATGAAGTAATTGATAATGCTACAAAACTACATCCAAAGAATCAGAAAAAAAGGTCTCTGGTGGATAAATCTAGCAAGGGTAAACAAGTTACTTTTGAGAACGATGAAGTTGAAATTGACGATGAAGCATATGTTGTCATTACTGAAGATGACATTGGAACTGAGAAGAGCCATAAAAATCCAAAAGTAACAATGCCCAAGAATAACTCTGGTGGGAATGTTATGACCAAGAAAAGTAGAGTTGATGATTTTGAAGCAGTCATTACCAGCAGTCAAGAACCTAGTGAAACTTCAAAAGAAAGCAGAGAAATCATTACACCAGGAGCTGATTTAGAAGATGGCATTATCAAAACAAAACAAAATGTCATTCGAGAGAATTTGACAAAGAGAAACTTAATTGATGGTGGTCGCACATTTCAGCTTAATGTCAGGCAAACCTATAAAGCAAGTGAAGGACAATGTCAATATCAAGTTAGAAAGCCACATCATCTACATGTTCACAACTTGAAGACATTGATGAGGTACAATCCATATGCTCATGTGGTTAGTTATGTGCTTCTTGTTGATCCACTTCAAGTTCCCAACAAAGAAGCATTTGATAAGTCAAAATGTTTTGAATACAATTATTATGTGCTTGGGGGGAACCATTCTGTAGAAGCTCAAAGACAATTGATGGAGGAATATCCTAATAACCCACGTTTTGAAACAATGAAATGTATCATTTACGCTGGTTTATCTGATACAGAAGCAAAGTTAGTGGCATGGGATCATAATTCAGATAATGAATATAGGATGTCTATGACTTTCATCCAAAGGGTTAGATTTATTCATAGTGAATTTGAAGAAAAATGTGGTGGGGATAGGACAAAAGTTACTGCAGAGTTCCGAAAGGAATGTTGTATGGAAATAGGATATCAAATTGAAGAGAAAAACCAATTCAAAAGGTGGAAAGGGCAACAAACATAGTGATTTATTCAGAGGTGTTGATAACATTTTCCAATTGGCATTTAGAACTGGAGATGTTTGGAGGTTGATTGATGAGATTTTTGGCATGTGGGAAGACATTGCCATTAAAAATCAGAAGGTCAAAAAGTCTAAGCCAATCATATGTGGCAACAGTAAATTAGCTCCTGAAATGAAGCATCTTCCAGACGATATGACTATCACACCTTGGAGGGCGATGCAAGGAGTGAAAGATGAGAAAATTGTCAAAACAATATTATCTCGTGTGAGGTCAGGGGAATTATCAATGGAGGAAATGTCTGAAGAATTTCAAAAGTAAGTTTCTTGAAATATTCTTATTTATTTCTAGATTATAATTATATTTTAAATAAAACATGCTGTTCTTGGTAGTATTTGTTATACATATCATTATATTAGCTTTTTGTTACTTTATCTATGCAGTCACAAAGTTTACATGAAAATTCAAGAACAATTGTTAGATTGTTGAATGAAGATAGTTGGGATGATGTTGTACGCAACTATCCAGATGCAAGTTCTACATCAACATTAAAATCTTTTTATCTTGCATTTAAAAAGGTATCTTGATTTATACATTCATTTTTATTCACCTGTGTACTATTTTTAATTTATAACTTACACATATATTTGTTTATTTTATAAAAGATGAGGAAGGATGATAATGGAGTGCCAGATAGTTTCAAAACCTTTATCGAAAAGATAAAGATCGAAAGACTGAGGAAGCAACGTATTAAGGATATTCAACTTGATCCAACTCTTAATCATTTCATTTGGAATGGGCTAGACACTATTCAACATCAAGTAATACAAGGCGACTGTGAAGACATTGCTAAACTCATACCTAAAAGGGATTATGCCCTAGTCATTGCAGATATTCCCCATGGTTTCAATATTCCAAACTTTGACTATGATAGTGACCCTTATACTTATCAAGCTTTTAGTAAAGTGGTTGCGGGATTTGTAGAAGTCACGTCATCACCATTATGGAGATTTGTGACATTTCATTCAGACACACAATTGGCAATGATATTGTCAAGCTTCAAGGGGAAAACAAATTCAAGGATGCAGCTTACATGGTAAGACGTTTAAAATGTATATTTGATTAATGTTGAAAAATTTATTTATGTACAAGTTAATTTAACTTTTACTATTTCATGTTACAGGGAAAAGCCAAATCTTCTTCACAATGAAGATCAACAATTTATAAATGATTGTGAGTTCATTCATATTGATAGTTGGGCAAAAGATGATAGCCATATGTCTATGATTTTTAATCGGGTAGACAGAAAGAGTCATAGCCAAATACTGAGTTATGATGCTGTTGTGAGAAAACTAACATATGAAGACAAAGAAACAAAAGGAGAGATAGTTAACATTTATCAAAAACCACAGTTATTGATTAACTATCTTATAGACATTTGTTCAAATGAAGGAGATTGGGTTTTGGATTTATTTTCTGGCTCAGGTAAGTTTTATTATATGGAATTGAATTTCAATATGTTATTTTTTTAATTAATATGTCATTGTACTAATTTAGTTCATTATTTCTTTTGTGCTTGAAAATTAGGTACAACACTAGCATGTTGCCTTCAAAAGGAAGAAATTGCATTGCAATTGAAAAAGATCCAGTACAGTGCAATTTCATTCAGCAAAGAATTAATGCTCTTCAATTTCTTCCAGATGCAATGCAAGAAATTGGGTTGAAGAAAGGGGACTTTAGTGAATCACGTGTGGCAAAAAAGGCAAAGGAACCCCAACCACCATTACATGGAATGCTTGGAAAGACATACATTGGGAGTTTCGCAGACATCAAAGACCCATTAGAAGAGGAAAATGAGCAAAATGAAACAGAAAATATTGTGGAAGAGGACAATGATGAAACTCTAGAGGACGAAGAGTTTGGATTACGTGACATTGTTGATTAAATTTAAGTTATGCTTGTAAATCAAGCTTTGCAATGTTTTGACTTTGACATTTTATGAGAAGAATAAACACTCAATTATGGTTGTTATACGTTCAATATTGGTAATATGTGTTTTTTGCATTGATTTTTAAGTTAATCATTATTTTTTGAAAAAAAAAGTGATTTTTATTATTTTTTTGACATGAAATTCATAGAAAAAACTATTATTTAACCATTTTTAGTTAAAATTATCGTATAAAAATTGTGATTTTGACATGTCAATTCTAACAAAAAATTATCAAAACGTGTAGTTTTTTAGTTATATTTATGTTAAAAATGGTTATTTTTATGCCATTGTTAAAAAATAATTGTTTTTTAGAAACAATTATTTCATGTCGATTGAAAAATTAATTAAGGATGTATAAATATGTAGAATATCGAAAAGTCTAAATATCGACCTTCTAATTTAAAAATGCAAAACAGTAAAAACCTCACGAATTTTTTTTTTTAAATTATAATAAAAAAAAAAACAAGGAAATGAAAAAACGACCACTTCAAAAATTATCAAATTTACTAAATAATTATTTACATTTTATACATTAAAAAATTTAAAGCCAAAAAACAGGGCTTTTATGAAATGAGTGTGATGCAGAATGCTCACTTTTTAAAATCAGCATGAAAATCACTACCATTCTAAAACGTGATGTACATAAAAAAAACTAAAGTGCCAAAAACTATGCTCTAGAAAAAACATGTGCGTTCTGCATCACCCATTTTCAAAATCAGGTCACTTTTTAGCTATCTCTACGAAACGGGTAACAGTATCAGTTCCCGTTTCATAGTTTACATTGTTATAATTAAACATACATTATTATTCAATAATTGAAAACAAAAATTATAAAACATAGACTATAACAAATATAATTTAAAAGTCAACACAACTTTGACACAATAACAATTTCATGAAGAGTGAAGTGTGTACATGTAACAACCCTTGGTTAAAAGTTCATGTAATAAAAGTTATAAAAGGAAAAATAAGACCATGGTTAAGGGACACTTATTCCAAGTTGAATGTTAGGCAAAGATATCCCAGTGGGCATCACTCGATGTGTTTATGGCTAAGGGAAATGATCTGAATTTAAACAAGAATGCAACAAATTACAAATATAACAATAAATAAAAAGATGCAGCAGAAATAACACTTTATTTCATTAATATAAAATATTGAAATATGCTTACAAAAAAAATGGAAATAAGACTAGCTCGGGCGATAGTAGCTTATCTCTAAGAAGAGATGTGGTGGCTACATGCCTATGAACTGTGTTACAATGAGGCTCAAGGGCCTATTTATTATTAGAAAACATGAGAAAGCCCTAAACAACCAAAACCCTAACCCTAGGAGATGAAACACGAAAGGTATATGGGCCTCGTTGGGGTTAGTGTGGTAGCCAACTTCTCGGGGTCGTAACTTGGTCATATTATCTTCGTTTGGCGCGTACGATACCTTGTTGGAAAGGTCTCTTTGATTACTACAGGTTTTGTCATAAGCCTTTGCCAAAGGCAACGAGCATTCAATGGAGCTCAAAAAATCATTGTTTAGGAGGTCAAAATTGCTCCGGAAGTTTAGGACCCAAAAAACTGCTAAAAATAGTAAATACTGAAATAAACAAGGAAACAATTGAAACCAACTAGAGGTCTAGGTGGAATAGGTGGGTGGCCACCAATATCCACCTGGATCATTCCTTCCCCCTTAGGAAGCAATGGTCCCCATTACGTGCAAAGCCTCCATGAGGTGAGGAAATTTTTGTTGAACCTGGTCCCCGTGAACCACTTGCCTTGGTGCAGGAGTTGGCCAACTTTGACAACCCAATATAGTTGGATCTTCTATTGGAAAGTGTTCTTGACCTATGTGTCCATAATCCAATCAATTGTGGCCTGTTCCATGCAGTCTAGATTTAACTCTATTGGTGTGAGTTGTTCTGCAATGTCTGATGTGTCCAGTAATGGTGGGAAGTATGGTCGAAGGCTGTCCACATTGAACACTAGGTGCAAACCAAGGAATGGGGAAAAATAAGCTCAAATGCATTGTCTCCCACAACCTTGGTAATGGTGTAAGGACCATGTTGAAGTGGTCTGAGCTTCCGATGGGCTCTGGTAAGGCGTTCTTTCTGCAAATGCAACCAAACTTTGTCGCCCACCTGAAACTTGTGTGGCACCTGATGTTGATCATGTCGCTACTTGTACTTAGCATTTGAATTCTCTAGGATGTTGTGAACCTATTGGTAGATGTGTTGGATACGTTCAATAAATCTAGTCGCTTTATCCGCCTCGGATGATACATGTGTGGATTTTGTCTATGTAGTTGTTGATGAGCCTAGGTATTGCAACAATAATGCTGCAACTCCCAGGGCTACCAGCGTTACTTATCAACCCGAGGTTCGTACAAACTTGGAGGTGACAGTGTTATATCCACAAGTAAAAGTAAAGATACTGCCTATTGTCACTACTCATCTGGCAAGAGGCCCCAGGGGTTCCAAGCCAGACTTCTATAGGGTCAGAAGAACCTTTATTTTGATGGAAGAAGAGCAAATCTATCCTAAGGGAGAGCTACTCTACTACAGTAATGAAGAAATCAACATGTGATGCTAAATCACACCATACCCTAGCTAAGTAGTTAAACAGTTATGCCTAAACATAATTTCTAAATCAACACCAACCTAAGGCTAATTATCTAAGTTGTAGAAGTAAAGAGCATCAAAACTAGACTAAGGTGTAAGCAAAGAACTAAACTAACTCGACTTTCAAGCGGAAGAGCAGTCGGAGGACAAAATCAGTGAAAGGAGGATGTGAGGGAGCAATAGTTCATAAGAACCGTTGGATCAGTCAGGTGAAAGGCAAATAAACGGCGGAGATCAGATCATAGGAGGTTACATAGATAAATGGGCGAACAGGGTTAACTAACAGGATGAACAGTGGAGATCTTATCGCGAAGGCTTAAGCGAATAAATGGATGAATAGGATTAATGAACAGGATGAATGGCAGAGATCACATCGCAAGGGATTAAGTGAGTGGATGGACGAATGAGGTTAACAGGAGATGAATGGCCGAGATCTAATCGTGCGGGTGAAGTCGAGAGATAGACGGATGAGGCTAATAGGAGCGATGAACGGCTGAGATCTGATCGCGCGGGTGAAGTCAAGAGATGGACGGACGAGGTAAACAAGAGCGATGAACGGCTGAGATCTGATCGCGCAAGTGAAGTCAAGAGATGGACGACAGAGATGTTACAGATCCATTTGGGCACATCAAATCCCAACATCCAGATCAGTGTTTTAGGGTTCATCAAACCCTAATTTCAGTTGCTTCATGCCCTAAACAAGTCACCCCTTTGAATGCCTCCTTCCCAGACAGTTTCATGACTTGAAGACATCCAGAAATAGCCTCTAGAGGGACCAGCGCAGGTAAGCCCTTATGAAGGTGCACTGCAGAGCAGTTGAGTCCACTGCCAGGGTGCTCTGCAGAGCACTTAGGCTTCCTTTCACCTGCGTTGGGCGAGAATGAGTGAAATTCACATAGGGTTTAGGGAATATTTCTTATCTTTTGGAGTCATCTAGAAGGTTCCCTCACTTATCAACTCCTATGAGCTTGAAAATGGATGAGGAATGAGTTAAGGTGCATCCTATCCTCTCATCCCTTCCTCCGTGGAACTAATTCTAAGTATAAAAGGCCATTCCATGCCACCATTTATGAAAAAACCTTCTTCATCTTCCTATAAATTGACCACTCATCTAAGTGATCAAGGGCTAGATTATGTTGAATTGTAAGGAGATAATGTTGCTATGAGATTTGGCTTTGAAGCAAGTATTGTAATGCTACAAGTTTGTCATGCTTTTGATGTGATGTGGATGGGATCCAAGATAGAGGAATGGCTTTGAATCAGACTCCAATGGTTTTAATTCCTTCTTCTATTCAATAAAGTGTTTGAACCTTTCTCCTGTATGTTTATATTGTTTCATAATGCTTATATGTGTGAATTGTATCTAATTCCTTTCACTTATATTCAATAGATCGTATGCTTTGATCGGTTCTTTGTTTTCTGTTGTGTTTACAGGGTACTTCTCAAGCGGATTAAGTACGGGAAGGAGCGACAGGATCGATACAAGGGAGACGAGAGGAAAGCAGAACTACAAGTAGGTCTTATATCTTCTCATCTTATCTATTGCTTATAGGAAAAGTCTAAAACACTTTAAACTATTGTTCTAGATACAACTACTTATCTAGGGAATTAGTATTTATCCGTAGATACCAAATTCTCCAAAACAAATTGGCGACTCCATTGGGGATGAATCCTCTTTCCTAGTAGCTTATCCACCTCCTAAGACATCCTTGTAGACCTTATTTGTGTTCATAGATTGTAATTCATCCTTTACATTGAAAAATTGGTCAAAACTATGTCAAATTGCCTCTTGAAATGGCTTACTGTCACCAGCGCAGGCTTGTGAGGGACACAGTGTGCTGCAGAGCACCCCTGGCTTAGGGACAGTGCTCTGAAGTGCACTATCTCCCACTCTGGGCTATGTTGATCCTCCTAGGATCAATTTCCCACCTTTGGAAAGTGTTGTTGCCAACTTTTCTCTGTTTGTTTGTTTGTTGATTGATCCTAAAGTTGGACAAAATCAACCTCTTGTTGATCCTAAAGTTAACCCTTTGCCTTCTTCCTCGGTTGTTTCTTCCTCCCCTTCTTCCTCTTCGCTTGGTGAAAGTATTGGTACTAGTAACTAGGTGGCTAAGAAGAAGAAGAAAGGGAAGAAGAAGAAGAAGAAGCAAATTCAGCAAAGGGGCAACCAAGAAACCATTGCTTTGAATGCAACATCTGATGAGAAACCGTCTGTTAAGCCTCACAAGTTCGATATCCATGCAAACTTTGTACGGGAGACCATCTTCTTCGAAATTGTCCTGATATTCCTCAGATCTTAGAAGAATGGTCTTCTCATTCACATCATCCTGTGTCATCAACTTCTCGAGATCATGCTGGTGACACACCATCAACTAGTGGTAGTAAAGTTCATGGAAATAAGGGTAAAGTTAAGTTTCCCTGTAGGTTGTGTGAAGGGAATCACCCCATTCACCTTTGTCCCTATCTGGATGAAGCCAAAAAAGTGTTGGATAACCGTCCTGCTTCACCGCAACGACTTCCATCTGGTTACAGGAAACTATCCCTTAATCCTTCACTAGTTGATAAAGTGACTGACCAAAATCAACCATCGGTCAAACCCACTCTCTCTGAAAGTGAATCCTATGAGTCTATACTCGACCCAATCAACAGGTCGAGGAAACAGTTGACCCGATTTCATCTTCAATTAATCATACCTTTCTCAAAGAGAGTGAATATGATACCACTCAAGTTCTTTTTGTTTCTTTAGATTCTAATGAGCTTGGGGAAGTCCTCCTGTTCCATCAAGACAGGAGGAAAATCCTCTCGCTCTCTTAACTCAAGGGGTTAGTTCTCTCGTTCTTATGGTACCGCCTCCAAGTAGTCTAGTCACTTCCTTTGATTGGAATCGACTGGCAGGATTTCGTCTTCCTTCTTATGTGCCTTTCCAGATCATGTACAGGTTTGTAATATGATTGTATCTGGAACTATTATAGATGAAGGTGCATCTGTGAGTATCCTTTCCTCTATTGCTTGGCAAGCGCTCGTTCGTCGCCACTTGTGCATGTTACCCAGAATATTTTGGATTTTAACAGAGGAACCAGTCAACCATTAGGGATCCTTCCTCAGTTGTCTATTACTTTGGGAGAAAAAACGTTTATTATTTATGAATGTGATGGTAATCCCAGGCCCTTTAGATTACAATTTACTTCTTGGGCGTGACTATGTTTATGACATAGGAGCTATTGTTTAAACACTCTTTCGAGTGATTTTGTTTCCCGCATGAAGGCAGAATTTTCACACCGTTGACCAGCTTTCATTTCCAGTCCAAATATGGCTTTCAGTCAACCATCTTCCCTAAATGGTCCTTTTGTACCAATGGTATCATCCTCACCACGGGTTAATTATGTGGCAACTAGTTCCATGCCTACATCAATGGACATCAATTCCATGATGTTGTACATTATGTACTAGGAGCATTGGAACCAAATCTCTCCTTCCAAAGCATTGTTCTCCCATTGATGAGAACCTCTTGGAAGTCATGACATCTTATGAGTTGTGAACATGCCCATGAGGATAATTCCTTGTCTTG